>OZ038477.1:18537725-18560225 GCA_964036315.1 Acanthosepion esculentum
AAGTAACAGCAAAATTGTCCAAATCGTGTAACAGCAAAATTGTCCATGCCACAGAATGTTTAATATCTAAACAACACACAAAAAACACTAAATTAATAGTGTTTCTTTTTTCCAGGTTTTCCGATAAGACGTTTAACCATCTTGACGCGAGGAAAAAAGTTCATTCAGACCTTCAGCAATGATAACAACATTCACACACTGACTTCCATCTTCAAAGTCCATTCAAGAACCATCAAGACAACTGTGAATAAGTTTTAAAAAGAAGAAACAGTAGAGAGGAAAAAAGGATCAGGAGGTGACAAAAGGAAGAAGGAATATCATTTCAACTTAGAACTAAAGGGATAAATTACAAATGATCCAACTTAACTCATAAAACGTTTGGCCCGTGTGAGAGGTGTTTTACCTATGACAGTCCAAAGAACGGTAGAAAAAAATAACTAGAAAATGAAATCGTATATATATATATATATATATATATATATATATATATATATATATATATATATATATATATCTTCAGGCATATTTGGTTGAATAATGTACACATATTATGTGTATTCATTTTCATTTTAATCTTTTCAAATTCACGGATAAATTTCTTGTTACAAAACAGATTAAGAAAGACACGGTATTTATTTTATTCGCCCAAGTACATTTAATCACACCCAAGATCATCTTCAGGGTGGAATTGCTAAGACAGAAAATCATGTAATTGATAGTTTTGAATTTTTTGTAACTACGTATGAAACGCGCTTGATTATAGTCAATCTTAAAATTAATGTTAAGAATATGTAAGGGAGGTAAGTTAGTTTATATATTTATCATTTAAGAGTAGTTTCCCTAATGTTTTAGGTTTTATTTTTAATGGAACGAGAGATGGATTGATGTAAATGGATCTTGGGTGAGATTGAAAGTACTTGGGAATATGTAAAAAAAAATACTAATACTACGGCGTTTTTCTTAATCGGATTTTTAACAGCACTAAGAAAAGGATGCGTGAATTTGAGAGGATTAAAATAAAAAATAAAGAAACATTATATGTCTAGATTATTCAAGTAAAACTTCAGGTATATGATTAAAATATCGCCCATATACCACATCTTCCAAAAAATATTAGAGTTGCAAAATATATATATATATATATCATTTTCAACTTCTGTTAGGATTATCGGAAAGGATCTTAAATATGTAAAAGCCTTTATATTTTCGGATAGAAAAGTGAATATCAGTGCATATCTCCCGTTGTCGAGAAAATAAATCCGAATTTCACAATGTAATTGGTAGTCTTAATTAATGCCTCTGGAATGTGATGAAAATAATGCCAGGCAAAAAAAAAATATCAAATATATAAGAGTGATTTTGAAACTATTTACACTCAGTCTATTGCCCTCATCTTTGTTGTTGTTATCACGTTTCAACCATTGTGTTCTGCAGCCTTCTTCAGGTGTATATCCATCTGGATAGCCCATAGGGAATTCTAAAATTAACCATTTCTTGTTCTCCGGGAGTAGGCTGTTTTCGTTCCCCTAATCTTGCTTAGATATATAGTCTAGCCCTTATTTTATTTACTTCCAGTCAGTTATTGCTCGCCCGTTTCTACAGAATTTATATGCACTCTGCCAGATCCAGGGATTGAACTTACGGTCAGTATGTCAACAAATTCACAGCCAACGCTGTTATCCACTCGGCCAGTTCAGTTATTTCTCGCCTGTTTCCCTGGAGGAAAATAAGTATGGCTTGCATAGGGATTGAACTCACGACCAGTATTTCATCAAATTCATAAGACAACGTTTTTATCCACTACACCATTCAGAAGATTATATGACTGTCGTTTCCGCTACTCTCTTGTATGTGTCAAAATACCGAACATCAAATTGGAAATTGAAGATAATGTTCTCATGTATTATTGTAGGTCATCAGAGTGTATAACAACAGTATAGATAAGGCCCGCCTTTATCACCAACTATACCCTTGAAAAAACGTATATAGGATATTTCTGAATTTTAATGCTAAACTGAATATCAACCTTGCGACCCTCAACATCCCAAAGAAAACTAAGCAGTTAGCCTCGATTTTTAAAAAAAAGTCTATAGCTAATTGTTTCTATTTACAAATTACAGATAGGAGATGCCGATATCAAGCAAGTACAACAATTTAAATATCTGGTAAGTGTTTTAAAATAGGGTCGAATGTGTGACACTGATATCCGAAGACGCATTCGGATAGCCTCGAAGTCTAAGTAGGGCATTAAGAAACACAAAAATTCGCTAGAAACAAAGAAAAGAGTGCTGAACCTTTACGTAATATCAATTCTAAATGGTAGTTGACGCTGGACAATCTCATCACAGATGAAGAGGAAATTGAGCCAGAAGTAATATAGTTCTACAGGAATTGCTGAGGATACGCTGAACCGAACATGGCAACAGCGACGAAGGTTTAGAGAAAATGGAAACAAAATTAATACGTATTTAAATTCAAGAAGAGATAGTTGATGATTCTAGGGCAGATATTGTAGGAAAAAGGATTAGATAATCTGAAGAAGAAGAAGAAGAAGAAATTCATCGTGATGATGACCACACTCACCATGGAACCAAGCAAATACAAACGCCATATCATTTGTCATATACATTTTAAATGATGAATTTCAGAAAATGAGTTCAACTGATATACAAAAATAGAAACGTGTGTAAGGCAAGGATGTCTCTTCTCACCGGACTTATTCAACATATACAGTGAGACAATTCTGAGAGAATTAGAAGTCCTACCTGGATTGATTATTGGCGGACACAATCTTAACAATATAAGGTATAGAGTTATGCCAAATAGGAGAGTGCAGATAGCAAACACGGTAAAGAAATCTACAAAACCTTCTACAGAATGTAGTGAAGGAAAGCGAGGAGGAAATACTAAGCATAAACTACAAAAAGACAGAATGCATGATTATCAGCAAAAGAATGAGCAAAAAGATGCAAATTACAGGTCGGGAATAGTAAAATAAAGCCTGTACAGAGATATCTAGTAAATGTTTTAACAGAGGGCGGAAAGGGCGACACTGAGATCCAAAGATTATTTTGATGATCAAAGATGCATTCCAAAAGTGAAACGGAGTATTGAGAGACAGAATTTTTTTGTTGAAAACAAAGAAAAAGAGTACTGAAATGTTAGGTTATATCTGTCCTCCTGAATGGCAGCGAATCGTGGACAATCACCTCTGAGTTGAGGGAGAGACTTGAAGCAACAGAAATGTGGTTCTATAGAAAGATACTGAGGATACCATAGACCGAACATGTGAGCAAAGTTTTGGTGACAAATGAAACTAAACGAGATCTCATCCTAAACATCAGTAAGAGGCAGGTGAAATTTCTGGAGCGTGTAACGAGGAAGGAGTGCTTGGATAATCTGATACTCACGGGACTAATTGCGGGAAAGAGGGATAACAGCGCGTAACATACTTGATGGGTTTGAGCAAATCGATGGTAGAAGAGTGTTTGGAAGAAATAGCAAGAGAAAAATTATTAGTAGGTAAATGGGACAGGAAGAGGTGGAGGACCATGAAAAGAAGAATCTTTGTATACTCATACGTCAAAATCGTCGAAAAAAACAAACTCACACTTTCTCTCTTGGTCCCTATGTCTCTCTCTCAATCTCTCTACATATATATATATATATATACACACACATATATATATATATATATATATATATATATATATATATATATATATATATATATATATTCAATCTGCCTTTCTGTCTGTATGTCTCTCTCTTTCTCTCTCTCTCTCTCTCTCTCAATATATATATATATATATATATATATATATATATATATATATATATATATATATATATAAATTCCGGCTTGAGGTAATCGGATGTATAGCTTAGTAAGATATACATACTATATATATATATATATATATATATATATATATATATATATATATATAGGGAGAGAGAGAGGGGGGGAGAGAGAGATAAGTCCATCCTTCAAGTAAACAATCCGTCCTTGCGTGAAATATTGCTGTCATATATGGTCTGGTGTTGCCTCTGTATGTCTCGAGGTCCTTGAGAAAATCCAGAAACGAATATGCAAGATGATAGGTCCTCATCTGTTATCTAGTCTACAATCGCTATCCCACAGACGTGCCGTAGCCTCCCTCTGTCTCTTCTAGAAATATTTTCACGGCAACTGTTCCGATGAGCTACTTTCCCTGGTTCCCGAACTGCATGAATTTAAGCGAGCTACCAGGATGGCATCTCGGTCCCACCCTTTCACTGACAAAACAGTTAACTTCTTTTCAAACAGCTTTTCTCCCGAACTT
Source organism: Acanthosepion esculentum (assembly GCA_964036315.1). Lineage (NCBI taxonomy): Eukaryota > Metazoa > Mollusca > Cephalopoda > Sepiida > Sepiidae > Acanthosepion > Acanthosepion esculentum. The sequence continues at coordinate 18,542,051 of OZ038477.1, forward strand.
CCCATCTGTACAACTCCGTTCCGCTTACTTACTTCCCCAATGACAATAATCTTCAAATATTCAAGTGTAATGTCAATCGACATCTGACACCCTGAGCTTGTTCCCCGTCCTTTTCTGTATCCTTTCTTCAAATACGCCTCTTTACTCTTGTTCTCAATCCTCTGTAACACTTTGCATGCTAGTGGTACTCCCGCCTTGCTTGGGGTGAATTGTCTTAATATATATATATATATATATATATATATATATATATATATATATATATATATATATATATATATATGTTGTGAATATGGATTATCTCCTCTTTGATAATCCAAGCGATAAAATCTGTACATTTCCGCTTGTCAAGTAGACGATTATTAAGATTCTTAATTGAATAAAAGATTACTAGACAGAATCTCTTGTCCTGTTTTCATTACAATTTATTCAATTAAGAATCTTACTACTCGTCTACTTGACAAGCGGAAATGTATAGCATTTATAGCTTGGATTATCAAAGAGGAGATAATCCATATTCACAACAATATATATATATATATATATATATATATATATATATATATATATATATATATATATATATATTATAAATTAATAGATTTAAAATATAGTTTTACCGCTACACAGTGATAACCATGTTTCTGAAACATGGTTATCACTGTGTAGCGGTAAAACCATATTTTAAATCTATTAATTTATAATATTAATGCTCTGTAAATTTAAATTTACATAGAGCACTATTGTGTAAAAATAAAAATATCTATAAGAACACCGGATTTTATATCTTACTGTTCTTTCCTTTTTATTTATATATACATATATATATATATATATATATATATATATATATATATATATATATATATATATATATATATATGTATATATGCATGTATGTATGTATGTATATATATATATATACATGTAACAAAGAAAGAAAGTTAATATAAAGTATATAAGCGATAAAGTTAGAATTATGGAAAAAATAAATTAGATTTACAGTGATGATCTGTCAGAGAATTATACTTTATTTCTTGAAAAATATAGTTGATCAACAAAAACGTAAATTATTCATGACCCAACCTAATACTTATCTTAACTACCAACGTGGACGATATCAGAAATGTAAGGATCACCTTCGAAAAAACCACAGCCCTATATTTCACAATGAAATAAGCATAATAATAAAAAAAATACTGTACGTATATTTGAAAACCAATAAGCCCAGTGAAAATTATTATACAACCTAAAGAAATAAATCGGTAGCAAAATAGTTCAGAGACCCTATCGAGCGAAACCAACACTCTGCTGAACTTTTAAAAACTCATGATATACTGAAGAACGCATTAAGTTCAAACGTCCAGTCAAACGACGGATGCACACATACGCACGCACGCTCGTACGCACACATAGAGGATAGATTATATTTGAATTCCTTTTGCATTTTTTTTTCATTCGAATATTTTTTATGAGCGAAAATATCTCATTTGTCTTACGTCTCTTCTGTAGCAACTTTTTTCTCGGCGGACTAAAAGTCTCGTCAGCTCTGTTGATACCATCTGTAATCGCATACGTGATTCTCGGCGGGCAAGATCACATGACTAAGTTTTGTCTAGTTCCGCAGATAGCAAAAGAAAGTGTGGGGAAAGAGAAAGATAGAAAAAGTCAAACTAAACGAAAAAAATAGCAAAAAATAAAATAAAATAAATAAAAACAAAAAATAACAAAAACGGAAAATCATTCGTAGCAGATCACTCATTTAGGCAGTCGAGTGTTGATCACTGAACTATTTGTCAGATACAGCCTATTCTCTTGAGACTTGGTGAGATATCAGCCGGCTACTATACGTTTTCTTTTTTACATCTTTATGAGACAACTGGCACTCTTGTTTAATTGCTTCGGTTGGTTGCTATTTTCTTCACTGTTAAACTTCCGATGAAGGTAGATATTGAAGGGAAGGGCGTACTTATTTATAGTTTTACTTATGTGTTTTTTATTCGATTTTCAGAAGAGTTTTTGGTCTCTGAAGAAGACATCGTTTTTCTTTTTCCAACTTGGGGAAATTTATTTCAAGAATGACCTTTAAACGGAAATATTTTCTCAACAGACATATACCCTGCAAAAACAAATTAAAAAAGCAACCATATTCATTTATGTAGAAACACACACACAAACACACACACACACACACACACACACACACACACACACACACACACACACACACATATATATATATATATATATATATATATATATATAGGTACACATATATACATAACTATCGATTATCGCTCCAGAAACAAGCAAAATGAAACACAGGACAAATATAGGTAGATAACTTCAAAATAATATACAGATCTTCTGGAATTATATTCGAAAATATTATTTTTTTATTTTTTTAGTTTCAGTTTCAGTTTTAAGTTTCAGCCTTTACAAGGCCAGGTGTCAATTCGAGCTAGAGGATTACCTTATGAGGTCATTTGTGTATACAGTGTAACCCGGATAAAAAAGACCCGTATATAAGAGAAACCTGGATATAAGAGATATTTTTTTCTGGTCCCAAATTAGAGCCTGTGTTAATGTATATATAATAGACTAAACACGGATATAAGAGAAACCCGGATATAAGAGACTTTGTCTCCGGTCCCGACAACTCTCTTATATCCGGGTTAAACTATATGAAATAACGTCTAATGCTGGCTTCAAGATTGCAGTGATCGGGGAAACATTTTGTTGGGAGTCGATTCCACAGGGCAGTGGTTCGCGGGAAGAAGCTGCTCGAGTGAAATTTACTTCTCAACGATGGAATATGGAGGGAATGTGGGTGATTTGCTATATATGTAAGTGACATGGCGTGTTCATGCTGTGAAGGTTTGATTTGGCGGGACCACTGAATGTTGTTCGTCCGAGCACTTTCTATGGAAGTAGCTTTAGAGCAGCGAGAAGTTTGTCATATCTCTCCTGTGCGAGAGAGATTGAAGAGTAGAGAATAATTCTTGACCCACAATGGCTCGGAGATAATTTTTAACTCTATCAAGGCCGAGAGAGAGAGAGAAGGAGGTCTGGGCAGCTCCAACCGAAATATAACAACGGTACATCAGTTTTTACCTGATCTGGCTCTTGTAAAAGTAGGGGATAGAAGGGGGAGTCAGATAATTGCTGTACAGGTAGAGAGAACCAATCATTTTACATGCATTCTAAGCAACGTATAATATTTACAAGATCCACTTGAGGTCGAGTGTATTTTGAGGCCCAACTGTCTTTCAAGGCACAGTGATTCCCCAAGAGGACGTCCGTTCAACATGATTGGTGGTAGTTCGAGGTCAGATGATCGAATGTCACTAGCTTGATCTTCGAAGCATTGAATGCAACCAGCCAGTTTTTAGCCCATTGGGAAGTTTGTGCAAGATCGGAAGTGTGGTCAGTCGCCAATCTCTGACCATCGAGAATGTTAAAGGTGCGCTGGTATATAGACGGCGTAAATGTTTACAAATTAAATATTCTTAGGGAAATCGTTTATATAGTTCAAAAGTGGGTTGGCCCGCAGAGTAGACCCCGGAGAACACCTGCGTTGACCGCTAGTGCTCCAGGCGACTAGACAATAATAACTACCTTCAAGGACCTACATATTAAGCCGGATTTTATAATTGAGAAGACGCTTACAGTGACTCCATAACTGGAGAGCTTGGGTAGTAAGCGTTGTACCACACCTTGTCGAAGGTCTTTATGATATATAGTGCTATAGTCTGGGATTCTTTTGCCATCCAGAACCTCACTGATTTTGTGAGTCATGGTAGCTAAGGCCTAGGGAGTTGATCGGACCGAACGAAAACCATACTGCTCGTCGCTATAGAGGTTGTTCTTTTCTAGGTGCTCAACGACTTTCTTATTGATTATGGCCTCAAAAAGCTTACTGATCATACTGAGGAGACTCATGGGTCTGTACTGGGAGGGGAAAATATCGCACATCTGCGATCTTGAAAACTAGGTATATGCTTGACACTTTCTACAGTTTTGGGATCGATTTATCATTCAAGCAATGGTTGAATAACTTTGTTAAGATTGGGGATAATTCCTGGTTGATATTCTTAATGAAAAGCACTGAGATCTCGTCTGGACCAGTGGTTTTCTTAGGGTCAAAATTTAGATAATTCTAGAGACTTCGTCTGAAATATTACTGAGATTCTTAGTGAGACGTGAGAACGTGAACAAGGGGTGGTCTTTGTGGTTCAATGTTGAAGTAGAGGCAAAGATGGAGGTGAAGAATTTCGCCTGATATGTCGAGGCAAATTAAGGAGTACGCTCATTTGCTGGCTAATATTCTTGCAAATTGTGTTAAAGAGAGTTAATATTGTAGTGCCTATTTCTATTTATTTTTTATCTTATTAATATTTATTTCTATTTAGTATTTTATTTTATTTTGTCTATATATTTAACAATAAAATTTGTTTTAAGGGTTATGTATAATGTTTGTTCTTTAGAATATTTAATATAATGCTATAATATTTTGACTTGAGAATGGAACGTAGATTTTTAAGAAAAGTAATATTTGGATATCCATATATGAAATAACGGTATATACCATTTTATGTAACAAGTGGCATATTGGGGAAAATGTATAACACACACACACACACACACACACACACACACACACATATATATATATATATATATATATATATATATATATATATATATATATATAATGTATGTATTTAGGCAGCAATCCTTCTTTCATGCACATTTAATTGAAAACGACAGACAAGGTGCTTTTGTTTAGTTTTTTATACAATTTCTCATGCAACTAATTTTTTTTTCTTTTCGGATGATAAATTATATAAAACCTGACCGAATGTCTTTTTTATCCGAGCGCATTCGGCTATACCTTTAGCCATTTTCAAGGATTATATTGTAACTGTTAAAATAAGAAATAGTTTGTTGTATGTATGTTTTATAAAATGTTTTCATTTTGCAAAACACGGTCAAGATATTATGTCCATGTTCATAGTTAATAATATTATGTGTTGTTTCTTTTTGTTTTTATTAATAAGGCTTGCATTATTTCTAGCCTTTTTGCATATAGATGATGCTATTATATTAGTGCTGTCAAATATATATATATATTTCTTATAATTACATGGCCCACTAATTGAGGAATTATGGATAACTGACGAAATTTAATACTGAAAGTCGGAAGAACACATAAGAAAAATTAAGATAATCAAAAGACAAGATGGAAGATTTTCATATACGTAAACACTGAGGCCGTGTCCATATGCATAGCATCGTTTTCTGTTTCTATTCTTTATCAATGTGTTTCCGGATTTCATCAGTTGCCAACTAGGTATTTATACAGATGACACTACGATTTACTGCTGCTTTAATAGTAATTACGATAGGTTCGTAAAATAAAACTTGCAGTTACTCTCAAAAATTATATACAATCTGTTTTTAACCGGGGCAAGAAAAGCTTGTAAATTTTAATGACTCCAAAAAATACAGTTATGCAGGAAATAGAACCATTTCCGTTTTCCATCAGTATGACTAATGATCATCTCCAAGAGAGTCATTAATTGAGCTTTTATGGTGTCAGATTTTCCATTGATATGATGTTGAGGGATTACACTGAATCAATGGTTAGGTCTATTGCTCGGAAATGTAATTCATTCTCTCATGCCAGAATGGTTCTCATCAGAATCTATTTTGTACGTCTCTCCATTGATTGAATAATGTTGCTATATCTTGTATGGCATTCCTGCTATATATTTCCGGAATATAAACAAAAGCCAAAGAAGCGTCTGTTTTACTATCGGTCCTGACCTGGCATATCGGCTTCAGTCATTATAGCGCAGCTTTACGTGTTTTCCCTCAATGATATAAATAATTTCCTAGCAGTTTTTCCAATCAACTCTTCCCCTTCGTACCACACACACACACACACACACACACACACACACACATAAATTTATATACATATATATATATATATATATATATATATATATATATATATATATATATATTGGCTCCTGAAAAATTAATTTCGGTTGAGCTCTTTGGTTTGAGGTGTGAGTTTGTAAACAGTGACTATTTAAGCTAATATAGAATGACTCTTCGGCAGAATTGAGTCACTGTCAGTCACTGTGTGTTTATCTAAATCTTAAAAAAATAAACACGCTAAAATTCACCTTCATCCCAGCCGTGAGCCGACAGACGCAAATTCAGTCGGATTTCGATCCTAGCTAGAGGCAACCGGACGTCTGTGAAACAGCGAAACAGTCTGTCTGTGACAATATATATATATATATATATATATATATATATATATATATATATATATATATATATATATATATATATATATAGATAGATAGATAGATAGATAGATATACTTTGAATAAGCTCTTTGGCGCTAGAGGGTGTTGTCAATGATGTTCTGAATTGGGTCACTGGGCAGTTTAGGGTTTTCAAACATCATACTAGCCTCAGCAAGTCGACCCCATCAGAGCTGATCAGTATCTGATGCGCCCATTATCTAAATTAACATCATCACCCCCCCCATCTAAATTAACATCATCGCCCCCCCCCATCTAAATTAACAGCCTGCAGACATTGACTTATATTAGGCAAACCCTACCCCTCTATCAAGCATTTGATTGGAAGTTGACCAACAGCCAATCGCAATGGTGTGGGCTCTATTTAAGCGGGGGCGGGTATTTTTTCTCATTTTTTATGTGGATACTCGTGGGATACTCGGAAGGTAATTATGTGTTTTCTGTTGTTTTTTTTTTACACTTTTTTCTTTTTTTCCGTTTAATCTCCTCAGCTGATAATTACTGTTAATAAAGAAAAAAAAGGAAAAAGGAAAAATAAAATAAAAAATACAACCTTAAAATAATTAGAAATTTACATTGTTTTTACGATTAAAATAAATTACGACTTATGCAGCATGTTAAAACGAAAATAAATATATAAATAAATGTCGTTTAAAACAAATTGAACGAGTAAACTTAGAATATTCGATTAAATCTGTCGATTAGCGTGGTAAAATTAACGTGTGAGATTAACAAATAAAATTAAATTATATATATATTATTTAATATGTTTTCTGGGACACTCAGGTCGGTGGACGAAAATAATTATTCTTTTTAGTAAATAAATGGAGCGTCTACATGAATATGACTATAAGATAAAATTAACGTTTAAAGCGATAAAATATGTTTTACTATAATTATAAACGTTATTTCAGTGGGTACATATGTTTGTGTTGTATTTATAGTTAAAAGAAATATTGTTAGATTAAAAAATCCATCACTTTCCGGATAGAACGCATTTACCTTTAGCGGTAACGATTTATTACGCCGTTTAATTTTTTTTCTCTATAATTTAAACGTTTTGAATTTGTGGCTATCTCTTAAGTTATCTGAATCCCTTATCTAATCAGGCAAGTGAAGGAATGAGAATAAAGATCAATAAAGAAAGAAGGTTTACATTCGAAATGAGTTCACTCCCTTTAATTCACTCAATATCGACAACGTTCAAATCTGTAAACGTCAATTAACGATGCTTGCATTAAACCGAGAATGAAACAGTGCAACGAATCGGCAAGAATGCGTTGATGTGTGACAAAATGAGAATTTTAATGGATCAAAATCAAGGAAATACATATGAAGTGCAAAACAAATTATTCACTTATTTATGAGTTTTCTGGTCGATCCGTTGAAAAGAGAGAGAGAATAGAGTTTACAAGTGCTTACAATATAGACATTAAAACTATCACGGCACGAACAGACAACTCTGATAAAAAAAAAAATTCGTAAATAATTTCATCAATTTAACGTAGCTTATTTCGTAAACGCATACTGTCGTTCCTTCAAACGGGCATGTAAAGAACATTTCATTTATTTCCGTGTATCTTGTGTTCTGATGTGGGTATGGCGTAGCCCTTATCGTCCAAACTGGCATCTGTGTTTAGAGATCAAATTCAAGCCAATTTTTTTATTCACTTTTCATACAAATACGATTAGCATAGATATGATCTCCTCCCATCTCCCACTTAAGGGTTAAGTAACAGGTCATATTACGTTATCTTCGTTGGAAACCAGTTTATTAGAATAATGAATTTAAAAACCTTTGGACTTCACATAGCAAAATCTATTTGTTACTGATAATCACAGGTGTAAAACTTAGCAAGACTAATCTCTGGTACAATAGGCCTTAAGGTCTATACAGGTTCAAGAGAAATGGCCTATTGCTGCTATAGCCTGACTGGATCTCTCCAATCCACATTTTCCAGCCTTTATGTACATCAAAATCATTTAAGCGGTTTTCTAGGGAATCACTTTACTTTCAACTCTACAGTTTCTACCTCACCGATGCAGCTTAGCGAGCCTATCGCTTCTCTATCGGCATTTCGATGGCAAATATTCAGATGAGCTCATCAACTTACTTCAACCACTTAGGGTTCATCATTCTATGTCCACGGATTCTACTTACCTACATTTTCTCCGTATTCTATTTTGCAAAAAGGACATCCAAAGTTTTACTGTGAACTCCCACGATATGGAGCAAAATATAGATTTCCTAAACGCTACAATGTTAAACTCTTTAATCCTGGGTCAATAGCTATCTAGTCTGTTTATCCTCATAGGCTTCAATTTCTTTTATTTCATCTTATATTCAATATCCTTTGATGACGAATGGCTATTTGATTGAGGCAAACTTTAATATATAAAAAAAACAAAACCGTCCGTCGTATCTCTATGTTCACATATTAAACAAACCTCTTTGGATCCTACTGTTGTAGGATCCAGTATTCATAAGTCTTTCAGTATTTATAAGCCTTTTCACGACAAACTTCATCATTTTAAACATCAATTGATATAAGTAAAAACAGTAAAATCGACATTGCTAACCGAAACGCTCCTCTGTGGCGAAATCGGTGAAAGCACGTCAGGCTATATGACGGTTCCGTATAGGATACAGGTTCGATTTCTGTGGGAGGACGCATATTTTCTAGGACAATTTCTCGGACATTTAGGCTGGTATATGTTGTTAATACTGTTTAATATACACAGAGCATTTACTTAAATATTTGTGTCTATAAAAAAAAAAGAATGTATAAACATAAAAATGTCTTAAAATCATTTGATATGTAATTCACGAAAAGCTAACCTCCATTCTACATTTGACACTTCATGAAAACACTTCTTGAATCTTATTTAGAAGTTTGAGTGTATTCCGTTAGTGTTAAAGCTTTAATTTCATCTTCTCACCATTTGCTAACTTTGGCCTTAAACCGATTGCGGACTATGATGTATATGTAATCTCAAGTATGGAATATGAATAGGAAGAGGGTAATAAAATGAAACCGACCATGCTTATAATGGAGAATCGATTCAAAATAACTCTTTCTGAAAATGAACCATTACTACATTACATTAGAAATAAATAGAATACTACCGACTAACTGATAGTGATAAAGAAGGGAACATCCCGGGCAATCAATGACATGGATAGAAACATCCAAGCAGAATTTCCATAGTAACAAAATCATTAACTGAAAATAATTTTCTAATTTCCTTTGTGCATTTGTTACTTTGCTTATCCTTGTTTGTTTTATTTTTACAATAGTAACCCCCTTATCCTTAGAAAACCGACCGGCTCTTCTCTTCTATCCTAATAATTCTACTATCATTCGTTCTTTCTCCAATCTATATCACCATCACTTTATATATCATATATCTTCCTTTCATCTAATTGCACGATTCTTTATCTGTCTTTTTGTCAAATGAATACACTTATAATTTTATCGCCGATTGTAAAGACAGGTGGTTTTGAAAATTCGATTTTCTGAATATTATTGATTTCCTTGATTCTCTCAGTAAAGCTCAGTAAATTTGTATCTGTTTATAGAGATGTGGTGTTCGGTGTTAAAAGTCGAATTGTCTGGTCGCGTTCAAATCCGCTGCCGAACTGATATAATTTGGAATGGTACAAATCCACATATTCTTTTAGAAATTAGGGTCTAATTGCAAGACAGAATAACCTCTCTAGCTTGGTTTGCCAAGAAAATGTTGAATTATGATTTAAAAACCCCCTGGACGGAGGCTTAGCAAATCGCGTAAAAAGGTGCTTGCTACGGAAGCCACACCAACACCTAATTTCCCTAAGATAACTGCTATGCAACTCTCACATCGATATTAATAAAGGCCGTGGATAAACGCGCGAACCCACACACATGTAGCGTAGCATATTTTTTATTTTTTATAAGCATTTCACCCCAAGCAAGGCGGGAAGCAACTAGCATGCAAGAGGTTACAGAAGATTTGGAGCGAGAGCAGATTGGAGTGATAGAGAAAAGGATGTGGTTTTGTTCTTAGTTAATATTGTTAAGAGTTGGCTTTTTCTTTTTTATTATGTATTAACCGTATTCGGAAATTAAAAAAACATCCCTACTACACACTAAGACATACACATAATGCACACACTCAATTAAGCTGAAAAATCGAATCATCCTTGATAATGGCTAAAGGTATAGACGAAAGCACTCGGAAACATAAAACATTTGGGCAGTTCTTACACACCCTTTGTCCTGTAAAGAAAGCTCTTTTTCGAACACAAGAAAAATTAAATAAAAAGCTCAATCGTAGTTTTTAATGAAACATGCACACACACACACACACACACACACACACACACACACACACACACACACACACACACACACACACACATATATATATATATATATATATATATATATATATATATATACTGAGAGAGAGAAAGAGAGAGGAATTGTTGTAGTAATGTTGTGTGCTGTAGTACTAATTAGATTAGGTGCCTTCACTGAAAAACAAAAATGCCTAATGAAAAATGCCCCCAAGATTTATCGTCAAAATGTTCATTTTTTTATTAAGAGGAAAACTCAAATTATTTTATTCTTATTAAATATTTTAATCTTTTTCCGTAGGATCGAAATTTTGGTTAAATATATTTTCTTTTTGCGTTTATGGTCGACGTAATATTTACAATTATTGTCTGAGCGGCGCTTCTCAGTGAAAAACACAGTGAAATGGAGATTCTTCTAAAAATCAAGTCATTGAATGATTTTAATGAAACTTTCAGGATTTATTCAAAACTGAATGTAAATGTTTTGAAATTCATTTACCAAAAAGCTGGCCTGGATCGTAAAATAAAAAATGCAATAAAACTGACATTATTTAATTAGAAAAGCTTTTAATTAATTTTGTAAATGAGATTTATTAAGGACATTATTGTTTTTAAAAATTCGATGAATTATGAATTTTTACAACAATTTTTTTTCATATTTTCAAATTTTAATTATAATAATTTATTATCATAATTTTTAATTTTTTTACAAATCTGCATTGTTATTTGCGTTAGGTTATACAGTTATAGTGTTATGAAGTGAAAACTATATTTCATAATCAAACTTGAAAAATTTAATACAAATCATTTTCCACCAAGATATTTAAAATAATTTTCTTATTTACGTGCATAAAAGTACCAATTTTGAAAGTATGGGGGACTATAAAAGATATTATTAGAAAATAAGAGCGATGAGTCTAGTAAATTTAAAGATAACATTAAAGATTACTAAAATTCGATTACGGCAAATATTTTCCAAAATTATTAAGATTACTAAGTACTTAAATTTTATATAAAATGCCGCTCAACTGTCATTTTCTTAAATTATATTTTAACAGATAAAGTCTCCTTAGAACAACAATAAATTTGTCAACACCTTTATCAGTTACTGTCATCGATCGTGACTGATGCAAATATGGCTACTCTCGGGTAAAAAAAAGAAACAACTGTTTGTTTTAAAAGGCATTTCTGTGTCATTTTAAACTTAAATAAATTCTATTTTTTTCCAAATCAGATTAATTATAGTTGAATTCAGTTACAATTCCCCAAATAAATGTTCAGAAAAGTATATTTTAATTTTCGAAGATTTTTGATAAAGAGAATGAAATTGCAACGGAAGAAGACTAACAAAATATCACTAATAAGATATTTTAGCAAAAACAAAAAAAAACCCTCTTTCCCGGCAAATTAAATTAGTTTTGGAAATAGAGTGAAGTATTTTGAATCATGGAAATATTACGTTTTGTAGAAATATATATATATATATATATATATATATATATATATATATATATATTAGTATTTTGAAGCTCTATCTAAATTTATTATGAAAACTATATCATTGCTTATATTTTAGAAGCATTCTAACATAAAGTACCCAGTACGTGCAGAAACGTAAAGACGGTATAGGTAGACTTAGTGGCGACAAGGATGAACCATAATGTACCTTTTCCTTCTCTTTTGGTCAACGTATTGACAGCATGATTTACACGGATAGATTCCAGATAGAAGAAGTTGAAACACTTTAATCTAAACTTTCTCTGACCCTGAAGGTGAGAGAGAGGGTCAATGACCTCATTCCACCCATAATAAAAGTTCGTATCTGAAAACTGTCCACGTGACAAGAAAAGAACAGAAACGAATAGTGAAACGGAAAAGTTAGTCATCGTCTAGTCCTGCGAGCCGATAAGACGTGCTCGCGAATGTCTCGGTATATGGGCCTGAAGGGCGTGTTCACGAAGTTTGTCCAGGCGCGGAACTTGTCTTGGCATATGGGCCTAAAAGACGTGTTCGAGAAATTTGTCCAGGTGCGAAACTTGTCTCGTCATATGGGCCGAAAAGACGTGTTCGCGAAATTGCGAGGAGAATTCGTCTTCGAGTGAAAAAGATGGAGCAGTTTGACAACGTATGCGGAATGCCGCTATATCGAGGAGAAAGAGAGACAGAAAACAGTTTATAGAAAAAGAAAAGAAGAAAGCGACGAAAGATCTCAAAAGCAGATACTTATGGGAAAAGTAGGGAGAAGAAGAAAATATCTCGAAGGATGTCACGCCGAGATAAAGGAGAAAGATAAAGAAAGCAGTTTCAACTGTCGCCAAGCCATTAAACAAAGGACGAAAAGAAAAAGAAAGACAGAAAGAAAGAACGGACCATCTCAAAAATGCTGCTATACCGAGACAAAATAGAGAGGGTTTGCATTTTCAACTTGAACCCCGGCCAAGCCCCTAGACGACGAAAAGAGAAAGAGAGGAAGTAAGAAATACATCAAAAGGAGACCCTAATAAAAAGAAATAGAAAAGGGAAAAGAGAAGAAAAAAGAACGAGAAGATATAAGAGACATTAGTGGAAAAGAACTTTTATTGCGAGTTAAGTTTGTTGTTTTTTGTGCTTCATTTTTGTTTAAATGTACTTCTTTTAGCATGAAATCTTATGTTTCTTTCTACTTGTCTTAGAATTTTGATGTTTTGTAAATTCGTGCAAATATAGCACAAGGCTTACATTGATTTATATTTTACCTTTCTTAGAGGATGCTCTCCTCCCACTATATTGTCCACAATGTTTAAATGTTTATACTTGACATATTGTCATTTTTGTTTTAGCCATTTTTTTATTTTATCTTTTCCATGTTTTTAGGTTTGTTAATAAATTTATAATTCCTGTCTCCATTGTTGTTTGTCGTCTATCGTGTTTGTTCCTTAATCGATTCCGCTCGGCCATGTCTGATCAATCGGAAAGAGACCCTTGAGAAAGAAATATATTTTTACGAAAATTGAGTAAAATGTAAAATGTTAAAAAAGAAATAACACAGATTACGAGCCTCCTCTACCTCTGCTATCGATAAGGTTAGAGAAAAGGATGGGGTTCCTAATAATATATATATATATATATATATATATATATATATATATATATATATATATAAGTATCGCACATTGATTGCTGATGTTAATAAAAATATATAAGAACTCCTCTACACATTCAATATATATATATATATATATATATATATATATATATATATATATATATATATATATATGTGTGTGTGTGTGTGTGTGTTTTTGCGCGCGGGTGTGTAATGCAGTTCTTCTCTTTATCTCTCTCACTATATATATATATATATATATATATATATGTAAAGAATCCGTGGGTAAGTAATCCAAATAGATCCTATTAATATAAAATTTTAAAACTGATCAACAAAAGGGAGCACAACATATTTTTTATTATAGACCATATAAGTGAATTACAGTTAATGAGATCCAAATAATTTACCTCATATAGATGATAATTTCGTCCTTGAGAAAGTAGTTTTTCCCTAGATTCTCAATGCAAATAATTTTACTAAAGTCTTTTTTTTGTAATTCACACACACACACACACACACACACATATATATATATATATATATATATATATATATATATATATATATATATATATATATATATATATATAAAATATCGCACATTGATTGCTGGTGGTAATAAACAATGCCGCTTGTATAGCAACAGTGCAGACATTTAATAATATTATGTTTTCTTCTCACCTGCGGCATAATTCTGCGTTTCGTAATAAATGTAATAGTCAGGTGTGTTTAAAACCAGACAGTAGTAAAATTTAAATATTGATATTTAGAAGGTACTGTTATGATAATATTAGTATAGGTGATCATCTCCATGTTCTTAAGATTGCGTTCAATATATGTGTGTGTGTCTGTGTGTGTTTGTCTACCTTGAGCTAGCAAGCAACCTAATTCATTACATAGACATATACCTAGGTAATATTCGATCTTCATAATAGTGTATTCATTATATTCGAGAAAGACGCGTTTCGATCCAATTGCAATCAGCATGGATTCGAGTGATATTTGTCAGTGTCTGTGTGTTGTTAATAACAGAAACGGCTTGTTGCTGCGTTTAATTTCTTGTTTTATTTCGTAAAAGCAAAGAAATAATCAATATATCGAGCTGAGGGATTATAAAATTAATATTCTAATTACGCTAAAAGGATATTTGTCCACATTGTGGTCATAGGTTGAGAAGATTTGCTAATTCACTGTCCGAATAAATAATGTCTATTTTTCCGTTTGTTTCCCTAACCGAAGACATGGATCAGATTAAAGTCTTTTAATTAAAGCTGAAATAAATAAATATTAAAATAGAATAAAAATATCCCCATACGGAAAATACGTTCTAATTTTCGCCAGATGTTTTGATCAATCAATTATAAATCTAGAGTAAATAAAATGAAATTGTCTTTCATTTGAATGTTTAGCTTCGTCACTATAGATTGGGCAGATTCGCATGCCAGCAATTGGCATTGGACAGATCTAAATACTAGCGATCTTCACAATAGTATTCCTTAAAAATTGTAAATAGATCATTTCTGGTTTGTGAAGATCTCTGTGGCTCTGCGGTCTAAAGCGGACCGGATCAAATATCGGTTTCTTCTACAAAGTTAGTTTTTAATACCACTAAACACTTACAATTTAACTTATAAAAAAGTGGGATAGCAGCTGGAGAATTTGGAAGACGGAAACATGGACTGGAATCCTTTCGAAAGTTTGAAATTGAATCAGCCATCTCAAAGCTTCCATTTCTTATCTGTGCTGCTGCGCGTGTGCCTCCATTTCTTCCCTCTGGAGTTGAAGTTGTTGTGCGAATAACTTAATCAGCTCGCCATTTTGTTGTCGAAGTAAACAGTCCACTCGGCAAGGATAGTCTCTCATCCACTTGGAGAGAAAGTGCATCGATAATCCAAATAGGTTAATTAACTGTCTCTCCAATAATGTAAGACGGCCAAGGTCAAAGGCGAACAGACAACCCAACTGTCCCACCTGTATTACCTACATAGCAGTGTGATTAGGAATTTCCAGGGAGTTTTGCAATTTTCCATTCTATTCGATAGATTCGCATACATGCAGTTTGCATTAGACACATTCGCATGCCAGCAATTTGCATTGGGCAGATCTAGCTATCTCAACACTAGCATTACTTAAAAAGGGTAAATAGAACATTTCTGGGCTGTGGTAATCTCTGTGGCTCTGCGGTCTAAAGCGGACTGGATCAAATATCGGTTTCTTCTACAAAGTTAATCTTTTAATACCACTAAACACTTATAATTATTAACCATTGATTCAGTTTCTTATGAAAATTCCTCAACTGTCCTAACTTATTTCAATTTGTATTCTCTTAATAAACTCATTTTTCGCAACCAATGATAAACATTTTCAGAAATATGATTTATACGTTTTTATGAGAAAAAAGATTTATAAAGCAAGTTTTTAATGTCTGGCGGTGATTGCATTCCGTAAATTCATGTTGAACCAATTTTCCTATGTTTGGTTCGGTTTGTTTTACGGTATATCAACCATAATGCGTTAATTAATGCCGACTAGATTTTTTATTGCTGCTATCAAAACCTATGTTTATACGTTTATAGCGTTTTAACTCATTTTTGGGGGTTAATTATTTGCTCATAGCTGGAACCCTGGCAGGCGCTACCACCCAGGTCAGGGTGGACTTGCGTACACCAGCAATTAAGAGGTCGTTCCGCGCTCATAAAAACATTCTGACCAAAGGCCTTCTGCCAGATGTAATTTATCGTCATACCCAGAACGGGAATGTTTAGCTACGTCACTAGAGATGTGTTCATACCTGCACGCATATCTGAACAAACATAGAAAGGGATTGTATTTTTACGAAAGTATATGTTTAGTATGAACGATGTCATTATAAACACCATACACAACGCAAATAATGTGAAAAAATTTAGACAATGCCAATACTATAAAGTAAACACATGAGATGAATAACCTGCGAAAAAATCAACATAAATAAAATAAAACAAAAAATATAAATAGATATACAAAATAAGTACATACTAAACAAATTAACAAACTACGAATGCACACATAAATACAAGTAAATGAAATAATAATTATTATTATCAATAAATAATTAATTAATCAATAATAACTACTAATTATATGTGACAACTACATAATATCGCTCCATATAACCGTTTTCGAATCCACTATTATTCCTACTTAAAATCTCTAGAATATTTTGAAACATAACATTTCCGCTCAACAAATAACCGCAATAAAACTTGTAACGTATAAAGCACCATGGCCGCATAAATATAAATATTCAAGCTGAAACACAATATACATGGCCTAAAGATTTCGTTCAAGTATAAAACTGACTTTTACCGCTCTATGTTGAAGCTAGTTTTCTTTATATATATATATATATATATATATATATATATATATATATATATATATATATATATATATATATATATATGTATATATATATATATATATATATATATATATATAGAGAGAGAGAGAGAGAGAGAGAATGAGAGAGAGAGAGAGAATGAGAGAGAGGAAATACTGTGTGAAACGTGAAGAAAATATAATCTTCAAACTTTATTTATTACTAATTATGAGTATATGTTTTTCTTTCAAGTTCAAAGAAACAATTTAGAAAGTCCATTGCAAACAAAGAAATGTTTTGTTTTTCTTTTTACAACACAAAGAAAAAAAGCTATTGTAAATTGAATATATGTATGGGAAAAGTCACGTATTTACGTTATTATATGCATGCGTGTAATTTAACAGCAGCCACTTGATCATATTTGTACTACTGCTACACTTGACCTTCTCGCTAGTATACTTTCATATTGTATGAAATGATTTAAAAACGATAAAAAAATTGCAAGGGACATAGAACCCAACTAATATGTTAGTTTGAATATGTGAAAAATTAGTTTGGGAATCCAGTATTATTTACATTACCCCGGTCAAGATATACTGTAAACTGACTTATAAATATATGTTGCGCTATTTATAAGAAAATATCAGTTCACAGGAAGTTAAGTTAGAATTACTAAAATCAGAATTTTATTGGTTAATAAATATATTTCCCAATTTTTAATATCTATTTTCAGGAGGATAAATTTTGTTAATTTTGACCTCTTTTGTACTGTCTTCATTGCAGTAACTGAAGATTACACACTGAAGAAGTATGTTTCCTGTAATCGATTCAGTCTTGCTGAAATTTGTAGTAAGCAGGTAGGCTAAATTTCTTACTTTCTTCTTGTTTACTCCTTCTCATGACAATAGTCGGCGTCAGTCTATATATATTTGTATGAGTTCAGACCATCTTCTGGAGAGTTATATTCATCTCCACAACGCCGTTTTTATAGGAAACGACAGGAATTTCGTCTGCTTTTTAAAAATTCAAAGGTGTTTGATAAA
>OZ038477.1:18572725-18600225 GCA_964036315.1 Acanthosepion esculentum
ACACACACACACACACACACACACACACACACACATATATATATATATATATATATATATATATATATATATATATATATATATATATCGGACTTGTTTGTTTCTTTATCTTCTGTTGGACTTAATTTAAGTCCGGCCATTTTCTTGTAGTTTGGCCTTTTAATATTCTACCAGGAGTGACACCCGTGTTTCTAATACAACAACACTCAAACACCCCCACCCGGTCCTCTACAATTCCTATAGAAACTAAATGATACGGACATTAAACAGTATAACAATACATTATACATTAGATACATTAATCTGTTACTGCAAACAGGAAAAATATAAATAAGTTGAATTCGTCATGCGACTCATCATTACAAAATATATTTCATCAGTTGACACAACCAAACTTATAAAACTTATAAACTATGTAAAATTAAAAACAGATAATCTTGTGGCGGACTTCACCATATTATTTTAACTTAGATTAGGAAAGCAAACTGAGGTGAAAAAGAATAAGCCTTAGACATCATTACACATAATATATGTATTTAACAAGATGTACAAACAAGGATGTGAAAGAAGGCATGTATTGAGTAAAACAAGTGTTGTGTCTCTTTAACTATTATTTGTATTTCAATGTTCACTGAAAGAAAGATAGTTTGTGATAGTTTCTGGTAATAAATATTTTCAACAGTTTTGCTGTGTAAGAAAAAATTATGTGAGTGTAAGGAATATTCAGCATGTGAGTGGTGGTGTGAGTGAGAAGATTGGCGCATGGTTTCAACTGTAGATTCGTTTGGCATCTGAAATCTCACTAATTTTCTAAGAATATTTCTTGCTTATATTGTTTATCATCGGCTAAGAATTGTTCTTCACGTGCAGACAATCTGATTGGTTGGCATTGACCAATCAGTGAGCGAGTTTTGGGGAGACTCAAGAAATCTTCTCCCAAAAGTGCATGAACATAGAGCGATTACAAAATTGTCGCACTGTTGCGATTTGTAAATTGTCTATTACAAAGTAGTGTTGATTTATTATCCAATGAATGCTTGTCGTTGTTTGATTTATATTTGTGTAAGTATGTATGTATGTGTGTATATGATCGTCACAATCTCATAATTTTAAAGAACGAAACGTCTAAATATCCGAACTAAAATCTGAACTAAAAACGACCAATATAGTATCAATTAATTTAATTGACTGCATCTCTTCTCATAATCCAATATGTTTTCTTAGGTGCAATGTAGATACAATGGATACATGACAGCAATCTTCATCCGACGGATGATAAGCCATTTGAATGATAGCAATGCCCCAAAAAACCGCCTCTCTCCAGCTATTAGATAACAGCCAAAAATCACAGTAATTCTATCTGAGGAATAAGGCAACTAACGCATTTCTGTTAATGGCATTATTTTTCAAGGAATGGCCAGCCTGAAAGGCATCATTGTTTCCATTCTTAAATTATTTGTCACACTCTCCTGTACTGTTTCATTATTTTATTTATATATTCTGATGATTGTTGCTTACTTCAATCTGAGCACGTCAAGTTTCGCTGTCTGCATTTAAATTCGGCCTTTGCGTTTTTGGCTGCCCACTGTTTGGGTCATTGTACACATCTTTTCGCCATTCTTAAGCCCACAGGGAACTACTAAACACACATACACAATTCCTTATATAAACAATTTTTAAAATGTATCCCGATCACGCTATGTTCATATAATATTTTTAACGTAATTTTAACATAACTTTTCGCTACAAATTTCAACACAATTTACACATTTTCATCAACCGTATAATTACTACGCGGACATATTTCCTATCATGCTCTGAAACGATTGACTGCCTCTAAAGAAAGCGGAGGTTTAAACATATTCAGATGTGATCGGGTACAAATATTGTACTGATCCAATACGACTAGTGGGGATCATTCTTAAATATTATGCAATACCGGTCCTACCTAGCAGTGAAAACTGGACTTTTTCATCACAGATTAAGAAAATACTTAATGCAAAATAAACGTGGTTCTGCAAAAGGATGCTAAGAATACTATGGACTAAACAGATGATCAACGACGAAGTTTTAGAGAAAATGGATACAAAAAGGACACGTATCATTAACATCAGAGACAGCAGACAGTCATAGGGTACATAATGAGGAAAGATGACTCGTAAAACTTGACACTCGCCTGACATATTTGAAGGCAAGTGTCACAAAAAAATACAACGCTTAACATACCAAACGTGTTTGAGCAATTGCGTGACAGACCAGGGTTTCGGAGAGATAGCAAAATGATAATATATACTAAGATCTACAAAGGACAGGAAATTGAGGAGAGCCATGATCGTTAATATTTTGAAGGGATACAGATCAAAGAAGAAGGGATGAAATGATTAAAAAAATGTTGTCATATTGTTAGTTCGTTTTATCGGATAATCCGGTATTATTTTTTAATAAATACTGCCCTAAATTCGGGAACTTATCTCTATCTCTCTGTTCGTTTGTCGATACTCATGTAAAAATAGCCACATTTATATTTTAATTATATACTGAATATTTTATAGAGATTTGCAACAACATAAATGTTAATCTACAGAATGATGATGAGAATAAAATAGACTACACATGTTAATAATGAAGAAGATAAAAAAGGACGCCTATAACAGAAAGTGCCATTTGAAATTTGGAAAGCATGAAGAAGAAAGGGAGATTTAGAGAATTTGACAATCACAGGACATGTTGAAGGCAGGGGGCATAGGGACACAGCCAGCCTTACCTAAAAAACTTGTGTGAATAGGTGGCAGAACAGATATAGTATAATAGATAAAAGGATAGGAAGTTATGGAGAGCCATAATCACCCAAGTCATGTCCGCAAGGCACATGAAAAATAAATATTAGATCCTAGTTTTATACTTGTTCCATGTACAATTTTTTTGGACACATCGCAGCAAGTAATTGTGTTCAGACGATCTACATTATTTAGTTCCATCAGATCTGACATTCACGACTAAGACCCTCCATACCAAGCACATTGTAGCGAACCACGCTCATTATTTCGTATTCCATTAGTGAGGTGTAAGTTCCACACGAGAAAAGTCTTCCCAAGAACCCTCTCCGAAGACGATACTTAACTCATCACTAAGGTCTTGACCTGTTCAAGTCTAGTATTAACCGTTATCTTCCCATCATTTCCCCATAAACTGTGCCTCTGGAATAGTAACTCTCTACTTGGAGTGGCTTTTGTGCCTTGTACATCTTGTTCAAAGAAAATATATTAATACAGAGATGAAAAGATTAAATTTCACTGACAGAGTAGATTTATTAACACATCTATGCATATTTTATTATTATTGTTATTGTTATTGTTATTGATATTCTTCTTCTTCTTCTTGTTGTTGTTGTTGTTGTTGTTGTTGTTGTTATTATTATTATTATTATTATTATTATTATTATTATTATTATTATTATTATTATTATTATTATCCCTGAGAAGGGGTTTTGTAATTATTAACATTATTTACATTGTTCGGGCTATTGGTTGGATCCAGTGACTTGACTCAAAGTGTTGTGAGTTCAATACCTGGCTACTGCTGTGGTGAACAAAAACTTAGAGAATTGAGTTAAAAAAAAAAAGAAGTTAACTGTGATATCCGGAAAAGGCATGATTCGTGGAACTAGTACAAACTACCTCGGTGGACGAAATAAAAGATTCAGTTCGAAAACCCAATCATCAGGAGAAGACCATAGTTTACAACGGCCGAAAAGTTTGGAATATGGCCATAAAGATGAGGACAACAGGCCGAACAAAATAAATAGTCTAAACATTACAAATATATTAGATATTTTCAAAATTATAGCGGCTCAAAGAAATAAACCAGAAAATGTGTAGAAACTAAAGCAACAGAGTTGCTGTAAAGAGAATAGGTATGACCTATATTTCTCGTTAGAAGTTGAGAATTGCGAGAATGTGGCAAACAAGACAAGTCGGAACGAAACAATGGCGAAGTTTCTGAAGTTGCACGAATATTTTTACATTCCTTCGCGCGACGAATTGTAACATGCAACAATTTGGGAAAGTCTGTTTCTATTTTTTTTCTCCATCTTCTTATGTTTCCCTATCTCTCTCCCCCATCCTTTGCTCTTTATTCCAAAAGAGACAAGCATATCAGAAGCAAACAAGCAAGTAAACGTATCGTACTTTGTCAGGAAATCACTAGGGTAGAAAAGAAGTGATATATGTACGAGTCGTGGGTCACTGTGGGTGGGCTAAAGTAGGCACGCAGGCACTTGCTATGCAGGGTGGGACGTAGGAGTGCAAAAAAAAATAGGTGCTGACTGTCGCTGTTGAAAGACAATACCCAGCGTGCGATCAGACTAGTGCGATGTTGGGAACAGAGAAAGATGACTCCCCTTCTCGCCCATAAACAGCGGGAAGGCTCAGATTAGCTTAAACTGTTTGATGGATGTCCGATCGAAACTTTCAAAGCAATAAACATTCACCCCTTTCACTTCTCGCAGAAAGGGAGCATAGCGATAAAGAAAGGACTTCAATCTATTATTCGCAAATACCTCACTACAAAGGCTTCTAGCTGTTAGTCCATATTTAATGTTGATATTCATGAAATATGTTTTTGTCTGGCTGTTTAGGGGAGGTGTCTACAAAAACTTTGAACCTGATGAAAAAAAACCTTGATATATGAACGAGAATGTATGTACCGTTCAATATGCATACACGTTCCCTCAAAAGATATTGGTGATATTAAAGTAAGGTTTGTGTTATATATTGCTTATATATCGAGCAAGATTAGTTTACGATCTGTATTTATACACAACGCTATGGGATGCTATATGGGGGTAACTGAATGGCAAACTGGAAAAAAATTCCAAATAACTCGTTTCGTTCTCTAAAAGAAAATTAAGAGAGAATGTATTTTACTAATTGAAAGAAAAAGTAAAGAACAAATAAAACACGAAATATAATCTACTAATTAAAAGAGAAAGTAATTTATAAATTAAACGGGAAAGGAATTTACTAATTAACAGATAGTGATTTACCAAGGCAAATATATAGAGGAAGTGTTGTGATTTTTGAATCTTGCATGACAAATTTGCGGCAATTTTCATTCGGCATTCCTACTGATATTTTAGTTTGCATGTATGTTCAATTTTACCCCTTGGTACATAGTTATAACCGGTGTTTTACGTTTACATTCCCTTCTTTTGGATATATTTATAATTTCGTCATATAATTATTCTACCTCGTTCTCATTCAATCATCTCAGAATTAACTACGTTGTCACATGTAACATTTTTCTCTTTTTCTTTTAATATATTGAAGGTAACAACGAAAAATAGCCAAAGCAAACGAATGAAATAAAGAAAAAAAGAAAAAAAAGAAAAAAGTGGTTTATTAGCAAAAAACAGCCAGGAAATTATAAGAATAAAATCAACTTTGAAAATAAATCTGCCTTGAAATTCTTGTTAGAATTAAGTGTTAATAGCAAGATGCCATTCCTCGAAGATTAAACAGAACTCATCTCCAATGCATTGAACACCAACCCATATAAATAACAAATAAGAATCCCAGCATCCTAAACTAAAATAACAAATCACTAATAACTTATAAAACAGCATCGATAAAGAACTTCATAAATAGAGCAGATCACCTCTCAAAAAATATTTTTAGCGAACTCAAACATGTAAAAAAGCATTAGTTAACAATAATTTTCTCAACGACATTATTGAATACAAAATAAAATTATTCCTGCAAAAATTAAAGAACACCAATACTGATGAAGTCTTGTTAGAGGTTGAAACGTGTTACATGGAATATTTTTCATTTTTCCATCCATTTGTCTAACAATCACCTTCGCCGTTACATGTAGATTTTCTTTCTCTTTTAAATAATTGAAAGTAATAACAAAACAATAACCAGAGCACACGAATCACAACAAATAAAAAAGGGAATGTATCTGAAACCCGATCTTCCCTCTTAATTAATGAGATATTCCGTTGTTTGTCTATCAGTGTTGTGTAAGATCACATTTAACCTAAACAACGAAATATCTCATTAATAAGACGAACTAAGGGGGCTTGATGGATAAATATACAACATGATTTTATTGTATTATAGAATAATATAAAAGGCGTTCGATAGTTTTATTAAAAAAAAATCACAGCAATATCTATTCACCATTATGGCAAGAAATACTGGGCAATTTCCAAAAAGATCAACACCAACAAATAGAGATATGGTTATAAAGATGGATACTGTGAATACTGTGGACAGAACATGTGAGCAACGCGGGAGTAATATATAAAATGTGACGAGAAACCAATTTTGGTGAGAGAAGTGTATTTTGTTAAAAAAAATGTTACACTTATATATCTTTTTCGGCTCATCGATTGAAACCGACAGAATTCTGAAGCCTCCATTTAATGTTTATGGAAAAACTGTTTCTTTGTATTTGTGGCCAGTGGGAACCGTGGTCTCATGCTAGTATGAAAACTTGGATGGAGCCTTCTGTGAGCTTAAATTTCTGAATAAATAAGATCTCAGGTCAGGGGACGGGGAGAAGTCTTTTTGACAGTAAGAGGACGAGAAAAATCAACATCAAGGAGCAGAAGGCTTTTGACATAGAGCATCAAGAATCATTAGTTACAATCCAACTGCAGAGAGAGAATTATGTATACACGAATACAGAAAATCAGAAAGAGAAAGTTGGAATATCAGGGGCCACACTATGTGGATAATCAAGTATCAATCTCAAAGATTGATCTCTGATGCTGCGTCAACCAAATCATATGTCATGTGTCTTGATTTTGCCACGCGTCACGGGGGAAAACTACACACCTGAATATGTACATAAAGATGACTTTCAACTAGATCAACTGTAGAAAGCTTATAAAATTAGTTTTCATTAACAAGGATGGAGAACAACCGGTATCGGTTCCCATCTTACACCAGATAGATTTCAGCCCCAATTTTCCTATACAATGTTTAGCCATCCCATAATAGGTTCTGTGTAGTTTCTGTAACAACTGATTTAATAGAAAGTAATGACACCACAAACACTGACTCCATCAGAAACCTCAATATGTAGAATTAATATATTCTAAATACGTCAAATACCTCAGTGCCCTCACACCCAGGTAATGGACGTATTTAGGATTTATCATCTATACCAAATTTAGTGTACGACATAAATAAAATAAACATAGGAAACGTTACACTAGGGCAGATTTATCTAACACTGCAAGATGCCGCAAACCAGATTGTTAACCTAATAACTCGAGTCATGTTCTTAAATAATTTCTTCGGATCAATTGTCCTTGGTGTGACGATAAACTACATCTGGCTACAAGGCCTTTGATTCGGAACTTCTGAGGATCGTGGAACCACCTCTTAATTGCTGTTGTTTCCAGGTCCACCTTGACATGGGATGGTAGTACCTGTTAGCGTCCCAGCTATGGGCAAATAGCCAACCCCCAAACTAGGGTCAAAACATGAAAATATAAAAATATATTTTTAAAAAATTTACCAGCAATATATTTTCATAAAAAATAACATTACCAGGAATACATTATTGGAAAAAAATAAAAGCAATACATTTTAGGGGAAAATACACAATAAAATAAAATTCCGGCATTAAATTACCCATAAGGACTTGATATGCTGTTAAACAAGCAATCTAAAACAAAAATTTATGGTGCTGAATAGTTAAGAAATGCCTATCAGCTAGATCTAACAGTTTTCTAAGATCTAAAGTATTGTCAAATGAACGAATCTTCTTACAGAACGCGCTTCGAAAGAAGGCATGACATTTCAGAGACAATAAAGGAAAGAAATCTTGGGATAGTTATGATAATCTGACGCCCTGAATGGACAGGGCATTACTCAAAGAAAAGACGCTCAATAAAAGTAGGCGAAAGACAACACTGTATTTCAAAATAACCTGAAGAGGCATGCACTTTTTCAGGCTATGTTTCCCGCTGTTACTCTGGCTGGAGTTTACGAGGTGACTATATTGGGGGAATGATCATTGTTTTCGGACTTTGCAAACACGTTATATACCCTTTTATAATGGGACCAGAAATATAATTCTTGATGTTTCAGCACGCTGTTGAATATTCTCTTAATTTTACATATTCTGCTAGTATTTAAACGTTTAATACACGCCACATCCATATCTGCTATTTCCAGAGCTTGAGTCATTGGACGTCGTTATTTGGCGGTATAATCTGCCGCAAAATGTATTTGTAGGCTTTTATTTGATGAACCGTAAACAAAATTGTCGTTTTGTAAAGCTCAGCTACAACGAGGTATTTCGATTCAAATTGCTTTGTTAACAGCTTCTTCAAAATAGATTTCTCCTTTGAGCAAATATCGTCAAGTACTCTGTGTTCATTTTCTCCCACAATACTGCACACTAGAAATACGTGAGTATTCGCTTGGGTTTGAGGACATCGTGCGATATAGTTCTCTGTGAAGAACGGATGCCAACGCTCCAAATAAGAGGATATATTTCCATTTTCAACATTTCACATTCAAAGCTTGATATGTATTTGAGAATCCTAAAACTGTTTCAAATATGTCACGGCAAACGCTGATTACTCTCTATAGCAGAGGTTCTCAACCAGGGGTAAATTTACCCCTAGTGGGTAAAAAATTATATAGTTGGGAATAAATAATTGAAGTACCTGATAATTTAAAAAATAATTCAATTAAATTTAATTTTGTAAAAATGATTATGATTAGTATTAAT
The DNA here is from genome assembly GCA_964036315.1 of Acanthosepion esculentum. Taxonomy (NCBI): domain Eukaryota; kingdom Metazoa; phylum Mollusca; class Cephalopoda; order Sepiida; family Sepiidae; genus Acanthosepion; species Acanthosepion esculentum. The sequence goes on from OZ038477.1 coordinate 18,581,480, forward strand.
TTGTAGATCTACTAATACAGCGGATAAAATGAATAATTTTTTTTTATTAATGACTACAAACTTTAATAAAAATACTGAATTTTATACAGAGTACTAACTTATACTAAAAAATTAGTAGATTAGTACTAAATAAGAAATCAGTATTTTGAGTGTCACTTAGTATTTTTTTTAGTCACAGTATTTTGACTAAAAAAATCCCTTAGTATTTTGAATGAAAAAATCATTCATTCATTTAGTCACAAAATTGTACATCAATGCTTTATGATGGCTATGAATTTTTTGTATGGGAGTAGGGGGTAAATGGAGAAATACATAAAGCCGAGGGGGTCAATGATGGAGGAAAGGTTGAGAATGGCTGCTCTATAGGGTAAAGACACAGGCACACAGAAAGAAACACGCACACACGCAAGCACACCCACACGCACATGCATACTTACAGATAGATAGATAGATAGATAGATAGATAGATAGATAGATAGATAGATAGATAGATAGATAGATAGATTAACTTGTGAGTATTCAGTGGTGTTTCATCAACTGTATCATTTATTTGTTGGATCTCCCAATTCTTCCAGAATTTGGACACGTGTCAATATGACTATAGCCACTGGCCTAAATATTGAAGAATACAGACAGACCACACCCTAAGTTCCACCAAATTCCGTTCTTCTGACAGAGTTCTCCAGCTGTTTACTTTCGGTATGTTTGATTCTATGATATGCTGGAATGATTAATTTAAGAAATGCTTAACTGGTCATGTTTTGGCTTGCTATAACTTCCACACTGTGTAAGTTCGTTGGGTTGAATTCTAATATCACAAAAATAATCCGAGGTTTTCTGTTCTAAAGAGACGCTCTTAGCATTTTTTAAAATTTATTTACATCGAAAAAGACAAGTCATTTACAAAATTCACATTGATAACGTTTCTAAAGTGTCGTATCTGATTTTATATTCTTGCTGAACTAACATATTCTGTTTAGTTATTAAAAAACTTTACATACGCTTCCATAAGATTGACCTTAGATCTTTTGTTATTGGTTCAGTATTTTCGTTTTGATATAGATAGTTTTCGTGCTATGATTAATCTAGATTTAGTTTCTTTTTGTATATCCATTTTGCACAAACATGTCTAAGGAAATTCATCTGACAATGACGTCATATTCTGCACATACTGTTTACGAGGTATACTTCTAGCACAACCCTCTTAGGTACCTTGTTCTTATGATGTTCTGATAAGAGACACAGTAAAACGCTTAAGAAGGTATCTCTTACGGTGAATCCACTACATATATGGGGTAACCACAAATCTACACTTATGATAGTAAAGGTTACTGCCTGGGTGTATGTTCTATTTAAACATCTGTTATTTGCTGGCGTGAATCGTTTGCAACATTCGTGCAGTAATTTAGTTTAATTATTTTATGTCCGTTTCTCATCCAACCTTCACTCAACGGTCTTTTCATATTCCTTGCTGTTGACCATGTTCACCATAGTCTATGAATATAGAATTCAGTGCAGTATGTAATCTGTTCAATGAAACAACATTAAAGATTAACACTCACGCGTCAGACACTCTAATGAATCTGACTATATCGCCAATAACCCCATCAGATGTTCCGTAATTTTTTTCAGTCTTCGATATCAAAGGCTGGCATTGCGTATTCGAAAAAAAACATGGCCGCAATTTATACACGTCTCATTGAATAGTTTGAACCATCTGATTGGTTAAAACATTCTATTGGTGAACTATAAAATGAGTCAGCTCATTTTGGCTGGCTCACTAGTATACATGGTACCCAAAAACTCCAACACTTGCATGTTAATTTTACGGGGGACTATGGTCGTTATTAAATTTCTTGTAGAGCATCACGTGAAAAATAGCTGGTGATTTTTAAATTACCAGGCCAGTTCCTGATGTTCGTTTTTTCTTTTCTTTTTTATTATTATAGGCACCCACTTTGACTTTTCATACCAATAAAATCTAACCGCCTTTACGATATATTATTGGTCCTGACCTGTAATCTCGCCTTCAGTCACTTTTCTTTAGCCGTAAAGTTGCTTCCCTCTGCCGTTTCTATAAATACTTACATGGTAATTTTTCGGATGAGCTCTTCACTATGGTACGTAGACTTCAAAAATTTAAGCGCAGTATTAGATTCGCAACAATTTCTCTTCAATTTCAAGTTGATTTGGCTAGATGTAACCGTACGTTCTATGCTAACCGCTCCATTTCTCGCACTTCTCGCATGTGGAACTCTCTTCCGATTCCATACTTTCCGTCCAAATTTGACCTTCGAAAATTTAAATGCAATGTCCTTAGTCATCTAATGTTTCCTGATAAGCCTTCTATTGGTCACGCTACTTCATGTTTTTTGTTTTCTAATTATTTCGAAAGTAGTAAACCCTCCTGTCTCAGTGGCTTTATTGCCTTTCTTGGGGGTTACTATGATTAAAAAAGATCAAATGAAAACAACTCTCTTTATTTCTCCACTCTTTGTTGGCTTCGCTCTGCAATTAATAACGCTTACGGTTCAATCGTCGTATTATTATTATTATTATTATTATTATTATTATTATTATTACTAAACAAATTATTCTTTATGGATATTCATATTGTTTCTTCATTTCTCCCAGAGAGTTTAAAATCATGTTCGGTTATGTTTAAGAAATTGTCCTCGTTGCCGAAAATGAACATTTATTCGTGCACTTCCAAATGGCACGGGATTTAAGGTTTTACATTTGAGCCTCTACCCCTAACTGCTATCCAGTCTTTGTTGAATGGCCCTCTTGATAGTTTAGTGTGTTGCAAGAAAGAGAAATGGCTGAACTGAACTGATGGGGCGACGGAGGGATATTCAGAGACACAGCAAGAACAACACTGGCTTCTGCAGCCGGGTTTGGTATTAGTTTTCTGATTTATGAGTCGCGGGTGAACACTGTGCCCAGCGCAGATAGTCTCTCGCAACGAGGCCAAGACACGTCATTGGGAAAAGCAAGGCCATAATTATATTTGCCATGTTTTTGGTAATATCTCAGAAGCTAAAATGGATATTTGTCTTCCGAGCATCCACTTCTTTCTCTGTTTTACACTTTCTTAAAAGTTCTTTTCTTTTCTTTCCTTCTCAATTTTTTCTTTCTTGATATTTCTTCCTAATATTCGTCATGAATTTTCTTTCCATTCTCTTTCTTTCTTTCTTACTTTCTTTCTTTCCTTTCTTATTTTATTTGTTACTTCCTCTCTTTCTTTATTCGATCTATCTTTCTGTCTTTCTTTCTTTATTTATTTCATTCTAACTTGCAATTGGTTTTTATTTAATTTCTTTATCATATATTTCGCTTCCTTGATATTTCTTCTTCCTATTCGTTCCTAAATTTCTTTTTATTGCTTCATTTATTTATTTATTCATTCATTTATTTTTTATTCACTATTTCTTTCTTTTTCATTTATTACTTCCTTTCTTTTTTATCGCATCGTCAATTCCTTTCTTTTTCTTCCATTCTTCATTTCTTCTCTCTCTCTTTCTTTCTTGATTTTATTCTTTATTTATTTATGTTCATTTGTCTTTCTGTTTTTCTTTTCTTTTTCTTTCTTTCAACATCTTATTTTTAATTGTCTTTATTTCCTTTATAATCCCATATGCTATTTATTCCTCCAGTTCTTTCTTAATTTTCTTTCTGTCTTTCGTACTTTTGTTTTTAACAGCCTTTCTTTTCGCTATCGTCTTTTTCATTTTGTTTTTTTTCTAATTTACGATTTTTGTTTACTTTCTTGCATTATGTCTTTTCTACATGTTTATTGTTTTCTTAGTATTTACATAAAAATTATTTTTAAGGTATTCGAACAAATTAAATAATCTGGAAGAAACAATTGTTCTAGTTCCAAATTTTGTGTCGATCGCTGTGCTTTGAAAAAGAGCTTTGAGAATGTGAATATTAAACTTAGTTTGCATATCGACCATTGGTAACTGCGGCAAATAGGCAGCCGTTAATGGCTAAGAGACTAAACAATCCAAGTAGTTTCATTCGTATTTCTAGTTTCTCTTTATGTGTTTTGTTTTTCAATTTAATTTTCCCCTTGTTTTCTTCTTCTTCTTCTTCTTCTTCTTCTTCTTCTTCTTCTTCTTCTTCTTCTTCTTCTTCTCCTTCTTCTTCTTCTTCTTCTACTTCGTGTAACTTGTCTCTTCTTTGGAAATATTTTTGAAATTTTATTAAATTTGGTCAGTATAACGAAGATGGGAAGATTGCCCTCTGTTAGTATTTCAAGTCCCGGATAACCCCAAAATTTATATCAACAGTCAAAGATTCATGGTGATTTTCTAAGAGTAGCTTAGATGTGGCTGCGATTTATTCTCCGTAGCTTAGTCGTGGCACAAGGCCGATAGGATGGGGCTTCTAGCAAGAATCGGGCTAAGAAGTACTTGTAATTGATCTAGCAAGACAAGCTTGCGAACCACTGCAGCACATCGAAGTGTCCATATCCTGACTTCATATAAGCGCAGACAACTTCAAATAAAGAACCAAGGAATATGCTATTTTCACAGTTATTGGACGAACCAATTCCTTTAATTTTGGTCGGAATGTAAGTCAACCAATTAGGATCGAATGCGCTACGACGGATTCATAATCAGACTGATTAGATTTCAGCTATTTCTTGCTATTTAACTTCATTTATTCTTTATTTTTAAAAATATTTTCTGATTTCTTTCTGTTTTTCCTTCATATTTATGCCTGTTTTTTTTTAATTTATTTTCTTCTCGCCGTTTCTGTGCATTTGTCTTAGTCGTTCTTACATTATTACATTACATTAATCCTGTCACTGGATCTAACCAAAGCCTTTATGCACTGTGGATAAAGGCGTTGACAGGAAACAAAGAGTGTGAGTTCAATACCCGGTTAAGGCAGTAGAGAACTTGGAGAGGGGGAATTAACAGGAGATAACTGATAACTGACATCCATTAAACATGGCACGTGAAACTAGAACAGTCTACCCCAGTGAGCGAAATAAAGAGTTCAGTTTGACATTCCAACCACCTAAAAAAGGCCGGAGCGTACAACGGCCGAAACGTTGTAATAAATAAGGCGACAAAGATGAGGACAATAGTTCGAATAATGTAAATAGTATACATAATACCTCATCTCGGAAATATAGACAGAAACCTTCGTTCTTAGTTTTGTCTTTCCAATTGATATTCTCGCTCTTCTCTTTTTCATTCGCTTGTCTTTCGATTTTTTCTTATCCATTAGGCTTGGTTGAAGTTCTTTCCTTCCTTCAAATATTCCCTCCTTCCTTCCAGCCATTGTTTTTCTTTTATTTCTTCCATTTGCTTTTTTCATCTCTTTTAAGTAATTATTACTCATCTGCAAACTATATTAGATTTCTCAATATATTTATATGTGCGCATGCGCCAATCATTTTTCAGTATGTGCAAATCTCAGTGTCGTTTTTTAAAACATTCTCCATGATAATTCTTATTACTTCACCGTGTTCACTGTAACAAATATACAAATTGTAATCGCTTGTGAATTGCGTCTGTGAATTGAAGAAATAAAACTTTATATCTATCTTGATAGAGCTAATTTAAAACTCAATATTATCCTTTAAATGGCAGTGATTTTGTTGAAATGTTATATAAGATAGCGTTTATAAATCTAGATAAATATTTGGACCCGCTGAAGTTAAAAATACAATAGGTCCTGACCTGGCATCTTGTCTACAGTTACTTTCTCACAGACGTGCCGTTGCTTCCCTCTGACTGTTTTACAAGTATTTTCACGACAAGCTACTTTCGCTGGTTCCCAGACTGCATGAATTTAAGCGGGCTACTGGGTTGGCATCTCGGTCCCACACTTTCACTATCGAAACGGCTAAATGTAGCTGGCTCTTCTACTCAAACAGCTTCTTCTCTCGCACTTACTGTCGATGGAACCCCCTCCCTCTTGCTTGCTTCTCTGATAACTATAATCTTCATATAGGCAAGTGTATATGCCAATCGACATTTTCTGATAATTTGATCTTTTCCCACGTCTTTCTCTATATCCTTTCCTCAAAAAGGCCACTTTACTCTTGTTCTCATTCTTCTGTAACCCCTTGCGTGCTAGTGGCACTCCCGACTTGCTTGACGTGAAATTCTTAAAAAAACTTCCAAGAGACAATTAGAATTTTTCGCTTCAAACGCCAAATCTTAATGAGATAATATTAGTAACGTGTTTAAATTGGTGTTCTAATAGTATGAAAAATTTTTGCGTCAATTTTATAAATAAATAAAAAAATAACGGTTTACATCACTGAAAAATGGATTAAAATAAATAAAAAATAAGGGAATATTATTCATTTATATTCACGTAAAGTTATTTTCATATTTCTCATGTTGTCAGTGCTATGAGTTTTGTTTTGGAAAATCGAACATTTAATAATGAATCTCCATTTATTAAAGAGAAAAATAAACCAACCAAAATCATGGCAATAAGTCTACACTCAAATTGTGAATTACATTTTCTGGCTTAACCGAATCGTTAAACAGAATTCATCGAATGTTTCACTTGACAGAAATATCAAAACGTAGAAAATTAAATAAAGTTAAATTCCATTTTTTAAGCAATTCACAGCAAGAAAGGCGGGAGTGCCACTAGCACACATTGCACCTCGATATTTGAAGATCATAGTTATCAGGGAAGCAATCAAGAGGAAGGGAGTTTCACAGACGGGAAGTGCTAGAGAAGAAGTGAGTAGAACAAACGGTTACATTTAACGGTGGGACTGAGATACCAACCTAGTAGCTCGCTTAAATCCATGCAGTCTGGAAACCAGCGAAGGTAGATCGTCGGAACATTTGCCATGAATATAGTTGTAGAAGAGTCAGAGGGAAGCTAGGGAAGGTCTGTGAGAAAACAACTGTAGACGAGATACCAGATCAGGATCTATCGCATTGCATATTCGTCTCTGGATTTTGTCGAAAACCTCGAGACGAACAGCGGGGACACAAGACCAACTATGACAACAATATTCCAGGCATATCAATGGTTCTCTTTTTAAATTACGTTTCATTAGAAAAATTTAAATCGCTTAATTCGATTTCTATTAATTTACAGCCTTGTACAAATTAATTCAAACAAAACGAATAATGCCGTTATTACTTTTTGGGGGATAATATTACCAATGAAACATGAGCCAGTGCAAAAGTTAATGTTTCGCATGCCATTTCCACGAAGTCGTTCCTTGCAGATTTACCACAGATTCTAGATTGGATTTAAATCAGGAGCGTTTACAGGCCAGTCTATAGTACTTCGATTTACTCACTGGTAAGGCTTGCCATTGTGTTCGTACAGCATTACAATTTCCGTATTCTTCCTTGGAGTAACGTCCATCGTAGACAATAGCCGTAGGACAAATACTCGAAAGTCTGGGTGTGATAATAATCTGACGCAATCACGTATTATGCAATATTTTCAAGGCCAATCGAATTTCATCATACACCCCGAAAAGAGCTTCATATTACTGAATACTACCGCAAATGACCGAATATTGGAAAAAATATAAATTGATTACACACTGTCACCACAGGGTTTCTAAAACTGACCCTGTGAAAGAAAGGAATCTAAAGCGATTGTTTCAATTAATTTGCACAGGGGTGTATTTATGAAAATGAATTTTCTTCCCATAATATCGTCATTGTAAATTCATTTGGGCCAAATGTTGCTTATTGAATCTATTCTATGGATGTTTTAAAATAAGTAATAACGAAAACAAGATTCACCCTCTCCCAAATACATTCGTAAATAATTTCCATCTTCAATATATTATTCTGCATTATTTCATATTTATTTATATGAATATTAATATTTTCTATTTTGTTAATGTTTTCTATTTTATTTTTAAAACGGGACCTGAGTTACTGCGCAGATATATGATCGTGGGAGGACAGATACGGTTTTCAATTTAGAATTGCTTTTTCCTATACTGATTGCTAACCACGGCTAGCGAGTTCTGTATGCGCTTTTTAACACATAGCTGCTGATTTAAGAAGATGTGGTTGCTTCCCAAACATACAACATCCTAAATTCACTTCGTAATTCGTGCTCTTATATTCATTTCAAAAGGCGCTTTCAGTAACACTCTACTACCAGTGGCTCTTGAGTCTTGTATTGGTAAACATTAGGAATATATATTTTTCCTCTTGCGGTTCATAAACTGTATATTTAGAAGTATTTACAAATATGAACGATCCTTTCATAAGAATAAATGTACTAAGCAAGAAATGTATTTTTATTCGAACAGTCACGACAAAAATAATAGAGAGACGTTGAGAAAAAAGGCATTAGTGTAAAAATGCGTTTTTACTGAGACGTGTAATTGACATTAAATAAGATTGCGCAGAAGTTGCTTTTGCGATATGCACGCAATCGACTGTGCGAATTGAAATCGACGGCTGCAATCTGCAGCTGGATTAAAGAATTTATGAAAATGATCAAATTGGATAGGCAGCAGTATGTTTCAGCGGCCGAGTCACGGAATCGCCCGCCCCCAACCGAGCGTCGACATTGACGGCAGTTGGGCAAATGGGGTCAGTCGCGCGGAATTGCAAATGAGAAGTCGCAGGAATTGGAAATGAGTGAAATATTGGGTTGACTGTGAAGTTGGCGTTTTTATGGCTAACGGAATTTGCTACGATCCCGATATCTGATGCGTTTTGCGTGGAATTGGTCGCCGGAGAAAATTACCCCAATAGTCATTCTTGGAGATAGAATGGTAAGGTATGTGACTGGAATGGGAGTTAAAAGAAAAGTTAATGTTTCTCTTATCCCACTCTCTTGGCTTCAGTTAAAGAAACGATTTATTTACAATAACGATATAAGAGTACAATTCGCATCTTGGAAAAGAATCAGCCTATAAGGCCACATAAAGCAATAAACAATATGACATAATATGCAATAAAAATAAGTATTACTGCAGATTATAAGATGATATGTGAGTATATGTTTGATACACTTAATACTGAGGATGGCGCTACACTTTAATCTTGCAATAGATGATGGTGAATTTATGGGATTTTAAGAGGATTGTAGTGAAATTGTTTATATTGTGGTTTGTAAGAAATAGCTAGGGTACCTGTGTATTTTTGTTTAATTTTTCTCGCTATTTTTATGTATATCACATATTAAACTATCTATGTCCTCAAAGACACGTGGCATAGTGGATAAAGGATTTAGTTAGATCCAGTGACAGGACCCAAAGTGTGTGAGTCAATACTCGGCGGAGGCAGTGGAGAACTTTCAGAGGGAAATTAACAGGAGATAAATGATAACTGACATCCATTAAATCATGGCACGTGGAACTAGAACAGTCTACCCCAGTGAGAGAAATAAAGGGTTCAGTTCGACATTCCAACCGCCTGAAGAAAGCCGGAGTGTACAACGACCGAAACGTTGTAATAAATATGGTGACAAAGATGGAGACAATATTCCGAATAATGTAAATAATAATAATTACTCTATCTTCTCTACACTATTTACATTGTTCGGAATATTGTCTGCGTTTTACATACCATATTCAAGAGGTTCCGGCCTTCTTCAAGTAACTGGAATTTCTAACTGAACTGTCTATTTTATCCACCGGTGTTGGTTATTCTAGTTCCACGGGCAATGAATCTTCCGGATGTCACCGTTACTTTACTTTAACTCAACTCTCCAAGATTATTGTTCCCCTCTGCAGTAGCTAGGTATTAAACTCACAACTCTTTGGCTCAGGTCACTGGATCCAACCAACGTTTCATCCACTAGACCATGATATTTAGTTCAAAGTTTCAGTTCGAAATTCCAATCTCCTGAAGATGAGGAAAAAAAAAGTCCGAATAATGTTAATAGTGTAAATAGTTACAATACTCTGCTCATCTATCTTTCTATCTATCTATCTATCTATCTATCAGATTATGGATATATATGGAATGTAAACAAGATTAATAACATAGAGATTGTTAATAGTTATAGTGATATAAAGCGACTCAGGTAAATAAGAGAACAAGAAATCAAAATGTTAACATGAGAAACGTTGAAATGTATAAACAAGGATGGATCAATAAATACATAGCCTGACTTGAGTTGATCGAAAAGTGAATTTTGATCGGAAATATACACTATATAATATGATTTTCACTGCATATGTCTTGGCATATGTGATTATATTATACCATTAAATTAGGGTCATCGAGAGAGAAGTCAAATCTATTAAATAGAAATAACTATATATATATATAAAGAGAGAGAGAGCGAGGGAGAGTGAGAGAGACCAACAGAGGGAGAGGCGGAGAGACAGGGACAGAGACAAAGACTTTGATATATATATATATATATATATATATATATATATATATATATATATATATATCAAGAATTAACTTTCGTAAATAATTATATAGGCCACACTACAAATCGTTTAACACGCAGATTAACTCTACACCTTTCTGACAATAGCTCAATTAGATCTCATTTAAATATTCATGGAAACCTACTGGACACTATTCGGAATATACTTGTCGACAACACTAATATAATAGCATCATCCACTTGCAAAAAAAGGCTAAAAATAATGGAAGCCTTACTTATAAAAATAAACAAACCAACACTTAATAATATTAACTTTGAACATGGACATAATATCTTGACCGTGTTTTGAAACAAAAAAATGAATCACTTTATAAAACATACACATAACAAACTATTTCTAATTCTAACAGTTGAAATATAATCCTTGATAATGGCTAAATGTATAGCCAAAAGCGCTCGGAAAAAAAGAACATTCGGACAATTTTTATATAATTTATCCTCTGAAAAGAAAAACTTTATTAGATCGCACGAGAAATTATATAAAAAACTAAATAAAAGCACCTTGTCAGTCGTTTTTAATGAAATGTGCTTGAAAGAAGGATTGCTGCCTAAATACACAAATATATATATATATATATATATATATATATATATATATAGTGAGAGAGAGAGAGAGAGAGAGCGAGAGAGAGAGAAAGAGAAAGAGAAAGAGAAAGAGAAAAGGGAGAGGGAGAGAGACGAAGCGGAAGACAGACAGACTGAGGAACGGACAGAGAGCCTGAGTAAAGAGACTGATAATATATATATATATATATATATATATATATATATATATATATATATGAGTGTGTGTGTATAGGTGTGTGTGTGTGTGCGTATACAATATATCCGTATGCCTGCAGGCTACTGACGAATAAATCCTTTCTTATCAACGTACTTAATCCGTTGGCGAAAATTGATCTCATAAACAGAACGCTACATACTTAAAATTTCAAATAAATTTACTACTAAAAATAACGTATGTTTTCGGGTATATTGTCAAAATCTTATATATATATATATATATATATATATATATATATATATATATATATATATATATATATATATATATATATATATATGCAGACATACACATATATATATACTGAGAAAAGCGAATATATATATATATATACACACAAACACACACATATATACATACATACGTACTTACATACATATATATATATGTGTGTGTGTGTGTGTGTGTGTGTGTGTGTGTGTGTGTGCCTGTGTTTGTCTACTTGTAATTCAAACATTTGCATACGAGTAAACAAAAAGTTGCCATGTTTGAACCTACTGTCACTAAATTCAAGATTTTCTGGAAGATTCGTCTTACACGTGACAGTCATGAAATATTTAGCAACATTCAGCCAATCACTTTTTCAAATCTCAATTTTGAATTGTTTTAACACTGAAAAAGAACGCAAACTTTGGTCAACGATATTGATCAAACAAAATAAAAGCCAAGATATGTTTTATTCAATCTTCAAAATATTCCACTTTCGTATTTTTTCGGTAAATTTCGCTATACTTTGACATAAATCTCATTGTGATAACATCTAAAGGTAAATACAATGCTAATTTCAACAACGACATCAAACAATACATCTTCGTGGTTAGCTTATAGCTGAGGATATTACATTTTTATATTTGTTTTAAGAATATTTTACGGTGTTTTAAACTATATTTAATATTCAAAATACGGGTTATCATTATTTAACATAGTTTATAGTGGTTTAAAATATAAAAGCTGTTTGTATGATCAATTAGCTTTTCTCTGGGGAAATTATAATCCGATCCTATTGAAAAAAAAAGTAAAAAAACACATTAAGGAGAATAACAGTCATTAATGGCAATATCAAAATTGCCAAGCGAAATTAATTATTTAATTGTAAAACGGACGGGTGATTTAGGACAGAATTTTTATGCTATGTTCTACAAGAAATCTTGATCACTGTAATGTTTTACTGAGAAGTTAGCATAAAATATATCAGTCACTAATCCTTATTTTCAAGAACATATAAAAAACAAACAAATTTAACTCAATGTTACCCAGAATTATTTGTGTTTAAGTTTAAGTTCATCTTAACATGAGGTTAGATATTTTGACCTCATACGTTAACTAAACAAAGTTTAGGGAATCTTTAGAGCGCCTTTTTTTAATCAAATATTAACGGTTTCATTTTAGTGAATATTAATACAGTGTAGTTAATTTCTTCCTCATTAACCACTTCGGATATGAAGCCTTGTGCTAAATATGTACTTTAAAACATGTACTTTAAAACATGTTTCAACTTTAAAACATGTAATTTAAACATGCAACACTTTAAAACCTGCTTTAAAACATTTAAGACTTCAAAACATTTACTTTACACCATGTAAAACTTTAAAACATGTAAATCATTAAAGCATCTAAAACGTTAAAACATGTACTTTAAAATTTTTCTTTAAAGCATGTACTTTAAAAACCTATGCGATTATGACACTTTTATTTTCTGTGAATTGTTATAAAATCTTGAGATGACTGAATAGTTTGTCTTTGATTTCTTCATTTTCTGAATAAAGAATTCTCCTACATTTTGCTCATAATTCTAGGCTACGAGACAAAAGTTTTCAGCTGTGGGGTCCTGGAGGGAAAATAGATGATTTAATGACTTTCACAAGCGCATTAGCGCGAAAATGTACGTAATAGATTTACTCCGAATTTGAACTCGGTTCGTTGATTCCAATTTCGGCACCGATACCCATTTTAGTTACGCTTTGGAAATAGCAAAAACTATGGTGCAATGCTTCAGAGTGGAAATCCAAATACATAAAATAAAGTCAGAAAAAGATAAAAGAACTATGCTGGAAATATCTATCTCACCATTCTTACCGGCATGTCGCCTCTTGAAATCAGTGGAGCAATTTCTTTGTAGCAACAGAGTTGAAAGCAGAAAATTCCAAAGTATTCAGATTTCTGTTTTCCATTAATAAATTCGTAACTGCAAAAAGAATTCGTTTTGTTATCTAGAATAGTAACATTAGTTTTCGAACGAACTGTATATTCGAAAATATGAAATATAACAGGTCAGAAAATCATTCAATGAACCGACTTCATATTTTATCACAGACACCACAATTAGGCAGGACAAGAACACATTATTCCCTGTGCCCTACCTATCATCAGACATCTGGACGAAATTATTTTACTCTGGTGGTATGCAATGGATTCTAAGGAAGCGAGTGAGTAAGCGATTAGTGAAATTATTCTCCCATAAAAAATATTGCAATCCAATAATACTTATGAATGCTGGTCGTTATTTTAATAAGTGGGTTCAAATGAAAAAAAAAATGAAATTGGCAACTTTTCCCTTTCACTGACACAGACGTTAAACGCGTCTATCTCCCCTTCATACATAATTCCTTTATATTTTTTCTTTTTTTTAATTCGCATATCTTTTCTTTTTCTACGCATTCAAAAAGGAATAGTCTATTATTTATAAGGTATTGGCATAGTCCATTATTTATAAAGTATTGGCATATTTTTATATTTCTTTCTTATTAGTGAAACCTCCGTTTTAGAAACATTACTCCTAATAATAGTTTTTAAATAATTCAGCAGTCGATGTTCATTTATGGTAACTGGATTTTTTTACATTGCTTTACTTGGTTTCTGTCATACATTACAATGTGTCTGAAAAATGACGTTTTTAGCGCGATCCCAATCACATCTGTGGCCGAGATCAATGTGTAGTACCGGTTCTTATTAGCTTCATCTGATTCACTCTCTCTACTTAAGCCTTCTCTTCTTTGTTTGTTTGTTTGTTTGTTTGTTTCTTTCTTTCTTTCTTTCTTTCTTTCTTTCTTTCTTTCCCTCTTTCTTGCTTTATTTCTTTCTTGCTTGCTTTCATTAATGTATTTCCCCTTTTTCCACGTAATCAAAACGGAATAGTCCATTATTTAGGAGGTATTGACAGGACGTAATGAATGGAGAAACAAAAACAATCGAAGGGTGAAACAAGCACAATTTTAATAGGATTTTTCATGACTTTAGACAATTCTCTAAATATTCCGATTACTTGTTTCCCTTTTTAATACAGCAAATGAACGACTCCTGCTCAACATATATTAAACCAACTGAAAATATTTTGCATCATTAAAAGAAAAAAAAATCCAAAAATGAGGATTTCTTGGAAGGACAAAGATGATTTTTATTAACACTAAAAATACTGAAAGCAGTTAATACATATATATGGTCTATTTTGATAAACAAATACAGTGTGTCCATAGAGTTCGTGAGCACTTTAAAAAATTATAACTTTATTTGTATTTGCGATAGAAATGATCTGTAAAAAATGTTATAAAGTCTAATGTACCTAGTTGTAAGTATAGCTAAAATAACTAATGTGATTTCAGGTATTACTGTAAATCATTTGGCAAATGTTTTCCGTGAACTGCAAAATCGTATTACCCTTTGTATTGCTAATGATGGAGGACATGTGGAAACTTAAATAAAATTTCAATAAAACCTTACAAAATATAGATTTACTTCTTTCTAATCCTTTTTATAAATTATTTCTATCGCAAATACAAATAAAGTTATAAATATTTTAAAGTGCACACGAACATTATGGACACCCTCTATATTAAACCAATTGAAAAGATTTTGCATCATTAAAAGAAGTATATCTTTGAAAAGAAAACAATCCAACAATAAGGATTTCTTGGAAGCTACAGAAACTACAGCAGGTAGTTAAAACAACAAAATAAAATCATTTAAAATAAATGGGTGTAAAATTGTTGAAGGACGAAGATGATTTTTATTAACACTAAAAATACTGAAAGCAGTTAATACATAATATGGTCTAATTTGATAAACAAATATATGTATCTATATCGTATATGCTTTGCATATATTTACAAGAAAGAAAAAGGATTTTGCACAGGTTATTGCAATATAACACTTGACACAGAAGAAGCCTCTGTTCAAATAATAATTTCGATACTATAAACATGAATGACATTAATCGATAAAATCATTCTTCATTTATACAGATTGTCCTTTAAGGATGCCGTCACTCACGGCGCCCCACACGGTCCTATCCATGGTTCTACGTTACTTTTGATCTTTTACTGTACCTATGTGTATAAGTTCTGCCATCGATTCGCACAAACCCGTAAAGTACGTTAGTCGCTGTTTCCTCCTTTTTCTACTACATTCATCATATCTTGAGGGTTTCTCTAAGCCTTCTTATGTGTCCTACAAATGTCTTTTGGAGTTTTGGGGTAACTTGGTATACTAGTGAGCCAGCCAAAATGAGCTGACTCATTTTATAGTTCACCAATAGAAGGTGTTAACCAATCAGAAGATTAAAAATATTCAATATAACGTATATAAAGGCGGCCATGTTTTTTTCGAAATATTCACTGCCATCCTTTGATATCGAAGACTGAAGAATTACGGAACAGCTGCTTCTGGTATTGGCGATATAGTCAGATTCAGTAGCGGGGGTGTTAATCTTTAACGTTGTTTCATTGAACAGATTACGTACTGCGCTGGATTCTATATTCATAGACTATGGTGAACATGGTCAACAATGGCATCTGTCTTTTTTCCTAACATAAGTATATGTTCCTTTGTTCCATATTTTACTCTCATGTTTTGTCAATGCTATTGTCACCATTCGTCGGTAAATTAACACACTTGTCAGGATCAATTACCATATACCAGATTAGATATTACAAAGGTGTGCAAAGGTGTGCAACACTCCTTGTTAATAATAATATATTCCGATATCTTAACATTTTGATTCTTTTCTCACGCTATGAATTGAGCACTCTGGTAGCTGGCAAAACTTATATCTCCCCTGAAAAATCCCCTTTTCTCCGCTGCGTGCGTGTTAAAGTCTACGACAGATGTGGAATCGGCCGGGATTCGAAGAAATCGCATGTCTAGGCACCCTGATGAATAGTCATACGGCAAAACAGTCTGTCTGTGGATGACTATATAAGCCACCTTTCGTAGACTGAGCAATTTGGAAGAAGGAATTTCTCGGCTGATGTCATTAACGCTAAAACCTATGAATTGAGCACTTTATTACCCGGTAATACTTATATCTGGTATATAAAATCTTTAAAAATTCCCATTCTTCGCTGCGTGAGTTTATGGCGTTCGATCCGGCTTGAAACAATCTCATGGCTATCCACACTGATGAGCCGTGATACCGCTAAAGATTGTCAGTTGATGAATATATATATATATATATATATATATATATATATATATATATATATATATATATATATATATATATATATTATACATTAACTGATTTAAAATATGGTTTCTTTGTTACACAGGAATTACCACGTTTCAAAAACCCAAGCTAAATCCTTCAAATTTAATTATGTAATTAAATTAAATGTATTATTTCTGTTTCACACACAAACGAATTTTGGAATAACTTATTCTTAAGGAAAAATAAGTTATTTTAAAAGAAAAAGTTATTTTTAAGGAAAAATAAATTATTTTTAAGGAAAAATATGTTTATCCAAAATTTGCTTGTGCGTGAAACAGAACTAATACTTTTAATTTAATTATATAATTAAATTTGAAGTCTGGAGTTTCGGTTTTTGAAAAATGGTAATTCCTGTGTAGCGAAGAAACCATATTTTGAAACAGTTGAATTTATAATATTTATTATCTGTAAATTTGCATTGAGTACAGTTTTGTAAAAATAAAAATATTAATAAGAACACTGGATTATATATCTTCTTGTTCTTTCTTTTTATTAAAATATAATATATATATATATATATATATATATATATATATATATATATATATATATATTGCCATTTCTACGCGCCTTCTGATTACTTCTGTCACATTTTCCACCTCTTTTTACTAAAGTACCGTGACTGTTAAATATTTGTGTGTCATATATTTATATATCCCCAGTCTTGAACATTTACAAATCTACGATTTATCCGTGCATTGAATACTGCTGCCATATCTGGTCTGGTGCCCCGGATGGTTATCGTGAGGTTCTTGACAAAATCCAATGAAGAACATTGTAAAGTCACCGATCCTGATATGCTATCTCGACTTCGGTCACTTTCCCTCCGATGTGGCGCGTCTACCATCTCTTTTTTCTACAAATATTTTCATGGCAACTGCTTTAGTCTAAACATACTACTAGAGTGGTATTTAGATCCTATCTGTTTACTGTTGAAATAGCCAAATGCAACCGTCACTTTTACTCCAACAGTTTATTTTCACAAACTTCCAGACTGTGAAACTCCCTTTCATTTATTTGATTCCCTGATAACTACAAACTTCAAAAAAGAATTAATGCAAATTCAATCACCATCTTCAATCTTCTTGTATTCAGTTCATGTTTTTTACTTTTCTTAAATCTTCCCTAAACTCAGTCTTTTTCACATTTTGATTTCCCTGTACGCCCCTGCGTATTAGTGGCATAGTCCTTTCTTCTCCCTTCCCTTTACTATTTTATCTAAGTGTTTCTTTCAGTTTCCTTACTGAGTCTACTTTCAATCAAGTGTCTTCAGTCTGTTACCGCTTATTAAAATGCAAGAGGGACAGAGGAAAATAATGTCAGTCTATCTATCTAGCTAAAGACAATGGATGGCGGAACACGATTTGGGAGAGAAAACAGACAGACAGAATATAAGAGCTTTATGCGGGATTCAACGCATTTGATGAGTTGGGGACATTGTTTACTAAATGTTTCATGCGCCTGGTACATTTGACCCGCAATCAATAATAGCAAACTTATATGAGTCCGGGTAAAAATGTAAAAAAGACATGGAATAAAAAATAAATATTAACATTAATATTAATAGGACATATTTCAAAAAGGAAAAATAAGAAAAGTATTGTGAAAAGTTCAAATGAACCTTCAGAATCTGTATTTGAGGTACTAACATGGCGACAGCAGTGAGAAGAATACATCTTTTCGCTATAAATTTCTTCAAGGAGAGAGGATGGTTCTTTCAAATCTCGAGCAGTCTGTAATTATCGCCAGGGCGCGGTAATTCAATATCTCGCCGACAGTGATCGTCAGGGGGCTGTAATCCAACAAGTTACAAACGACAAGAAATTATGAAGAGCTATACTCACCAATGACCAGAAAGAACACGCCACACAGAAAAATAATTTATCTTATCTATTATATTAAAATTACATTTTTATTTTATTTTACTATAAATACATATTTACCATAACACATATTATAGATAAATATTGACCATTGTACATATTGACCATTAATTGGTTAAAACAAATTTCATTGTGAAATACTTGAGTTACTTGATAAAATCTGACATTGTATAAAGACTGACTGATGGAAAGATATTAAAAGCGGGGGTAGATTGTC
>OZ038477.1:18605225-18612725 GCA_964036315.1 Acanthosepion esculentum
TATATTTGGAAATGTGCTCTGATATTTTTTCGGTGTTGTCATATTCTGGAACGATAATCATCACAGTTTTCTCCTATGTACACATAATAACCATTCCATCCCTTCAAGAAATATATTTTAGATCAGTTCTGCTTTAAATTTGTTGTGGCGTGTGCAGGTGCTTTATCTTCAGTGAAGATACATGGACTTCCAAATGTAGTTGACAACCAGATCAACAAATATCTCTCCAACATAATATAATAAAAATAATCTCCTATTCATTTTCATTCCTCCTTCAATAGACACCAAACACATTTACGAAAGTTTAGAAGTAGAATTTTACTTGCCTCCCACTCCACTGAGTCAGGTTGTAACACAAGGTCATTTTTTAACGTGGGGGCCCGAGTGTTTTCACTCAGGCCGCTGGTCCAAGCTGATCTTAGCTGGTCATAGCTTGTCCAAGTTGGTCAGAGCTAGTCTAAGCTAGTCGTAGCCATGATACCATCAGCACATGGACGGAGCCCTGGGCCAGGTAAGTATCCGAATGTGTATACCACTCCAAATAGAGGTTTTACGAAATATTAGAAGTAACCACAGTTTAACCCATAAAACCAGTAGAATTCTGTCAACTTAAGTATTTTCTAACACCCTCTGGATTGTTTCTTGGTGAAGCGGAGTAATTCCTATAGTTTAGGTCGTTAACAAGAGCTTCCACAATGAAAGTCTTCTCGTCTGTCCAAATAATGACTGTCGGCCACAAGATAACCTTGGTGTTGGCTGGCCGTTTCTGCTTGGTGGCACTTTATAGCAGCTGTTGTTGATTTTTGTATGGTTTTAGCATTAAATCCCATTTCACAATCTTCCTTAGGGACCTATCTAAAATATCGAGTTGTCTTACCATCTTCCACATAAGTCTGCATGGTTTTCTTTTCGCACCCTTCTTGGCTCCTTCAGTGACTTTCCTGATACGAACTGAACGGTTATATTCTGAAACTGGATTTACTGAAGCTGTATGCTCTTGAAACCTTTTCCACAAACATTGAACTATTTCATCACCTCGCAATACTTTATACCAGCTATTTTCAAAACGACAAATTTATCACATTTTGTTGGAGTCCGCCATATTTAACCAAACAATAAAATAAAATACTTTTAGGTAGCCTTATGCAAAGATTGAATGTATTTTTACGAATCGTCTTGTTTCGAATTATGTTAAAGTAATCGGTAAGTTTTTTATGTTTAAAAATAAGTCTATATTTGTGCCATATACTGTAAGATTTATCAATTGTAAAAATAAAGATAAACAAACTATAACTTCATTTCGACATAAAATGTCGAACAAAGAAACGAAAATTCTGTCTAGATTAGTTTAACAGATTCCGCTAATGGAAATTTTGATGTTAAAAACAACTTCAAATAACAGTCATAATAGTCTCTCGAGTGTTTATACTAGTAAATTTATATTATTAGGATATCCGAAATTCTTCTTCCATATTCTATGTTGCTTCAGGACGTTTGTAATCATAACTTTCCACAACTACGCATCTGTATAGCTCTTAGCAATGTTTGTTTATCTCCCTGTTCTGCCATCCATTTGCACAAATTTATTAGGTAGGTTGCTTGCTTGCTGTTTCTCTGGGTTCCTCTTGCCTTTCTCGTAGAAATGAATGTTTTTTGTTCTAAATTGTAATTACTTGAATAGCTTCCGTAATTTCCTCGGTCGGACGAACAAAATAACAAAGAAAGCACACACTTCGACAAACAAAAGATGTCAGATAATTTGCTAAGTGTTTCGACTACAAAATTGTCATATAATTTATTTTTATACCTTTCGATTCTAGTAGTTGAATTAAGATCACAATTATTTCTTTGTAGTGAAAGTAATAGGACCATTCATCACCAACCAGTTGATCAGTTGCTTGCTGATCAATTTGTCTTGAGTCAGTTAGTCGATAGGACAATTTATCTTTTGCATCTCCGACGCAATACGCACTGACTGGTCATGTTTCACTAGATAAGCAGCAAAGTAGGGAAAAGTAAAACAACTTTAGATGAACGAAATAATGCATGGACAAAACATAAACAGAAATCTGTTGAAATTCACGGATTGAAATGTATAATTTATGCAGGCAAACATAGAGGACAGAACTTAAAAAGTTTAGATTACAAAATCATATCTCATCATCATGGAAACTACTATATTTTGTTGGCAAAAAAAAACTTCTAAAAAAGAAATAGAAATTATTTTACCGCAAGACGAAACTTCTAAATAAATATTAATACAAAATCTTACCCTCCCTATTACAGGATCCGACATAGGATTTAAATCTCATACGTCAAAAACTACGGGAGAGTCCAGTAGCATATGTAAATATTGTTCATGTAAATAACTGAGTCTGATTGATTCTTTCTGTGTCGTATAACCTCTCTGCAGACGATGCAGAAGGCTTGATTCCATATGTTTCGTCTAACCTCTCCGCAGACGATGCAGGCCGTTTTCTTCCTTGTGTGTCGTCTAGCCACTTTGCAGACGATGTAGATCGTTTTCTTCCTTGTGTGTCGTCTAATCTCTCTGCAGACGATTTAGACGGCTTGATTCTTTGTGTGTCGTCTCACCTCTCTGCAGACGATGAAGACTGCTTGATTCCTTGTGTGTCTTATATTGTATTATATTTATTATTTGTCATAATACTTATTTATATTTATTTAGTATTTATATTTATTTAGTTAATTATTATTTAATATTCTTATTATTATTTCTTATTATTATTTCTTATTATTTATTAATTATCATTATAACTTATCATTCATTTATTTATTATATATATACATATACATACACACACACACACACATATATATATACATATATATATATATATATATATATATATATATATATTATATTATATTATGTATAATTATATTATATTATTATTATATTATTAATATTCTCAAAATACAAACACTTAATCAATACAAAATATTATAATAGAAATAATGTTATAATTTTCTTAATATGAGTATTCTTGAATAAATCCATATTATTTTATAGCAGATTTTAAGGATCACAGTTTCACCACCACCATTGACTCTATGGTTTGTATTTCAATTTAATAAAAACATAATATTAAGTATTACATAACATTAAGTGTGTGTGTGTATATATATATATATATATATATATATATGTGTGTGTGTGTGTGTGTGTGTGTGTGTGTGTGTGTGTGTGTGTGTGTGTGTGTGTGTGTATGTGTGTGTGTAAAATAGTTATATGTAAACATTTTCTAATATTTTTAACTTTTGGAACAGTAAATTCTGATGGTAAACGGTTGAATGCACTTTATATCCCCTAAAGGGCGTTTGAATTTTAGATCTGTGGAAAGAATATATTTAACGTAATGTCTTACATAGTTGTCATGTTTTAAACAGTTGCACTCTAGATTTGGCCGATAAACCATTGATCAGGGTATATGTTGTCTATAGACCGTTCGGATTTTACAAGAAGACAAAAATATGATAAAATAAACTATGATTTAAATAGTTGAAAGCAAGTATTTAATTTGTTGCGTTCTGGTACAAAAGATTTTAAAGATCGCCGATTGATTGAGTAATATATTTACACCAGAACGCTCGGATTTTAGTCCAGTACCAGTATTGTAATAGAAGAAAAACGTTCTTAAATAGTTGAAGGTAAATCTTTTTTTTTTGTAACGTTTCCACAATAGATTTTAACAGTGAACAAATGGAAAACCTTTATATTAAATATAGAATATTCATATGTTTATCCAGTACAAATAAAATTACTAAATAAACAATACGTTGGATATGTGAATGAAAATATTTTTTAATATTTGTAAGTTTGTGCAAAGGATTTTAACGATCAAAGATGAATCAGGGTTTATATTGAATATAAATAATATAGTTAAAGAAAAGATATCTCAAATACCAGAACCAAAGTCTTTGTTTAAATCTTAAGCATTTTGTACAAAATCTTGTAACGACGAACGATTGATCTCCCTTGATATTGACTAGGAAACCTCGACTTTTTCGCGGAAAACAGCGTAGCGTAATGAAAAAGCCCATAATCTTAATAAAAAAATCATTTATCATCAAAATGTTTATGTGATTATTCAGATGAAAGACCAAAGTATTTTTTGATTATTTTTTTAAATTCATAATCCTTTCTAACGCGTTCGAAATTTTGGTTAAAATTTTGTTTTGTTTACGTCTTCCGGGTGGCATAATAACTACATTGACTTTTTTGAGCTTTTTTCCCGTTGAAAACACATTGATGTGGAAACTGTTGTAAAAATCAAATAAATGTCCGATTTTAATGATATTTTCAGGAGTTATTAAAAAATGAATGAAATCTTTTTTGAATTTATTTTTTTAGAAAATTTGTGTACAAATATATTTTATTTTACATAAGTTACCCCCACTTAATTAATTCCAGGAAAGTTTGCAAAGAAATCTTTCCATTTCCTGAAATTTTTATTCGTTAAAAGTAGGACTTCTTGGAGAATGTAAATCACCTATTTTTTTTTCAAATTTGCACTATTCTAACTGGAAATCTGCTCTGAATTGGAAAATAATGAATGCAATATAACTATGACTTTTTAATTAGAAAAGATGTTAATTGCGTGTGTAAAAAGTTATATTAATTAATATTACTATAGTCTGAAGAAATACAATTTTTCCGATGAATAATGAATTTTAAAAACTTTTAATTATAATAATTTTTTTAGTTTAAAATCGTGTAAAATTCTGTATTGGGCTATTTCCTGGATGCCATGTAGTAATTAAGTAGAAAAGATTAATAAACGTAGTTACTCTATTCTATTTTTTAATTTAATTTTATTGTTTTTACTTAATTTGTTCATCTATGAAAGGCGAAACGTGAGATTATTATGAAAAGGTCTTGTGATCTAAGAGATTTGTCTCTTTCCAGAGGAATTAATTAAAGAAAATTTTATAGTATTTTTTTTTTAATTTTTGCATAAAGCATCTTCGAAAGGTAAATAAAAGCCAATAAATTATTAGATAATTGCGTAAAATATGATCATTTGTAAAAATTACTGGGTAAAACCCACCCCCAAAAAACAATGCGTTCACTTAGATTTCGTAAATTTGTCGATTCTAGACAGACATACTAGCTGTCATCGCTTCGTCACTCAATCGTCCATCAATCATCGCCTCAGATAAACAGGACCAATTATTAACAACTGGTTCTATATTATTTTTGATGCTATAAGTATGTAATATTTGTTTCAAATCAGATTACTTTAACTTTAAATTTTCACATTTTACTCAAATAAAGTGTCATATATATATATATATATATATATATATATATATATATATATATATATATATATATATACATATATATATATATATAGTCACAGTGTTTCGCTGTATCACAGCTCCTCTGTAGACAGAGAGAAACAACACATCTAGCGTATTGTTTTTACGAATGTAAACAAATAGCAATCAGCCGGAGTGCTCTAATTCATTTTACTGAAGAGTTTTGCATTAACACATGGGGCTGTTCTTTATCGAATTAGCTTATCACTCAACAATGCTCAATTGAAATATATTTTCAAGAGCTAAATTATGTCATTCGCAGGCAGTATTGTTTCGTTGCATCACAGCTCCTCATTTCGACTAGACATCCGAATACTTCCAGCCCGGATCGAAACCCAACCGATCAGTCAGAGTATCTACCACTGAGCTATCTTCCTTCGACAGAGAGAAACAACTAAATCTAGCGTACTGTTTTTACGAATGTAAACAAATGGCGGAGTGCTCTAATTCATTTTACTGAAGAGCTTTGCATTAACGCAGGTAGCTGTTGTTTATAGAATTAGCATATGACTATATATATATATATATATATATATATATATATATATATATATATATATATATATATATATATATATATTGGGGGGAAGAATTTTAAAATTGATGAATTTCTTTAAGAAAATTTTAAGAAATCGAAATTAAATTTGACATTCCTATCTATATGATTTTTGTTTGAAATATACCAGAATATATTACTTACTGGAAACAATAAATTTAATCATTAAGATTTCAATTAAAGCTAAAATTAAATCTTTATGAATGATTTTTCATTTCTGAAAATTCATTTTAATCCTTAGGTATTGAAAATTTATTCCGAAAAAGTGGAGGTACCTACTATTGACAATAGATTGTTCGGACTTTAACCCAATATAAACAATACAGTAATATAATCTATATCTTAAATAGTTGAGCGTAAATATTTCTTCATCTTTCTAGTTTTGTGTACACAATTTTTAACGATTGATCACACTTTCTGATGACTATAGAACGTTTAGGTATAATCCAGTACAGAAAATATTGTTAAAGAAACAAAGTTTTAAATCGTTGAGCATAATTCTTTGTTTATATTTGTAGTCTCAAATTGAATGTCTTTCATTGAAAAATATTATGTGGAATTAATACGAAAATATTATTCCGGTCGAGTTATTCATTTAAACCCGTATGAGTCCATCCTTATATAATATAGCCTGCAAGGCAGGAGAATAGAAAACTCCACACGGAATAGGCCTCTTTTTATTTCCTTGTCAGGCACTCCATTATGCTAAAAATATCAATAAAATGTCTTCCTAAATCAGAAGTCTTTTGAGTACTTTTAATCATTTTTGAGAAATTCGTGGGCAAAGAATTTACATGCCGATGTACATCTCGTCTACAAATATTATGTGACAGGTTTGTATGAGGTTACCTACACAGGTATCACGACAAAATACCCGGCCAGTCTGAACGTTGTACTCATCATGACAGGATGTTATTGATATCCTTTCAAGGGTAATTGGTGACGGAACATAATTCAGGAAAAGATGATTTCCCACCTTTCCGCAGTGCATTGTAGTGTTCAATATGCATACATGCTTTTAGGAAATGAGATAAAATATTTCCTTTTTGGCCCAAAAGGCCTGGTTTATATTGGTTTTAACAGAAACAACATGATGTGCCCTGTCACACGTATCTATAATGGAATCCAACACTAGAATAGTCGAATAGTGTTTAATATCTGTGTGACGTAAGATTTGGTGTCACATCGTGAATACGAACGAGATATTTCAGTTGTGTTTTTTTTCTCCAGAAAAAAATAAAAAAAACAACACAGATACCAATCAGAAAGAATTATATTCTTAAAATATACTAGTCTTAAAAGTTGTCTTCTCGGGAATTGATAAATTAAATGATATAGTAATAAAATGAATCACGGTAGATTGATATTAAATAATAGCAAAATTTATTAATTAAAATAAAGTGTATATATATATATATATATATATATATATATATATATATATATATACATATATATATATATACATATATATATACATATACATATATATATACATATATATATATATATATACATATATATATATATATATACATATATATATATATACATATATATATATATATATATATATATATATATATATATACACATAT
>OZ038477.1:18620225-18642725 GCA_964036315.1 Acanthosepion esculentum
ATATATATATATATATATATATGTGTGTGTGTGTGTGTGTGTGAACTAGCGTGTGAGAGAGCTTTTTCATTACTTTATAATCACATTTATTTTTTCAATACTATTTATATTCCAGATTTTTTCAGAAATCTTCGGGCATGATTTCCAAAAAAATCACATTCCTTGTGAGTTTGTTTCAATTTTTTTTTTCTGTTTTCGCGTATATTTATTATCTAAGAAAATTAAGAATAATAATTTATTTCCCGCTAATTATTTTCATGAATCGCATATCGACGATTTAATCTAATCGCCTCTCGGCCTATCCAAGTTTTCTATCCATGAACTGATCCAGTGAACTTATTACGTCAATGGGTCTTGTCTGCTGTAGACGAGTGAGCTTGTTCTCAGTTAAAAGAAACGGTGTAACCTGATTCTATGCTGCTAGTAATAGAGTCAATATTTGGACACTCCGAGTATTCAAAACTGAAAGGGAGAAAAAACGTAAACTTACCAAAAGGACACCTGTCATTTGAGGAAATCACAAAGGATTCGCGTACAGGAGGAACGAAGTTAATTATTCAGGTATTTTCAACAGAGGAATGCTTATCTAGGTCTATAAAGGCTTCTAACTTGAAAAGATGTCCGCTTTTAGAGCGAGATAGATAATAGATAATTTACACTGGCATATCTGTCAATTTTGATATTCTCTACTAGAATAACTGTTAATCTAACGAGCCAAAGAGCCTCCCAGGTACAAATGCGAACATATATATTAAAGCCAAAGCACACGTGACCACAGACAAAAATACACATGTCTCTCAATATATATATATATATATATATATGTGTGTGTGTGGGTATATATATATATATATATATATGTATATATATATATGTATGTATGTATGTGTATATATATATATGTATGAATGTATGTGTATATATGTATGTATGCGTACATATATATATGTATGTATATAAAGACATTTATATTATGTTTAACGTTCTTTTTATAGATACAAGTATTTAAGCAAATGCTCTGTTTTATAATAAACAGTATTAAATGACATTTACCGGCCTGAATGTCCGAGAAATTTTCATAGAAAATTTTCGCTCTCCGACAGGAATCGAACCTGTATCCTATACGGAACCATCATTTCGCGTGATGTGCCTTAACCTTTCGGCCACAGAGCGGCGTCTGGTTAGCAAGGTCGATTTTACTATCTTTAAACTTAAATCTTCCATGAATCTCTTCTATTCATATCTGCTCTAGCGTATCAAATGTAAACAAATAACGTCATATATTTTAGAATTGGACATAGTCCGACAATTTATTTAAAGACATTTATATTATGTTTAACGTTCTTTTTATAGATACAAGTATTTAAGCAAATGCTCTGTTTTATAATAAACAGTATTAAATAACATTTACCGGCCTGAATGTCCGAGAAATACTTAAATTGCTTAAATACTTGTATCTATAAAAAGAACGTTAAACATAATATAAATGTCTTTAAATAAATTGTCGGACAATGTCCAATTCTAAAATATATGTATGTATGTATATATATATATATATATATATATATGTGTGTGTGTGTGTGTGTGTGTGTATAAACACGCACAGGCACATGTATATATCTATATATAAAGAATAGATTGAAAGAAATATAATATAGGCGCGTACATCTAGATCGCATTCTGGTTTTACTGTTGAACGAGCAAGATGACACCGTAAGTTCTATTCTAACAGTTTCATTTCTCGTCCTTCCCACCTATGGCAAACCTTCAGATTTCTTGCTTCTCTAGTACCCACATTCTTCTAAAATCTAAAGGCAGTATCAGTCGCCATCTTCTGTCTTCCTGAATCCTGTTTTATTTTTGCTTTGTCCTCATTAAATTATTATTATTCTCTTCCTCTTCCACTAAATCCTTTAGTGTCTTCGTCGTATTATCTCCCTGCTTGGGGTAAAATGATTAAATAAACGATATGATGGGAGATAGATCTGTTAAATGGTTACATTCTACTTCCATACACGGAAAAGAGACTTCTTTAATGTCATTTGCATGGCTACAAGTTTAACCACGACAGTCTATTCATCACTATCATCAATATCATTATAATCAACATCGCTTCATCACTATCATCAATAGCATTATGATCAACATCGCTTCATCACTATCATCAATAGCATTATAATCAACATCGCTTCATCACTATCATCAATAGCATTATAATCAACATCGCTTCATCACTATCATCAATAGCATTATAATCAACATCGCTTCATCACTATCATCAATAGCATTATAATCAACATCGCTTAATCGCTATCATCAATAGCATTATTGTTATGGTCCAATATCCTCGCACCACTGTTATGATCCAAGGTTAGGACCAAGGAAGAACATCACGAACACAAGAGTAGGAATAACAAAGCTATATTAAACAGAATAATAATAATACAAGAAGTTGAAGGTGTTAGTATGACTGTCAGTCTGGTTTAGAGTGAACTACTATTGTCTCGTCTCGATCCGTCTTGACTCGTTCCACTTCGTTCTATCGTCTCTATTTATAGTGTCAGGAAGAGTTCATTGTGTCGTTACAGGTAAGATTCCATAACACCCCCTCCCAAAGCTTTTACTCGCAGAGGTCTTTAATATTTTTTTCTCTTTGGATTTATCATCAAAGGCTCTGTAAATTTTCTATTTCTGGTCGATTTTCGCGGTTCTGATGTTGTTTGAGACCTTTGTATATCGAATGTTTCGAATATCGTGTCCATCACTTCTTCCTCTTCCTGAGGTCGACCGTTAGAATCCTCTAACAGTCTCTTTTTTATTTGATTTAAATACCTTTTATGCGAGAACTTGGGTCCCTGAATTATGTAAATCATGTTCCCGATCCGTTTCTCTATTTTACCTTGATCCCAGTAGGATGTAATTTTTTTGTACATTTTGATAAATACTTTGTCTCCTGGGTTAAATTTTATTTTTGGTACGTATGACGTTGTTGATTGCTTTGTCTGTTTTGGTAGTAATTTGTCGAATACCGATCTAATCTTTCGGGCGAACATCACTTCCGCGGATGATAATGCCGATCGCGTAGTACTGTTTGGTGTAATTCTATATACTTGCAAGAATTGCTGCAACGCCTTTTCTGTTGGTACGTCATAAGCTTTCCTTAGTGCTCTTTTTATCTTATCTCCAAATATCTCCGCTTGCCCGTTTGATCTTGGGTGATATGGCGGTGATTTGATGTGTTTAACATGAAAAGTTTCACAAAATTCTTGAAAATCCGCAGATGTGAATTGTGTCCCATTGTCGGTGACTAGAAAATCAACCACTCCGAAACGGGAAAACAGCCCGTGAAGGTAATTTATGGTAGTCTCAGAAGTAGGTTTCCTACAACGAAATACTTCTGGCCATTTGCTGTAACTGTCTACTACAATCAAATAGTAGAAGCCATCTAATGGACCTGCGAAATGTACATGTATTCACGATCAAACTCGATCTGTCTCTGGCCATGGCTTATGGATAATCGGCGGTGTTTTGGCTGCTAAAGAACAACCCTTCCATTTTTCCACCATATGTGTGATATCTTGATCCATGTTTGGCCAATATACACAACTTCGATTTAAAGATTTCATTCTGTTCTTTCCTAGATGGTCCATGTGAAAATCCTTGAGAATTCGCCTTTGTAGCGTTTTCAGGATTACTACCCTGTCATTACATAGTAGAACATTATCACATAACGAAAAACTGTCTGATACATGTTTATTCTTTCTCCAATTTTTGTTTTCGTTTCCTTAATAAACTCGTCATTCACTGCTTCATTTCTTATTTCCTGTAATGTGACGGGGAGGTTTCGAATTGTACTACATAATGATTTTCTAATATCTTCCTCATATCGTAGAGCTGCAATTACGGAATCTTCTAATGGCTCCGTTTTCTTTGGTATTAGTCTTGAAAGACCATCTGCATGCCAGATTTTGTTTGACGGAAGATACTGCAATTTAAAGTTGTAGTTCAATAAAATTGTACCCCATCGTAGCAACCTATTAGCAGTGTAGACAGGTAGACCTTTCTTTGGTCCAAATACTGCCAATAACGGCTTGTGGTCCGTCTGTAAGGTGAAAAATCTACCGTAAATATATCTGTGGAATCTTGTAACCTCTAAAATAATCCCCAGCGCTTCTTTTTTGATGTGCAATTTTGTTCGGCTGGTAGCAATTTTCTTGAAGCATGCGCGATGGGTTTTAGTGTCCCATCCGGCATTTTATGAAGTATAAATGCCCCAACACCATAGGCACTCGCGTCACTCGCGACTATTATTTCCAATTTTGGGTCATAATGCGCTAAAAATAAATTTGCTGTTAGGGATTTAATGATTTTGTCAAAAGTTTTCTGACATTCATCTGTCCACTCACAAACTTGTTTCCTTCTTCAACAGTCCGTTTAGGGTTGCGCGTAATTTGTGCATGTTAGGAATAAATTCTTGGTAATAATTTAGTAAGTCCAAGAAGCTTTGTAATTCGGCTACATTTTCTTGAGCCTGCATTTTTTTTATTGCCGTAGGTCTTTCTTGGTCTGGTCTTCTTCCTTCTTCATCGATAATATGGCCCAGATATTTTATTTCCTTCATAAAAAAAGTTACATTTATTTTCTTTTACCTTAAACCCGTAGTTTTGTATTCTCCTGAAAACCTCTTGAACGTGTTCCTTGTGTTGTTCAATATTTTTTCTATTTATCAGGATGTCATCAAGCTATGCAATCGTGAAATCCATTCCACCTAAAATAGTATCCATTATTTGCTGAAATATTACCGGCGCGACCTTGATCCCAAATGGTAAGCTTTGGAACTTATATAACCCTTTATGTGTGTTTATGCACAACAACTTCGAGCTTTCCTCATCTACTGGCACTTGTAGGTATGCTTCGCTCAAGTCTATCTTTGAGAAAAAATTTCCTCCGTTCAATTTTGTGAAAACTTCCTATGGACTAGGGAGAGGATAGTGATAATTCTTAATCGTGGCATTCAATCACGTTGAGAAATCAGCGCATACTCGTATCTCACCCGATTTCTTTTTGAGGTAAACCGTAGGTGCGGCCCATTGACTATATTCCACCTTTGTCAATATACCGGTTTTCACGAGTCTATCCAACTCTTGGTCTATTTTTTCTAGTGATGCAAAAGGTACATTCCTTTTCTTCTTGAAAATGTGTTGTACATTTTCTTTCCGTTCTATTTTTGCCGCCATTTTTTACACCTCCCGAGGACGGCTGGAAATACTTCGGGGAAACTCTCTTTCAAATTCTCCTTTAATTTCCCAGCCTCGGTCGATAAACTTTTCCCTTTTTGGCAGAACGTATTTATCGGTAAATCCCAGAGGTCGAATTTCTGCATCCAGTCAGTTCCAAATAAGTTTTCCGTATTTTTAAGAACGTACATTTTTAATTTTTGGTCATTCCGTTGAATGTCACATTTGTGATAACTTTTCTCTCCAATTTTTTTATTCTTCCTGTTACCGACCTAGATATTTTATCTGTTCTCAACATGGTCGGTTTGTTTAATTTCTTCCACGTCTGTGAACTAATAATAGTTAAATCTGACACGGAATCCAATTGTAGTATGACTTTTTTGTTTAACATTTCTACTTGTACCTATTTTCGTATATTTGTCTCGTCCGCTTGGTCAGTTCTAGTGACTCTTACTCGGCTTCTGCTTTCTTTCCGAGTTCAACAATGCTAATTTTTATGTCCCACTATATTGCACGACAGACAAGTCTTAAAGCGGTATGAACAATCTTTGCACCAATGCAAAGTACCACAGCGATAGCATGGACTGGGTCGTAGTTTTTTCTGATATTTCATTTGATTTTTTGAAGTAGAAAAATTGGTTTGGTTTGTTTTTGAGGAGGTACAAAAACGTGTCTGTCGTTGTACTTTTCGTATGTAAGCGACGCCAGACTCTTCTATATCTTTCGAGTCTTTACTTACGCTTATACATCTCTGACAGTCTTTAGCCAATTTTTGTAGCGTCAATTTTGGTCCACTCTCAAGTTTTGTTAGAATTTTTCGTCTGATCACCTCGTCTTTAGTCGAAACCAGGCCTTGGACGAATATCAAACATTTAAAATTGTCCGGGCTGAATTCAGATAACGTAAAGTCATCACAGTGTTTGTTTACTATGGAAGCGAATGTTATATAGTCTTCGCTATCCATTTTTGTTAGATTTAAAAAATTCCACATTTTGTGGAATAGTGAAGTGTTCGGACTAAATATTTCGCTTGACCCTTCTCAGTAGTAGACGTACTTTTTTCGCGTCTGACCAATTCCCGCAATCAAACTCATATAAATCATCATATTTTCTGAAGTAAGCTGCGAAGGTTTTGTTTTCGTCCGGTGCATAAGTGAAGTCTTTGATAGAGCTCCATATAGCATTTTGCGAGAATGCCGTTTCATTTTCAGAATTTTGCCCTTTATTTTTTACTGCCCGTAGTAGTAATTATTGCAGTTCAAGATGCTTCTGTTCGTTTTTCTGTTGCTGCTCAAATTGCATTTTTATTAGTTCCAATATGGTTGCCTTAAAGTCTTCCATCTTTACCGTAAGTATGTGTAAGTATTTTGTTTTTAGTGTAGACTTCAGGTCTTTGTTGCCTGTTGTTCTGGAACCTTAGTACAAAAAATTTTCTGAGTAGAATTCGTGTCTCTGTTACAACAATAATGTTGGTGTCCAAAAGAAAATTTTCTCTTTTTTTAATGTTCGCGTAGAACATATTTTTATTTTGTTTTGTTTTTTTCTCACTACCTACGCCGCGTCTGTTAGGGACGACCGATAGAAAAAAGTTTTTATTTTGTAGATTCTCCGCGTAGAACATTTTTTTCAATATTCGCGTAGAACTTGCTTTTTCAATATTCTTTTAGATTTCTCCGCGTAAAGTTTGTTTCTTCAGTATACTTCGCGTAGAATTCGTTTCTTCAGTATCCTCCGCGTAGAGTATGTTTCTTCAATATCCTTTTTTTGGTTTCTCCGCGTAGAATTCGTGTCTTCAGTCCTCGTCGCCACTGTTATGGTCCAATATCCTCGCACCGCTGTTATGGTTCAAGGTTAGGACCAAGGAAGAACAACACGAACACAAGAGTAGGAACAACAAAGATATATTACAACAGAATAATAATACAAGAAGTTGAAGGGGTTAGTATGACTGTCAGTCTGGTTTAGAGTGAACTACTGTTGTCTCGATTCGTTCTGTCTCGACTCGTTCCACTTCTATCGTCTCTCTTGAGTCTTTATAGTGTCAGGAATAGTTCATTGTCTCGTTACAGGTAAGATCCCATAACAATTATAATCAGCATCGCTTCATCACTATCATCTATAGTATTATAATAAACATCGCTTTATCACTATCATCAATTGCATTATAATGAACATCGCTTCATCACTATCATCAATAGCTTTATAATCAACATCGCTTCATCACTATCATCAACAGCATTATAATCAACATTGCTTCTAGCCATTGCGAGTTCACTGCCAGTAGTTTTCGAAGCCATATTATGTCAGCAATATACTTTCATCTCTAGTAATTACCTATCGCGTTTGGTATCACCTTGTCATTAAGTAACCCCTAAGGAACCAACATTTGCTCGTATCTAGTGTCCTTTCTACTTGCTATGCATCTTGGATCCCTCAATTATTATCGTGTATTTTACGAGGTTCTCATCCATCTTACTATTCTTCTATCTCCGAGTCTTATTTTGCAATTACACAAATACACACACACACTCTCACACACACACATACGCGCGTGCACACACACACATATATATATGTATAAAAACAAAATAAATAGAAAAACATATGTATTTTTCCTCAGTAATTTTATAATTTTAAACTTAATATAGATTAAATTTAAATTTTAAAATTGGTAATTTTTAATTTCAAAATTTATCGTATAATTTAATATTTATTAGTTAGAATAAATTCTATTTTAGTCTAACCCCAACATTAAATAATTATTATAACCTTATTCCGTTGTCAAGTTATTTGAATTCTCATATACTTGTATTTTGATTGGTCATTGCAGCTGATGTAACAGCGTTTACCCTAGGGAGGGATATTTGATTGATTTGAACCCTTTAAAACCCTTTATTCTGCATTCAACACCATCACTTGATAAGACACCAGAAGTGCTGGAACAAGATGGCTATTTATTTTTGTAGTGATTTTATAACATATTTATGTTATAATTTTCGAATAAATAACTAATATACATATATATATATATATATATATATATATATATATATATATATATATATATATATATATATATATATATACCTGGTGTAACAGCAAAATTGTCTAAATCGTGTAACAGCAAAATTTTCCAATTGTTAGATTAAGCTTTGAAGCATTTTATCATAGAAACGATTAATGAAGTCTCACTAGAATTCTCCGAGATTTTTATAACAATAAAATTGAACAGTAAAAATGTATTTAGCTCTAAGTTGAAATAAGGATTCCTCTTCTTGATGTGACATTCTTATCCAGTTTTCATCTGTAGTGTTCCATGAATGAACGTTGGTGCCATGAATGAAGGCCTGAATGACCCTTTTCGTCTCAACATTGACCAATAGAGAAGACGTAGTGTGGCTGACACAAAATGATTTTAACCCGTTCGCAAAGGTTTTTTTTTAGTGATTCTTAAGTCAAATGGTGTTAAGAAAACTCAGTTTAGTGTTTTTTTAGACATTAAACATTCTGTGGATGCCGTTATACGATTTGGACAATTTTGCTGATACACCCCGTAAATACATACGTATATGTAACTGGCGGTTAAACGATTTTTAATGAAATTTCCCTAAAAATCATTTAATCACCACTTACTTACCATACGCTGAAGAAGCACAATGATAGTAAAGAAACATGAAAGCTTTTCTGTAGCGATTTTAGCATAATTTTATTATTATCTTTTATAATAAATATCATAATATATTGCTCTACTTTTTATTGAGGACATGCAACGAACATTGGAATTTTAGTCTACCTGTACTTTCTTTCTTGCATTTGTGTATATATATATATATATATATATATATATATATATATATATATATATATTTACTTATTACTGCCCGTCATAAATATGTAACTTTCTTATCATTTTTCGTTTCAACCTTTGGAAATAACATCTGATGATCCGCTGTCCTTTAAAAGGGCTGTGGTGAAATAATTTATTATATGGAACCTTAAAGTGGTCTGTTTTTACTTAAATTATTAGCTCTGATTCACATTGAGCTCTCTGGATTTTATCCTCCTCGGGTCGACCCATACGGATTACCTAGTTTTTCGTAAACTATATATATATATATATATATATATATATATATATATATATATATATATATTTGTGTGTGTGTGTGTGTGTGTGTGTGTGTGTGTGTGTGTGTGTGTGTGTGTGTGAAGAAATATAGTTTTAGTGTGTGCTATATTTATGGGATGTAGTGCCTAATATCAGAGATAGAGCGTATGTAAATATAAATATAAAAGTGAACATTGAAGTCAATAGTCTTAATAGTGCATTATGTGTAGTGAGGTTACTGAATTACACTATCGTTTATTGGATATCTTGTTCCGGTTATGTCTCAAGTTTTCCTCCAGGTTAATGCGGGATCATTGTAGATCCGAAAGCGGTTAATTGTAGCTACGTTGCCGTCGTATTTGTCAACTTTTTGCTAATTATTTTTTTGATGTCTTAATTATTTATTATTGATGACTGTGTGCATTTTTAGTTTGTCAATTTGTTTATTATTTACTTAATCTTCTTCTATAGATTTGTACATATCTTATTGTTTCGGGTTTCGTTAACGTAATTCTTTAGTTTAACGCAAGACTTTGTTAAACATATATTACAGTTTTGTATATAAATATATTATCTGTTTTGTATATCGTGCTATTTTTTCCTTTTTACATGGTGGGTATTTTGTTCTTTGATTTTTAATTATAAGAACTATATAAATGGATAAGGATGTGTAAGTATGTTTTATAGATTTTGCAAAAGCTTTTAATAAATACGTAAAAAGGAAATGCTCTATCTGCTAAGTTACCTTGTAAGGATATTACAATAACCCTTAATATATATTAAAGGCAAACCGACGGCATATGGACAGCAATGGAGTTCAGTAAATATACAAAACAAAATGAAGTGTAAAACAAAGATGCGTCTTCTCACCATACCATTTTAATCTATAGGGGAGGCCTATATATCCTACGTAATTTATTAATAGCGGCAACAATCTTAACAACATAAAATACGCAGATGACAAAGATTTAAATACTTGGATTACTTACATTATTCGGACTGTTATCCTCATCTTCATTGCCATATTCACAAGGACACATGGCCCAGTGGATAAAGACGTTGGTTAGATCCAGTGATTAGCTTATAATTATATAATGGCTGTCTATATCTCCGAGATGAGGTATTATGATTACTTGCATTATTAACATTATTCGGATTGCTATCGTCATCTTCATTCCCATATTCACAAGGACACATGGCCCAGTAGATAAAGATGTTGGTTAGATCCAGTGATCAGCTTCTAGTGATATAATGGCTGTCTATATCTCTGAGATGAGGTATTATGATTACTTGCATTATTTACATTATTCGGACTGTTATCCTCATCTTCATTTCCATATTCACAGGGAGAAATTGCCCAGTGGATAAATACGTTGGTTAGATCCAGTGACTAACTTCTAGTGATATAATGGCTGTCTATATAGCTGAGATGAGGTATTATGATTACTTATATTATTTACATTATTCGGTTTGTTTTCGTTATCTTCATTGTCATATTAACAACGTTTCGGCCTTTGTACACTCCGGCCTTCTTCAGGTGATTGGAATTTCGTACCGAACCTTTTACTTCGTCCACCAGTGTAGATTGTTCATGTCATGTGAACTAGAACGATCTTTATTGTGG
This sequence comes from Acanthosepion esculentum, assembly GCA_964036315.1. NCBI lineage: Eukaryota > Metazoa > Mollusca > Cephalopoda > Sepiida > Sepiidae > Acanthosepion > Acanthosepion esculentum. The sequence goes on from OZ038477.1 coordinate 18,631,194, forward strand.
CCTATATCATACAATCACTTATTTTACTTCGTTCCTGTAGTAAATATATGCTTATAAGCTTTCCGGTTACTGTCTCATCAAAATTTCCCATTTTAACGCTTTTAGCCATCAGTTTCGTTGTTATTTATTACTAAATTTCGGCATTGCTTCATGATTTTTATTTCGTTTAAACTCATTTTTATTTGTTTCTGAGCCAATGATATCTCCTTTTCTAGAATTGGTTCGGTTATATAACTGTAGAAATATTTTATATCTAGTATAAATTCGCAATTATCTTTGTTTCTTAGGTTAGGGAACCGGTATGTAGTTGTTTTTGTCTTTTCCACTGGTTTACTCCTAACTATGTCTTTAGTACTGAGTTAATTATCTCGAGTATTATTTCACTTACAGGGTGGTCCGAAAGTCTTGTCACACCTGCATAATATCATTTTCTATTTCAACAGTCTGTGGGAGTATTATCAAGGATAGAGTTTAACATGAACGATGAAAGACACAGTTAGGAGAGCCTTTGCAACAATCAACGAAGTATAGCTTCGTAAGATATCACACTGGAAATGGCGCCGCATAATTCGTGCCACGAAAAGGATGGTGTTCATACAGTCCTTCTCGATGTGTGATAGAATCAATGAAAGTGAATAAACTTAAACCAATACATATGCTTTGTATTAGTGTATTCTTGTTCGTCTATTCTCGTTAATTTTTGGTAGTTGGTGACAAGACTTTCGGACCACCCTGTAGTTCAATTTTGTTGAGTTTATGAGTCTGCATATTAGTTTGTTTTTTTCAAGTTTACTTTGTGATCTTTTAGTGTAATTATTCCGTCGTCTATGTCTAACATCTGGACGATTTTCTTAGCTACTGTATTAGTATAGTATTCCATATTTGTGGTACTTCTATGTATTTTTATTTAATTTGTCTTTTTGTAATGTTTTTCGATGTTTTGGTGGGTTTATTTCAAATAAGTTTCGAGTTTTGTCCACTGAAATAAATATGTTATATGAATTGTTTATTTTGATTATATCTCCTTTTACTTTTTCTGGACGGCGTCTAATTGATTACGAAATTTTATATTTCTTACTAGGTTAAATCTCTTTTGAAATCTAGTCGCTTGCCTTGCGGTATAAATTATATTTGCTTTTGTTGTAAAACCTCTTTTTCCCTTTCTTGTGGCATTTGTGTTAAATTTTTGTTTTAAGAAGAAAGGTGCTTTCCATGTCAATCTTTTTTTATGGTCCCTTTTTTTCTATTAAATTCACTGTGTATGTTGATGCCTGCTGATGGGTGGGGTATTTTCTTTTGGGAGTAGTCAATCTATATAATAAATGCGAATGTCACTGTGTCACTCTTTCAATTAAAGGGACGGAACTCTCTATGTTTCAATAGCGCATGTTACAGAGAAGTTGTATTCCAATTTTCCTTCCGAGAATTGTTTTCGGCGATATTTTTAGGTGATTTTTTGCAACGAAATTTTTGGTACGATATCAAGTTTATAACTTGGAAACAAATTTGGAAATAATCAAAAGTAATAACGAAATCCAACGAAAGAAAGCCTTGAAATAAAAATAATTGTTTGCACGGAAATTAAGGACCTACGTACATCAAACTGTCTCTAAAATAATTGGCGGCAGAAAAATTATCGTTGAACTTTTAAAAGGTAAGCTTAAATATTAATGCAATACTTAAATGCAGCGATGCATTTTGAGTTCTGTAGTTTATTGTTCTCTATCTCATATGGCAGCAGTATACCTCGCAAAAACAAATCTCCAACAGAAGACCAGATTGCAATTAATACAGCCATGGCTGCAGCGATGAAAAGAAAGTCTCATGAAAATGAAAACACAGATCAAACGGAAGCCTGGCGAGCTGCCAATGCTGAGAATATGCAAAGACTTAGGGACACTCAAACTCCTGAACAAGCCGAAGCCCCAAACAGGAACCCTCCGCAGGAGCTAGTTTAAATGTCGCCCGGTATGGCTCCTTTTAAGCTAGTAAGTTATAAATGTAGCGAAATTGCTCAACAATGTAACTGTCAAGATAATATAATAGACCGTGCCGTTAGAATAATGTAATAGACCTTACTACACATAATGTGCCATTGAACAGATTATATAAATAGTTGAGCCAAAACACAACACACATATAGATCGCGTTCGATTCTGAAATCGATTGTCACCACTCGATGTGTATATCACTGTTTTTCGGTATGTCGACCGCAACGTTTTAAAAACGCCTTTATGTTGAAGTCTCAGTTTTGAAACAAATCGATAGTGGATCGGATTGAGGAATCGGAGAGCCGAGTTCGAATTCCAGTCGAATCCATTACATTCACTTACGGGCTAATATCCTTGGAAAAGGTATGAATCCTCTTCTTCTCCCCCCAGCTATGGGTAAATAGCAGGACAGACCGGATTCTATAGCCTTGGATTGCAACTGGTCTCCCGCAGAAAGATATGGTAACCTACTGCGGAAAGAAAAATCTGCCTCGTCAGTCATGTATCGAAAGATACATGATCGTCTAAGCGTGTATCACACATGGCACATAAGTAAGTTTTATTTGGCAAAAATTCAATATGATACTTTAAAATTATTATATTTGTCCAAAACACAAATGTGTTGAAAATATCACAATGAGAAAATACAATATCTAAAACATGGGTTACTTTTTAATTAATTTGGTCGCAAACTATATAGTCCTCATTACTTTTGCTATCGCTTATAGTGTAACTAGACATTTCACTACTTGATCCAATATTATGATCAAAGAGAATGAAAACTACAGTTCCATCTTTTGCATTACTGATGTCATATTTTTTTAAATGATTTAATCAATATGTCAATTTTTTCATGAATTTTTCACCCACACGCTAATATACCTGCAGTTATATGACGCAGTCAGATTTGGTCATCTGTTTTCTTATCAATTTGAACTTCAAATTACTTTATTAAGTGTGTGTTATACATTGGAATGACATTAATAGTTATCGCTTTCTATCCGAGCAAAATAATTGTTAAATCCCACGCCTCTAGATGAAATATTCACAACACCATAATTAAATGTACTCGTTTATAATTATGGAAATCTTGTAAATATTGAATGATTGATCTAGAATTTCTGCATGCCAAATGCACATAAAAATACTTTATCGAATGCCTGATAACATAATTATAAATTGCAATGATTTCACCAGCACCAATACTCATCCATTTATCTTACAGACGGAAATAGTAACTATTTATGAGAAATTATTAGCGGAGATTTATTATTTCCTCTGACATGTCACTTTCAGACTTAATAGAAAATAAACCTGTTTAATTTAACCATACGAGAATTGAAGACGATTTTTTTTTATTTACATTATGTAGGCCACAAACTAACATAGGATTTGACGGTGAATATAAATCTTTGTCAATTCGTTTACATCTTTGTTTTATTAAACGAATGCCTGTTATTGTCTGGGTGGGGGACGACACTCTGCCAGTGTGCTCAAATTAAGATGTTAGCTTGATTGTTAAACTTCACGCTATTAATAGCGACTTCAAATTCCAATTGGTACTTGAAAATGTTATAGCAAACATTGACGTTCGATATAATTCTTATTATCACTGAATTATTAATCAGTCACCTGGATAGTACAATTGAAGTATACTCATAGAATTTTTTACTTACTCTTTTGTTGACGTTTCTTTCTCAGCGAGCATTATCAAAACAACTACTATTTCTTTCAAAATATTCATTATCATGAACAAATCGTTAACATGCTAACCATGATAATTTAAATCGGAGGTTATTATTATTTACAGGATTTGTACTTCAACTCTTCAACTTGCTGCTATTATCACAACGTTTCGGGCAATGTGCCTTCTGGTTTTCCTAAGGTAACAGTTTATTTTATTAAACTGCAAGGAATTTGAAATGAACCCAGTATTTTAATCTACGGAGGAAGATTTTCCTCGTTCCTCTGACATGTTTAGAGATATCTCCTCTGATGCTTACTCAGAAACTACTCAGTTATATTTCACTTTCCGCTCTCTTCAAGTTTACACTACCAAGCCCAGAAAATGAACTCACAATTAGTTTATCACCGAATACGCAAAACAACAATTTAATTAATTAAGCCATTGTCCAGCGATTCATTTGAAAAAATGAACTTAATCAAATTTAAAAGTAAGTAAACCTAAAAAATAATTGATATTTGTACATACGAAACATGATAATGAATATTTTGAAAGAAATAGTAGTATTTCACTATATTTAATAAAAAAAGTATTTCACTAGATTTTTAGTATTATTTAGTACACTTCATAATACAAAAAATGTTTCGGTAGTTAATGTTCTCTTTGGTAGAAATATATTTCCTTTAATATGACCAAGGCAGTTAAGTTTGGAATGAAGGTGTTTTTCATTGCTGTGCACACGTATTTAAAATTATTTTCTTTATCATATATTTTATTATGCCGATTCCAAATTGTAACAATAACACTCGAATAAACACACGGGCAGACGGATTAATGCATTTCCAAGTTATTACCTTAAATCGGCATCCGTCAGTCTAAGGAGAATAAGAAATTCAGCTGTATGGTTGTTGCAAATTCACGCCACTACAATGCACAAGGCCTTAGTAGGAGAATATGGGGCGAAAGGCTGCTGTTCTTGCAGTCGATGCCTCCTCTACAAGGTCACTGAAAAAAAAATCAAAGAACAGCTAATTACCGATATTCATGTTTACGGCGATTTCACAGGATTTGCTAGGATGTCACTGAATATAGACCCGGACAGCCTTAAGGATTACGATTTTAGATTTTTCCTTGCGGTTCAAGCAGGAAGCCTTTCCCATGTGTGGTTATAGATAAATATAAGTAGAATTTAGTGATTCATAGCCAATATAAACATCTTCAAATTTAACTTGGTTCCGAGATTCCACTCCCTACCGTTAAATAATTGATATATACTCAATTAAGACTTCACATATTAATAAGTTACACTTGATTAATAGGTTAATTGGCTTAATAATAAGTTATACTCTATTACTAAGATAATTGGTATAATTTCCCATCGCGTAATTGAAGAGGGATAATGGGTTGCCTTAACCTTGTCACGAGGAGAACTACCATTTCACATACGATGTCCTTTCAGGACGTGAACGAACACAGTTCTCCACAACATCATTTTATTTTTATTTTTTTTATCTAGACAAATCTTGCTTCTTTAATAAGCCACTTTTCCCTACTTTGCTTTCCATTCCCTCAATCTCGTCAAATAACTTACTGTCCGTTATTCTTTATGTATCGTATCTCGAAGTAGGCGTTCATGGCTCTCCACAATTTCCAGCTGTTTAACGTCTCTTCTTCATCTGTGAAGAGATTGTCACTGCCATATAAGAGGACTGATATCTTACAACAGTGAGACATACTTTACTTTGTTTCTAGCGGTTATTAAGACTCTGCTTAGCTTTTGCAATTTATCTTTGGCTATCGACTTCTGTATGTTTTGTGGGTTTTACATTCTCCAATATTTTTTTCCTCATTATTTGTCCCAGGATATTCAGCCACTAATTTCAAATTGTGAGCAACAGCTTTCTTGTAATTCTAATTCTTTAAAAAAAGAATTCATATTTCCTCACATGTCCTTTCCCTGATATTTTCAACATTCGACACTAGATCGACATTCAGTCGCTTTATATATTTGCTTCCATTGTAAGATGATTGTCTAGAATTCGTTGTCATCTTGTAGATTAGATATTATATCACAATTCAGCTTTATTTACTTTTTTCCCAGCGATATTTTCTTATCTCTCAAGAAATTTAATTAGTTTCAGAAAGTAACTGGTCATTATTTCTACGTGCTTACTGATTTCCGTTTTACACCTTTCATCTTCATTATCAAGATAATAGCATTTCTTATATTATCGAAACAGCCTATAATTTAGCAGGAAAAAGGTACATTGTTTATATTCTGTTACTTCGCATCGTTCCTACCAGTGAAGTTCCACTCAGATTCATTTCATTCAATTACGAGCATGTACCTATGAAAAAGTCATTAATTCATTACTTATCCCCAGCTTTGGGTTAAATATAAAATTTTTTCTAGGAAAATTATTCTTACTTGTAAAATATTCAAATGCAATTATCACTCGCTGAATAAGAATTATTCTTACAATTTAAAATATATTTCGGCTTTAAATAACCTACAAATAATTGATGAGCCGTAAAATAAAATGAATGAATTTGAAGTCGAGTTAATTATGAATGTATTGATTTCTTTACAAATTGTCTTAAAAAAACCCAGGAGATTGACTCTTTGCGCCTTCTCGGGCTAACGTTCTCGGCTGACATGAAATGGAAAGACTATATTGAATACATTGCTAGGTCAGCAGCTAAAAATATTGGTTCACTGTGTCGTGCGAGACAATTTTCACCTATGAATCTATCTTGCATATTTACATGTCTACCATTCGTCCATGCTGAGAATATTGCAATGAATAATCAGCAATATTATTCCTACTGTTCTGGCATCTCGGCTTCAGTCACTTTCCCACAGCCTTAAGGTTATATCCTTGTGCTAGATTTTAAATTGTTGTTTTATTCCCATCCCCCACAGACAATGGATTTTACAAATGGGGCTATTTAGAAGTTCATGGATATTCTGAGGTATTATGGTGGGAGAAGTAAGAATGGTAAATAAGAATGCGTTGTTTTGGTGTAAGGAATATTGTTGTATGTTTAACGTGAGACCGTTCTTTTCCCCAATATTCTTTTCGGTCTTGTGCTACATTTTGTAAATATTACAAATAAATAATGCACTTCCCCATGGTTCCTAGATTTTTAAAAATTAAGCTCAGTAATAGAATGTCGATGAGGTCTCACCAATTTACAGTTCAGTTACCTAGATGTAATGGTAAGATCTATTCTAACAATTTCTTTTCTCGAACTTCTCGCTTGTGGAACTTCCTTCCGGTTCTCTGCTTTCCAATTAACTTACATTTTCAAAGATTAAATTCAATACCAATCGCTTTCTACAGACCTCCTGTTTACTCTTCTTTTGTTCTTGCTGCTTAGGAAAGTTTCTCATTTCTAATTCACTCATAGCCAGCGACTCCTTATGACTTAGTCGCTTTACTGCTTTGTTTAAGGTGGAATCGACTTGAAAATATTCTTACCTTTGTCATGACTGTTCAAAATTTTAGCAGCCATTCAGATTAAATCGCTAAATATATATCAAACTAATAGTTTTTATTTATAGGTTAACTCATGCTGGATGCATTCTTTATCATTACGCTTGCCAATGAAATACGAAGGGAATGAGAACAAATTGACAGATGTTACGTGTTTCTCGTTGTGAAGGTCTGAACTGGTGGAACTGAGGTATTTACTTTGCTCGAGCTTCTGTCATGTAAGGACTGGAAAGTGAAGATGGGTCAGATCCAGTCAGATGTGGCCACATTACTCAATTTTCCAATTGATATTAATTGAATACAAATAATTAATTAATATTAAGATATGGAGAGGACAGGCTTCCAAATATTCAGTGACAGGATTTCAACATTTAATTACGTGGTATTTCACTGGAGTTCGATACCAACCTTTGCCACCTTTGTGAAACTTCTGACTCTCCTAACCAGTAATTAGATAAAACTTTAAATAATGAATTTTTAAATTCTGCTCTTAAGACAGTGTGAATATATGAGATCAACGTTAATATATATTAAGCACAGCATAGTACATCCCTGTAAACTTTGCTTGGAAGATTGTGTTAAGTCAAAGTGGAAAGTTTATATTTAATTTGAAGATCAATATTTAAGACGTTGCCTTTTAGTTAGTCTTAAGCAGCAACAACTTTATGTGTCTGTCTATATCACTGAGATGCGGTATTATGAATACTTACTTCATTTACATTATTCCGACTGTTATCCGCATCTTCATTACCATATTCACAACTTTTCGGCCTCTATATCTCTGAGATGCGCTATTATGATTACTTGCATTGTTTACATTATTCCGACTGCTATCGACATCTTCATTGCCATATTCACAACCTTTCGGCCTCTATATCTCTGAGATGCGGTATTATGATTACTTGCATTGTTTACATTATTCCGACGATTATGTGCATCTTTATTACCATATTCACAACCTTTCGGCCTCTATATCTCTGAGATGAAGTATTATGAATACTTGCATTATTTACATTATTCCGACTGTTATCCTCACCTTCATTGCCATATTTACAAAATTTCGGCCTCTATATCTCTGAGATGCGGTATTATGATACTTGCATTATTTACATTATCCCGACTGTTATTCTCATCTTCATTGCCACATTCACAATCTTCCAGCCTCTATATCTCTGAAATGAGGTATTATTATTCACTTATTTCTGACTGCTATCCTCATCTTCATATTCACAACAGGGCTCAGTAAAGAGGTTGATTATATCCAGTGGCTAGATGCAAAGAGTTGTGAGCTCAATACCAGGCCTCAACCGTGGTGAGCCAAACACCTGGAGATATGAGTTAAAAGGGAAATAAATGAGCCATCCGGGAGATGCATGGCACGTCGCACTAGAACAATATACACCGGTGGACGAAATAAAGGGTTCGGTCCGATATTCCAATAACCCGAAGAAGACCAGAGCGTACAACGACAGAAATGTTGGGAATATTGCAATGAAAATGAGAATAACAGTACGAATAATGTAAATAATGCAAGTAATCATAATACGTCATCTCAGAGATATAAGGGCTGAAACGTTGTGAATATAGTAATATGATGAAGATGACAGTCCGAATAATCTAAATAAAGCCAGTAATCATAATATCGCATCTCAGAGACATAGAGGCCGAAACATTGTGAATATGGCAATGAAGATGCGGATAACAGTCCGAATAATGTAAACAATGCAAGTAATCATAATACCGCATCTCAGAGATATAGAGGCCGAAAGGTTGTGAATATGGCAATGAATATGAGGATAAAAGTAGGAATAATGTAAACAATGCAAGTAATCTTTTATGTGGTGGATATGTGGTATCTATCCGTAGTCACATTCAAATAATTATTAAAGATTTAGGAATATATGTGTTTGTTGTCAATATATTATTAAAACTGATCTGTTTCCTAATTCTATGGGTTCCTGTTCTGCTACCCATTGACACAAGCACCTTATTAGCCTAATGTTTGCTTTGTTCTACCCTTCTGATCTTCAATAGGTTCTGTGAATGTCAAATTTACAAGGTTTGTTTTCTCGGTAAAGGTCCAGAAATGTCAACACATTTTCGATTGTCTTTGTCGTAAATCTTTATTTTTGCTTATAATCTCCATCTCCTGTATTCTCCGTATCCTTCTGTTAAACCACATATCTGTTGTCTCATGTTTCCTATTCTTCTGAGGAGAAATTATCTTCACTGGGATATAGGGGAAATTGTATAACATGTCACTTCAATTTTTTGTTTGTAACAAACATTTTCCTGTTTCTTAATAATGTTATTAGATTTTGGATGTCATCTTCCAAAACGCCTTGCAATCTGGCTGCCGCATAGTACGTTATGGGTTAAAACAGTTACTAGACATTTATTATCTTGTACTTATTTTTCTGCTGGCAGCCATACATTCTGTCTTCTAACAATTGATGGATTGTCTTTCCTTCTTGCTCTTTTTTACAGTAGTTTTACATGTAGTTTTCCTCTTGTGTCTGCGATCAACACAATGTCATCTGCATATCTTATATTAAGTTTACATTCACCGGTAATAAAACCTGGTAGGACCTCCGACCCCTTTAGGATAGACTCGTTGTAATGGTTGAATATATCCGGAAAGAAGACCTATCATTGTCTCACACCCATTCCTTAAAATTCTGTCGCCCTGGGTATGACGATAAACTACGTCCGCGTCAAGGGTAAGACGATAAACTACGTCCAACATCAAGTCCTCTTATCAAGAGGTTTTGAGGAGCGTGAAACCACCTCTTAATTGCTGGTGTTCCCAGGTCCACCATGACCTGGGATGGTAGCACCTGTTAGGGTCACAGCTATGGGCAAATAGTTAACACCCAAACTTGTGTAAAAATAGGTTTTAATAAAAAAAATAATAAAAAATAATAATAATAAAATAAAATAAATAAATAATAATGAAATAAAATAATAATAAAAAATAGTAATAATAAAATTGTAATAAAAAATTATTACCAGCAATACTTTTTGAAGGAAAAATTATTATCAGAAATACTTTTAAAAAAAGACCAGTAATACAAACAGTTATACATTCTTTTAAAATAATATGACCAGCTGTAGATTTCTTCAAGGAAAATATTCCTAGAAATAGATTTTTGAAGAAAAACATATTTCTAAAAAATATTGTCGATATTAAATAACCCATTGAGGTTGATATGCCGTAAAATAAAAAAATAACAAACCAAACTTAACATTCTGCAAATATTGGATTAGTACAAAATGTAGTTTTATTTCAATAGTATTCATTTCTACAGACGTTTCACACGAATGCAATTTATGACATTCTGAAAGTTTACAAGTCGTACACCTGTATGTTTCACCTGAAGATTGTGAATTAGACATGTTTTTAATTTACAAGGAAAATGGGATGTATTTTCATTTGATGCGCGTTAATTTCCGTAAAGTTAAAAATTCATTACAAACAGTAACAGATGAGTGTGTCGTTTATAGAGATAATACTAAAGTCGAGTGAACTGTTTAATTTTAATTTAGTAGGTTTTACGCAAGTGGGCCGCTTTGTTTAGAAGTGGAAAATTGTCTAAGGAAAGCACAGGTACGCTGAAGTCGGGTATGTACTGCTCTCAAATGGATCTATTAAAGCTAGCAATCATTGGCAGATTCTGGAATAGGCCAAAAGGAAAGATATGAACTTCCGTCAGGACAACGCCAAACTTAACATCTTTTTGCAAACCCGGCAGAAATTTTTACATCTTAAAAATTATACCCTGCTATATTCATCGCGCTCAAAAAATATAACAGTTGCCGATTACTATTTATGTATAACATCATATTAAATAGTAAATCCTGACCAACCCCTGAAGCATGTAAAGGCAATCACACCAATACATCATGCAGAAGGTTTCAAGGATGAGGCTGCTTAAAGTATGTCGAAATGCAGACGAACAAAATCGGACATATGTTTTTGAATACATTTAGGGAGAAATATTTAAATATTATCTTTTAAGTTCACTTACAACTAATACGAAATTCTGCTGCGACCGAATAACGATTTTGCTTTCAAAGGTCATTTTAAAGAAAATTTATCACCAAGATTTATGTGTCTTAAAATAGTATATATATATTCAGGAGAACGGCTTGAAACATTGTAGTGTTGATATCACCACAGCGAACAAAGTACTCGTAGAAAAATACAAAATAAAATAAAAACACAATTGGTCAAGAATCAACTCTGCAATTCCGCAGCAATTTCTTGAAAATATTCATGTCACGAGCGAAAACAACCAAGCTGAAAACATCAATAAGTGAACAATTGCGGCTTTCTATTACGGTCCCAAACTAGATGCAT
>OZ038477.1:18645225-18665225 GCA_964036315.1 Acanthosepion esculentum
TCTTCGGCAATGTCTTCGAAGCCCTTATCAACACCGAAGTGGTTAATCACCTAACATCCCATGATCTGCTCTCAGACAAGCAATAGGGTTTCCGCTTTGCCCGATCTACAGCTGATGTACTTACAGCCATCACTGAATTTGTCTACCAAGCTCTTCATAATAACTGTGAAGCTCGTACCGTGGTCCTAGACATCTGCAAAGCGTTTGATAGGGTTTGGCATGCCGGCCTTCCTCGCAAGCTTCAGGGTTATGCTATTACAGGTCGATTGTTTGACCTAATACAATCATTCCTGTCAAACCGTGAATTGAAGGTCGTTGTCGACGGATTCTCCTTCAGCTCCTATCCCACGAACGAAGGCGTTCCTCAAAGCTGCATCCTAGGCCCTACTCTGTTCCTTATATTCATAAACGATCCTCCTGACGCCATAGATTCCCAAGTTGGCATCTACGCGGATGACACCACAATTTAATCCTGCCTCAAAAACAAATCTAGTGTCGCTGACAAATTTAACCAGGCAGTTCGTCTGGAAAAGGACCAGCAATCGTTTGTGAACTGGGACAGGAATTGGCTGGTTAACTTTAACGCCTCAAAAACAAAACTGCTCCCTATTAATCACCACAGGGACCCTTCCCTACTTCCCATTAAAATGTTTGAAGCCCAACTTCCCGAGAGCTCCTCTCTGCGGCTGCACGGTCTCAGACTGTCCGCTGACCTGAGATAGAGCAAATACATTGAGTCAATTGCTTCATCCACCGCAAGGAAAGTTGGCTCCCTCTGCCGGGCCAGGAAATCTTTCTCCCTGGAATCGATACTGCAAATCTACAAATCAACCATTCGCCCTTGCATGGAGTATTGCTGCCATATATGGTCTGGAGCCCCTTCTGTTTGCCTCGGAGTTCTTGATAAGATCCAGAAACGGGTATACAACGTAATTGGCCCTGATCTGTCACCTCATCAGCAGCCGTTCTCTCACAGACGCGCCGTCGCCTCGCCCAGTCTTTTTTACAAATACTTTCACGGTAATCGCTCCGATGAGCTGCTTTCGCTGGTTCCCAGGCTTCATGAATTCAAGCGTCCTACGTGTCTGGCTTGGAAGCCCCTCTCTAGAATTATGACTCTCTAGATATGATCATAGTAACACTTGTTTGTCAGGAGCACAATCAAAAGGAATATGGCATATGGGCGAGTAAAATATTGGAGTCCCCAGTCTAAATAGAACTAGAAAGATAACTCACTGAAGAGCCCCATTCTTCCTTCCTCCTTTTAGGATAACGCAGGTATCAGAAATTAAGCTCCCCACCACTCGCGTTTTAGAAGATGTAATCTTTGAACTGAATCTACTAAATATAATGGTAAACCTTCATAGAACTTGTTTTAGATTATATATCTAGTAGCATTGTTTTGGAACTGTAAGGTAATCTCTCTATATAAAACAGTGAATGTCTGTCTGTGTGATACCATTTCATTGGAGATCCATCCAACCGATTTTAACCAAACTTGGCAAATATATTGTACCGTGTAAGAGATAGGTTCTTAGCGTAAAAATCGATAATTAAAAAAAAATCAATAAACGATAAAGCCGATCAAATATCGATAAATTCAAATTCTTTCCTCTGATTTCGTTCAAAATTGGCATGTAAGTTACTTACATCAGGACGATCTCAACGATATCTCATTTCATTACTACGTTACTGCGTTTAGCGAAAAACCGCGAAAAACTGCGAAAAATCGCGAAAAACGAAAAATCAATTTTTTAAAAATCGTATTCAACTCAAATTTTAAACTAAAACTCTGAATTTTCAAGCAATCTAATACAAACTTCACTGAACTCAGAGCTGAGTATCGGAGATTGAGTGTATGTAAATATAAAATATAAAAGTGGACACTGCAGTCAACACCGAATCTTCAGGCCATGTGCGTTGTGTTCTGGGTTGACTATTTATATATGCAAGCCAATGGTGCATTATGTGTAGCAAGGTCTATGGTATTATCCTAACGGTTATTGGGTAGATACTAACGCTTATGTTTCAAATAAATCTTGAGTAGGAATATTTATGGAACCTAATACGATTATTTGTAAATATTTTATAAGTCACTTTGTTAACATTTTCACATTATTTATTATGGATTACTCAATTGTTTGTTGTTGATTATTATTGTTATTTAATTCATTTGTGTGTTATGTATACATTCGTAATTTTTCTTTTTTTAAAAATTTGTTTATTATTTACTGGGAATATTTATTTAGATTTTTGTTTTTGGCTTTTCGTGTTTGGTTCACTTCTCTGTTTGAATTAAAGTGTTGCTTTGTTTAAAGTATGTGACATTAACTGCGTATTAACTATATACATATATACATACATACATACATACATATATATATATATATATATATATATATATATATATATATATATATATATATATATATATGTTTCCCGCAGTGAAGCGTACTTGGTCTGTCTTCATACAGACCACCGTTGATTACTCTTTAAGAATGTATCTGTTCTTTTTGCCTGAGATTGTTTCTTTTTAATTCTTTCTGTTTAGTTTTGTTTTTGTCTTTTATTAATATGTGGTTCGTATTTACTTTTTTTTATTATCAAGTTTACCTTCGAACACCTGACTAGATTTCCTTTGGTTTTACCAACACATTATATATATATATATATATATATATATATATATATATATATATATATATATATATATATATATATATATATATATGAAGAAATATAGTCTTAAGTGTGCTATATTTATGGGATAAAGTGCTCAATATCAGAGATAGAGCGTGTGTAAATATAAAAGTGAACATAGAAGTCAACACTTAGAGGCGACAGTCTGTTACATGCTAGATGCAATCGTCAGGCTAAATATACCACACTTTAAGACTACATTTCTTCATATATATATATATATATATATATATATATATATGTATGTATGTATGTATTAGATAGATACATAGATTATGTGAATTATGGATACTTATATTGATACATAGAGAATAAAAAATATATATATAGATAAGAAAACACTGAAGGAGATAGATAGATAGATAGATAGATAGATTTTACCAACACATTACATGTCCAGGTTCCGATCCTAGCTAGAGGCAACCGGACATCTAGGCATACTAATGAGCTTTGATACAGCGAAACAGTCTGTCTGTGGATGACAATATATATATATATATATATATATATATATATATATATATATATATACATATATATATATATATATATATATATATATATATATATATATATATATATTAGATAGATAGATAGATAGATAGATAGATCAGAATACACTGAGACAGATAGATAGATAGATAGATAGATAGATAGATAGATAGATCAGAATACACTGAGACAGATAGATAGATAGATCAGAATACACTGAGGCAGATAGACCAGAATACACTGAGGCAGATAGATAGATAGATAGATAGATAGATAGATAGATAGATAGATAGATAGATCAGAATACACTGAGACAGATAGATAGATAGATAGATAGATCAGAATACACTGAGACAGATAGATAGATAGCTCAGAATACACTGAAACAGATAGATAGATAGCTCAGAATACACTGAGACAGATAGATAGATCAGAATACACTGAGATAGATAGATAGATCGATCACAATACACTGAGATAGATAGATAGATAGATCGATCACAATACACTGAGATAGATAGATAGATAGATCACAATACACTGAGTTAGATAGATAGATAGATAGATAGATAGATAGATAGATAGATAGATAGATAGATAGATAGATAGATAGATAGATGTGTGTATGTGTTATTCATTTGTTAGAAAACGCCTCATGACAGCGGCGAGACATTATTTCTTATCAATATGCAAGATGGCTTATTGCTAGCGTAGGACGCAGTAAGAAATGAATGTTACACATTGCCTCAAGCCATTAGATTTGAAAGAACTCAAACAGCCTAAACCGTAATCGCTTTGACGAATTCTATTTTTCTCTCTGATACCATTTACACTTGTCTTGTATGTTTGTGTGTGTATGGTATAAGTGCTGAATTCTAAATGACTCATGAATAATTCAAGTCGTGCTCAGACGTATATACAATTGGTCCCTGCCGAGAAATATCTACTTATTTCTTCCTAATATCAATTAAATTTAATTTTAACTGATACTTTAACATCGAAAAAAGGCTAATAACTGTATATGTGACTTTACGAGGGACAATGTAAACATGCAATATGTCTGTGCATCGTGTTCAGAGGAATAAACAATATGACTAAATATTGATTGGGTAGGCGTTGAGATATACAATCTCCCAATGGCTGAAAATTTGCGATTTTAATCTCGTCAAAATTATTCCGTTTAATTTTCACATTTTCGATGTTTACTTATGGGTCGTAGAATGATGAGCTGTTCGTAAATGGAGAATTTTTGCCATTTTCTACTGGAGCTGCTCAGTCGTCACTTTTCAGATTTGATTGTGTTGAAAGTGGTCATGTAAGTGATCTAATATACTACCTCATATTCACAGACGTGACTTTGGAAGCCTGCCGCTATTCTATGATTATTTCTATAGCATATATTCATTATACATTCATTTTTCCCATTAATTCAATCAGTTACATATGAGAGACGCTCCGTTAAACCTGCCAAGTCGAATCGTTCTTTTTTCTCCCGTGTTCTTAATGTAAGAAAGACTTTCTTTTCTGGCAAGTTTTTCCTGAGTATTGCCTGTTTGTGAAAGAAACTCCACCGTGTGTGTTTCTCTGAATATTTTGGTCTTGACATTTTTCAGTCACGTGTTAAACATTACCTAACCTCGTTATCCGCCTCATCCTCGCTTCCTTGCACATTATGTTTCTTTCATATCTTGCACCTCGTTAATCATTACCATTTCGCTTTTAACTTTTTCTTAGCTTAAATAAACCGAAAGAAATACACGTCAAACTTAATTTCCTATTTGATTATAAACATTTTAACTTAGCTGAATACGAACGAAATTTCCTCCCATGAAATATTAGGTATTCGTAATCGACTATATACAATACTTATATTCGGAAAATTGTCCACATATTGTTTGTTGTCATCACAATGTTTCAGCAATCGTTTCCACTTGCCTACCTCAGGTGTATATCGATGTAGGTAACCTACAAGAAATTTTGAACTGAACCATTTATATAATCACCGTGGGTAAACTATTCTCGTTCTATTGTTCATATCTAGAGAGTAATATATTTAGTACTGTTCAGCCATGGGGAACATCCGTAGAAAGCCTAGCATAAAAATAAATACAATATGGCGGCCGCTAGTAAATAAAGAAAAATCATAGAAAGGTGTCAACCGTAGAAGCGGCAGTCAAAACGTGACAGCCAGCAGTAGCAGCAGTAGATGAAACCTAATCAGCAGCCAACTTAAGTTTAGAACTCTAAGTTTGCTACCATAGCATAGTGAGTTAAAGCGTTGGTTTGTGATTTTGATGCCATTAAATTTGGAGAATTTAGATATGAGTTCAATCCCTGGTTCGGGCAGAATGTACTTGTACTCAGTAAAAACGGGCGATCAATAACTGAACAGTACTAAATAAAATAAGAGCTAGACGATGGGCATTGAAACGAGAACAGTCTACGGACGGTTAAATAAAGTGTTCATTTCAGAATTCTCTGTAGGTTACCCAGATCGATATACACCTGAAGGTGGCCGAAGGAGACAACAGCAAAGATGAGGACAGTGGTTTAAATATAGTAGTGTAAATAATAACTCTTCATCCCATAAATTCAGAGAGAAAAAAAATCGAAATCGAATTCAGTGTTAATGAGAGGTTGATCTGCGATGAACCCAATATATACCTTGTTCGCCTCAAATAATGCAGAATAGAGTCTGCACGCAATGTCACAAAAGACTATCAAAGGAACCAGGTACATCAGACGGTTGATCTGAAAATGTGCCTCTGACCACAAGTGTACTATTATTTATTACGCATTTGGCCTTGTATTTTAATTATTATATAACAACGACAATATAATATAACAAATCGAAAAAAAATGATTGCAAACTTTCAATCTGAATGACCCATTTCCTAGGAACACCACAGGCATGAAACATATTCCCTGGAAATCTCTATCATCTCCCGTTATTGACTCCATTAAAAGAAAATCAGTATCATTCGTGATGTTTGTTGGGACATTTTTTTTATTTAACATATCACACACTATCGTGTTTTAGGAAAACAGTTCTATTCTTGTGCTGTTTACGGCAAATCTTTATCAAATGACTGCGAAGGAAATTATAAAAAAAATAAATAAAACATCATCCGTTCTCATATCAAGTGTACGTAATCAAAAGCGAATGTATCTCGCTGGCATCTCTTGAACAAGAGCCATCAGCTAAGTATTAAATCTATATTGGTTTTCTTTCAGCTTCTGCGTACACAAGCGGAATGCTCATAGATGTTTCAAAGACTGCGTTTATCAATATTAAACCTAGAATAAAAGTGACGCCGAAAAAAATTGTTTATTAAAAATCAGAAGAGAAAAATTCAAACGTGGTTAATTTTCTGATTTAGACATATTAGATCATTGCAAATGTTCGTTCCCGATAAGAAAATTAACAGCTAAATTTTACATGATCACAAATAAAGATTTATTATGAAATGGACAATTCCGACAATTTTTAAGACATTTTTATGCCAATACATTCTTTTTATAGATACAACTATTTAAGTAAATGCTTTGTTTATAATAAACATTTCATATTGTGTGACGCCATTTGTTTACATTTGGATACGCTTTAAGCAGATATGAATGTACGTGAGAGATTCATGGAAGATTGTAGTTTAAAGGCAGTAAATTCGACCTTGCTAACTGCTAGCACCTCTGAGGCCGAATCGGTTAAAGTCACATCAGGCTATATGACGGTTCTGTATATGATACAGGTTCGATTCGTGTCGGAAGACGAATATTTTCTATGAAAATTTCTCGGACATTCAGGCCGGTAAATGTTGTTTAATACTGTTTATTATAAACAGAGAATTTACTTAAATAGTTGTATCTATAAAAATAATGTATAAACAGAAAAATGTCTTAAAAAGATTTATTAGCCGAGTATATAGTCTATATTGTTTTGTTTTTCAACTGTCTCCCAACGTCGTATAAGTCATGCTATTTTCAAAGAATTTTCCTGTTTTTGTTGGAAGAAGGTTCTGTGGTATTGTCAATTTTTTTTTCGTTTCAATTGTTCTGTAAAAACAGGAATAAATAAAAACCGAACAATAGCCTTGACAGAAGAATACTGTGTGTGTCGAAGGTATTCCCATTTAAAATCTTTAAGATTCTGCAAGGAATATTATGCAACACAGGGTCTTGTGTTGTGTTGATAGAAAATGACACCTTTTCGATTTGCCAAAATCGGCCGTTGAGATATTGATTTTTAAACTCTTAGCAATCTCTTCCATCTAAATCTTCGGTTTATTCTCCACGATGGTCAATAGTTGGCCTCCATTGATGTCAAAGGTTCGCCCGAAGCGTGATTCATCATTTACGCAAAGATTACCCTGACGAAACCTGTCAAACAACTTTTTGACCATCCAATGACCTGGAGCACAATCGAAATAAAATGTCTTAATCTTTTTTGTCGTAGTTCAGACATTCTTTACTTTCCAAAATTCACAGAGCCTAATATGGTGAAAATGCAACATTTCATCCTCCATTTTTAAGGCAGTAATTTATGGATAAAACGTCAACATTCAACAATGTCTAAATCGCAACTAAATGATGAAGTCTTTTAATCTAGAACACACCGGAAATCGTCACCAAAAATATCCAGCATGAATTTTATATTAACAAAGAAAATCGGGCACGAACTTTTGCAATGATTTTATTTAAAGTTATGTTAGTAATACGATGTAAATAATGATAGTAATTTTAGCTTTATTGTTATCTTTCTAAATATAATCTGTTAATTTCAGTTACTAATTTTCAGTTGCTCTTTACTCTGAAGGTAATAAACAACAGCAGTAACAAATCGATGTTTTTCCTCTAATGGAAAATAATATTTCGCAAAATGTTGCCGGGTATTTTCCGTTTTCTTATAAGGAAACATTCAGCATTAATTGATCCTGTAGCCAGTGATTCTTTCCGTTTTAATTTATAACATTATTCCCTTAACCCTTTGAGCCATGCATTCCTGAACAATTTTAACCTTTCTTCCTGAGCTCCTGAGTCAAAATCTGCAAATAACAAGTACGTAATGTTTCACGGTATATATAAAAATAGGTACAAGTGTTTACCCACTGTTCAACCGGTGACTGGGTATGATGTCATTTTTCTCTACCACCGGTAAAACGGTGGTCAGGACTTCAAGGGTTAAACATTTTTTCAGGAAAATACCTATCTCAAATCCACTAATTGTTATCGCCCTTTCCAGTATCGATAGGGCCTTCCTTCCTAACCTTATATTTGCAGTATTGTAGAACGTCAAAATCATGATTATTTCATTATGTTCTATTAAAATTACATGTGCTTAGGTGTGACTGCTGTTGAAAGTCCTCAAACGATGTGGTTTCGCTTATGTGGATTAGATTTTTGTTTCGGATTCTGTAGCGCAGAGTCCATGAGATGGATAGGATAATCCTCGCTGAGACCTACAGGCTTTGTTCGCTCAAAGTCATTTTAACCATTGATCTGAGAAAGTGGTTGTATACAGATGATAGTTTAGATATTTCTGACCGACTTTCATGCATTTCAAAGCCTTAATCTGACGAGGTTATTTACGAACATGAGTTGAAGATTCATTTAAAATTTTTGGTTTTAACAAAACTTTGTAGTGCTAGGTTAAAAAAAAAAACTCTAGCGAAGTTTATGTTATATTTAATCTTCTATATATTAGCTGAGTTATACACCTTGCTA
The DNA here is from genome assembly GCA_964036315.1 of Acanthosepion esculentum. Classification (NCBI taxonomy): domain Eukaryota; kingdom Metazoa; phylum Mollusca; class Cephalopoda; order Sepiida; family Sepiidae; genus Acanthosepion; species Acanthosepion esculentum. The sequence goes on from OZ038477.1 coordinate 18,654,139, forward strand.
TATGATGTTCACATTCTGAATTTTTATAATAGTTTGAGGGTAGGTGCCATCACTGCTTTCATTAATATTTCAGATCCTATTTTCTGTTTTGACAGATATATCTCTATTCACATTTCTTGGAACTCTTGATGGAAGTTGTTCATTTTTTTTCTTCAGAATTATTCTTATTTCTGCTATGAATATCTAAGTCGTCAGCAGAGACTCTCTCATCTGTACATTGGCCACGGTGTGAAAAAAAGGATTGCGGACAATATTATATATTAATAGAATTGTTTATACATAAATGTTCAATGTCCATCTCTTCATATTTATGCTTGTAAATGCGCAGGATATCTTCTAAGAAAAGATTAAATAGACTAGGCATTTCATTTCCTCCTCGGAGTAATTTTGTTGTTGGGTTTGACGTTTTTCAACATCGAGGCCTTCGCTAAATGTTTGGACGAATTTAAGGTATATCATCAAATTATGTAATGAGGGAGAAACGCAACTAAGAATATTCATTGAAGTTTCCAGCAACGAAATAGTGTATGTGAGCAATGTTACTATCTAATACATTTAACAATGAAGGAAGCGTTGGGTATTATGCCATTTCCGAAAGGCATTACACCGTCGTCAACTTAAGAATAATAAAAGATAAATCAAATATGTATATGCGATGTTGTTGATTGTGCGTAAAAAAAGTGTTTGTAGGTAAAAAATGGCTCTATTTAACAGACTTCTTGTGTATCATTTGTAATTTCTGTTTAAACAGAAAGTAGACATACATTTCGGAAAAGACTTCATAAATATATTACCACAATAGAACAAAAATAGAACCGTTATCATATTAAAATCATTAGTAGATAAGGCCAAGATTTTAGCAGACACTGCAAAATAATGGAAAAATGTTACGAAAAAGCACGCATTGAATAAAACAGCTTTCACCACATGAGCTTGTATATTAATATTTTTTAATGAATTATGTATTATGCTTATAAAATATTTGTATAAAATATTTGGCACAATCTCAACAGGTGAAGTCGACCTCTGTGTATCCGTTTTACATATGATTTCAATAGTAGCATACGGGAACATTTGAATTAAATTTAAATTATAGCCTTCACCAAAACAACACGACGTAGTTAATGAAAAACATACTGAAAAGACCCAGTTTTTGATGATGACGGAGACGATATATGTACAGAAACAGAGCAAATACATGAAAATGTACATCTAGTGTATCCATTTGGATCAGCCATTATGTTCTATTGAAGTTAATGTCTGGCCGCTGTCAGATGTCAAATCTTGGCCATGACACAATTGTAAGATAATAATTTCTATTTTTTCTGTTTCGCTTAGTTTGAATTTAACGTACTTCATATTCGATTGGTTGATCAGTGTAAATTCCTCAAGCCTTTATTTTTTCCAAAGGAAGGCGGATGTATTTTGCTTTTGTAACTAAATTATTTTTTCATTCGCCAGTAATATAAAATCTTCTGAGGAGAGACATTGTTATGCGTTGAAAAACGACTGCAATTGTTTAGCGATTATTACATTTTATATTTTCGCAAAATAAAAAATATTGCTCTACTATGTATTGAGGCTTCTTTTAAATTAAATTTTACTAATTTGGAATTGTACTATATTCGTTTAGATCGTATATATATATATATATATATATATATATATATATATATATATATATATATATATATATATATATATATATATATATATGGTGTGATGGATAAATTGTGGTTTACATAACGCAAAAATGGCATCTCATTTTATATATTTCACAAAATTAAATAAATTGTTTTGAAAAACTAAAGAGTAAATATATTCAATAAAATCGCCATTGGCTTTAACCACGGCCGCCAGACAACTTCGATATCTCTTGCATTGCTTGATCAGGGTAAAGCCCTCAAACCTTATAATTAAAAAAAAAGGGGGGGTATTTTGCTTTTGATATCAAATTAATCGTTCACTCGCCAGTATTTTACAATCACTTGAGGAGTTGCATCATCTTGCATATTGTGTAGCGGTTCTTACATGTTTTTTTTTGTAATATCCTAAAATAATATATATATATATATTTTATATATATATATATATATATATATATATATATATATATATATATATATATATATAGAACTTCACTATACTGTCGCAAGTTACATAATTTTCTTTTATGTGCCAACATCTTCCTGTTCCTATGTATTTTTTAATATGTTTTTTTTACAATTTCACCTAAAGCCAATTATGTGCATAATGAAAATTTAGTAATCGAATTTAATACTAATGATGAATCTCTCATATCTATAACATCACTATTAGACAATTATATCTAACTTTCTTATTAAATATTTATAAAATATGATCTGGAAATTAAAATGAATTAAAAATGACGGAAAGTTCAATAATTCGTTTTAATAGTAGAAATAGTGCATTTAGCCGGATCAAACATTTGGACACTAACAAAATTCCGAGAAGAGGGACTGGATGGTATGTAGATTTGATTCTTTGGATCATATTTCTTATGTAAGAAAACATGAGAACCTACCAAAAGATTAGGCATAAATTCTACGAAAGTTAATTGAGGCTTAATGGCCATCCATTGCTAGAGAAGTAAAACAATTTTGGCATCAAATTATAATTTGAGATTCAAATTGGTGGAAAACTAGCCAGGTACAGACCAACAGAAAAGTTAATTGGTCAATTTATAGATGACTCAGAAGGAGTCTGATTTTATCGGATTACGAATGAGAGAAATGATCGGAAAGAAGTGATCAAAAGTCTTAGTTTGCGGACAATCACATGATGACTATGATTAAGTAAAGCGTTCGCCTTTTTTGTTCAGTAAAATTCTCTGATATTCGCTTGAAATTAAATTTCTTGCCTGTAATATTCCGAATTCAAATGCGTACCTGAACACCGATTACCGGAAAATCCGTAGCTTGTCTGGGCTTAAATGTTTTCTCTTCATGATGACAATGCTGGTCGAAACTAGTCGTGGAACCCAATTGAAATAATAAAACAAAAATATTAATATATAACCCAGTGTGTCTGAAAATTTTAATTATTTAATACTTTTTATTATTCATATATATATATATATATATATATATATATATATATATATATATATATATATATATATATATATAAAAGTGAACATAGAAGTCAACACTTAGAGGCGTCTGTCTGTTTCATGCTACATGCAATCGTCAGGCCACCTATATATATATATATATATATATATATATATATATATATATATATATATATATATATATAATGATAAAAATATAGTTTTAAGGTATGACATATTTATGTACAATATCAGGGGATAGCGCATATATAAATATAAAAGTGGACATTGAAGTCTATTTACAACGACATCTGTTTCCGGTTTGAATTGACTATTGTGCTCATGAGTCTCTTGTTTGGGCTCGACTATTTATATATGCTGGTTTATGGTGCATAAGGATAGAATCTCCTTTGTATTATATTTTTCATATTCTAGATGCTACTGAGTACCACTTATTGTGGATCCGAATGCAGTTATCTCTAGCTGTTTTTATTGATTTTGTTAACTTTGTACTTATTGATTTAATAATGTACTGAATATTCGTATTATGCATGCATCTCGAGATAGATTCTGGTCGTTTATTTAGTAACTTTTGGTCAGGGAAATTTATCGTAGCTATTTTCTTATTGGGGGAGAGTTTAGTCTTTTTGGATTTATTACGTAGGCTGATGCCGTTTTCTTTATTTTCAATTATATTTTAGTTGTGATTTGTTTTGTTTCGTTTTTTAATTACCCATATATGTTTAGAAAGCATTAGACTGTTCGTGTATTTAGTAATCGTAATGATTTTTTCGTGTGCGTAGCTTGTTTCCAGGTTTCTTCAGTTACACCTATGTATATTTTTCTTCCTTTACTGCTGATATTACAGTAGCTAGGAATATTACCTTTTTTTACAAGCAATTGCCGTTTAAGGAGCATTCCTTCTATATTCTGTAGTTACACGTGATTTTTGTTCATACGGGTTGTTTTTTGTTTGTTTTTCAGCTGTGTTTTTTAATTATTTATGCCACGTTTTAATTATTCTTTGAATTGCTCATTTGATTTTTTTCCTTTTCTTCCTAATTGATGTTCTCGAATGTATTTGAGCGTTTAATCGAATATCAGAGATGATTGAAAATATCCTCACCGAATATCCTTCGTGAGAATTTCACATATTCGGTGACTTCAGTGTTCACAACAAATAATGCTTAGTCCACTCTAACAAAACCGATGAGGAAAGTAGATATTACAGAGACTTCTTCGTTCTCATATAAACTACCCAGATCATTAAAGAACCCAACAGAGTTCTGGATGCGTCGGGTCAGCAGAAGAACCTCCTCGAGCTTTTTCTAACATTCTGCCTTGATAAATGCCCGGCAAAAGTTCTATCCCCGATTGACACCTTAGATCATTCTCTAGTTAATGTTCAGATTGACTCAAAACCAATGACCGCCCCGGATTTTCCGTTCTATAGAACGGTTTTCACTATGCTGAGGCAGACTGGGGGTGCTTTTGGTCCTATATGACGGTAGCTCCTCTTCCAAATTTCTTCAAATATGCTGCCCCCAAAACTGCTACCCTAATCTGCGGATGGATCCTTTCTAGAATAGAATGTTTTATACCCAAAAAAGTTCCAGCAAATATTAAACAGTAAGCTGTGGATCACCCCTGAATGCGCAGCAGCCATAGCTTACAGGAACATCGACTTCAAAATCTATCGCAAGCAGCAGTGTAGTTTCGCCCTTACTAATTTCAGAACCTCCCGAAATCGGTGTAATAGAGTCCCGGAAAACTCAAAGTGAGGCTACGCGCGAGCCATCCCGGCCAAGATTTAAAATAAACAAACTGGATCTTGTGAATTCTGGAATAATCAACCAAATTATGAACATGGGCAATGCGAGCCCTGAGGTCATATCATCCTTTGCCTCAAGCACAACGTTAGACGATAAAGCCATCCACACCCCAACTTCCTACGCCTCACTAAGCACAATCTCAGTAATATGCTCATTACAGTAAGAGAAGTCTCGAGATTTATCAAAAGCCTTGACCCTCCAAACTCCACTAGCCCAGAAAAAATTCCGGTAGTGATCCTTAAGAATATCAACCCAGAATGATCCCCGATTTCAGCAATATTATGTAACCGCTGTTTGATGGAGAATTCTTCCTATGCATGTGGAAGGTGGCAATCATATCCCTGGTCTTTGCGAACGTATACAACCGATCCTCCACCTCCTAGTATATACCCGTTAGCCTCCTCAGTATCACTAGTAAGCGATTTGCGGCCTTAATCAACATAATAGAAACCTCTTTTGCGACGATCAGTATATGTTTTGATAAAGCCGATCCTTTGCTGATGTCCTAACTATCATTATATACATAATTTGTGAGGCCCTTGACGACACATACACGCAAAGAGCATAGCATTAATTATTTTGAAGGCCTTCGACAAGGCGTGATACAGACATTTGCTGTACAAGCTCTCAATCTATGGAATCACTGGAAAGGCTTTCTCTATTATAACAATTTTCCTTGCAGATAGATCCCGGAATGTAGTCCTCCCAGGCCCTGGCGGTCAATGCAGGAGTCAACAAGGTGTCACTTCTTGGATAAACTCTATTTTTGAATTACATAATGATCTACTTAAGAATATACTCTGATCATTTGTAAACGTCAATGCCGATGATACGACGATATACCGGCACACATGTAAGTTTTGACGATCGTAGAGTGGCAGCTGACCTCTCTTCCGATCTAACACTAACCTCCCAATAGAGAAAAGCTGGTTACATTCAATGCATCTAATCCAAACATTCCATTCCATCTCCACCGATCAGAACTCTAAGTACCGCCAGACACGATGAAAGGATGTTCCCTCGAGGAGGCCCCGTACCTTGAGAGGATATTGGGCCTCGAACTCACACCTGACCTCAAATGGAATTCTTATATACAATCTCTCACTACAGATGCAGGTAAAATTATCGGCTCTCTGTACCGCTCCAGTAATTGCCTGACTCCTCATGCTATCCTCTACATTTATAAGAGCCAGATCAGGCCGAAAATGGAATGTGTTGTCACATTTGGATAGGAGCTGTCCAGACCTCACTTTCCAGTCTTGACAGAGTTCAAAAGTGTCTCCGAGTCCTTGTTAGACAAGAATTATTTTCTACCTTTCAAACTCTCTGTCATAGGTGGGATCTGGCGAGTCTCTCACCGCTCTATCGCTACTACTATGGAAAGTGATCGGACAATCTGCATCTCCTGGCCCTATCAAGTCATACCTTCACGGCGAGGAACCAACCTGCCACATACATATTAGCACACCACCCATATTCCCTGCGAATTCCATCGGCAAGATGTAAGTTCTACTAAAACAGTTTTTTTTATCTCGCGAACTATTGCTCTGTGGAAGAAACTACCTAGAAGATGTTTGCCAGATCACTACAATCTTAACCTGTTCAAGTCTAGATTCAACCGATATCTTCCCCTCCTATCCATATAAAATACTCCTTAGCTTCATATTCTACCTCGAGTTGCCCAAAGCCGTGTACAGGGTGAATCGTAATTGTAGCTGAATACATACATATATATATATATATATATATATATATATATATATATATATATATATATATATATATATATATATATATATATATATATATATATATATATTGTGGAGAGTATTTCATGGGGAGAAGTGTCTGTGTATCCATATACATTGTGTGTGTATTAATCGTTTCACGCAAAAAGGCGATAAAGCCCTAAGAGGCACGGAGTTACTGAGAAAAAGAAAACATTATCAACGAGATAGAAAAAATAACAAAACAGGAATTAAGGAGACAGAAAAGAACGATTGATATTGCATTTAAGTTTTTGAAGATCCAAGTTGATTGTAAAGCAACAAGCTAGAAGAGATTCCACAAATGTGATATGCAAGCGAAAAAAAATGTAGGTATAATAGTTCCAGTTACAAATTTATTAAAATACTAAGTGCCAATCAAGCTAGTATTGCATTTAAATTCGTAAAGTTGTGGTATCAAAGAGGAAAGGTCATCAGAACAATTACCATGGAAATATTTATAGGAAAGACACTGATATGCCAAGACAAGATTGATAACATTACTTATTTTTTTCTTTGGAGTTTGTCAAGAATCTCTAAATATATAGCAAAAGCATCACTCTAGATGTGATAGCAATATTAAATCCATAAATGAATGGTAGATTTATAAATGTGTAAAATGCAATGCAATTGGCCCTGATCTATGATCTCGTCTGCAGTCGCTCTATCACAGACGTGCCGTTGCCTCCCTCTGTCCTTTTTACAAATACTATCATGGTAACTGCTCCAATGAGCTGCTTTCACTGGTTCCCAGACGTCATGAATTTAAGCGTTCTTATAGTCTGGCATCTCGCTCAAACTCTTTCACTGTCGAAACTGTTAAATGTGGCCGTCTCTTCTACTTCAATAGCTTCATGTCTCGCACCTCTCTCATGTGGAACTCCCTCCCCTTTTCCTGTTTCCCTGATAGCTATAATCTCCAACTATTCAAACTTAATGTCAATCGACGTCTCTAGATGCCTTGATCTATCCCCAATCTTTCTCTTCATCCTTTCCTCTATCACTCCTCTTTGCTCTAGCTCCAACTCTCGGTAATCCCTTACGTTCTAGTGGCTTCCCGCCTTGCTTGGAGTGAAAGGCTTAAAAAAAAAGCTTTCTGGTTGAAAAATTGTCAGGTACAACATAGCGAAACTACATTCATGGTAAAAGACTTAGTAATTGTTTCGATATAAACGTTCCAGTTCATTCCAGTGGACATCAGTAGACGGAAAATTAGCACCGAGTCACTTTCCTGAAGGTTAGCATCAGACATGCTGATAGAAGTCTACAAAAATTAACACACCATTTTATGACCCTGTTAACAACACATTGAAGTTCATTTTTGAGATCAGCTGCTAATCTGTCTTTATCCAACCTATCAAATTTACCATTAAGTGAGGAGTAATTCGTTGATCAGAATAGATAACGAGTAATGAATTTACAATATCCAAAACGTAGTAGATGAAAATTAGGAATAAAGTAGCCCCGAGTATGGGACCCTGGGGGACACCAGCTTTAATGGAAAAAGAACTAGAAAAGTGGCCGTTTAAGACAACATTCGTTTTGTGATTAGACAAGGAAAATATAATCAAATCAAACATTTTTCCAGAAATACCATAAACTTTCATTCAGCGAAGACGACCAACAATTCAAACGCTGTCAAACGTCTTCGACATATTTAAAATGAAAGCATTAGCTTAAGCAGTTTAATCTAAAGCTTAACAAACTCAAATCGTTCAGTAATAACCGTTATTACATTACGAATTCATCTAGAGAATCGAAAGTCATATTGTATGTATGAAAGAAAAATCTTCGCTTAGTAAGCCTTACCATGTTATAGAGGTTTTTAATCAATTATAGCCTCTCGGACTTTGTCAAACATATGTGTACACAATAAATATATTTTATCGATAGGATAGAGACAGATAAATACTGCTATTTTATTATATCAAGTCCATTACAGAATCCCTCACTATCCTTAGCCACTCAATAAAATCTAACAGATACACCTTCGACAACACATTAGTGTATCTAAAACAAGTTGTACAAATTTGTATTTTATATTGATTTCTATGATTTCATTTCAATCCAGGACATGAATTTCAAAATATTTATCCGCATTCTCCTTAACGGAAGCATTTCATCTGATGATATCGCCACATCATTAATTTTTCAGGGAGAATCATATTTATCACTTAAGCCTGAGTCACAACTTCCGGTAAAACAATGGCGTTATCCACACGATTTCATTTTAACATAGAGCGGACATTTTTTTCTCTACAATCACTTCCTGTTTCCAATCCTAGCGGTTTTCAGACTATAACAGAAGAAGCTTTTATCGGTTGATAGTGACAAGTAACGGCTAGTTTGTACAGTCAATACCACTTTAGGTAATAATATATTTATCCAAGAAAGTTCGAAACAACTTGAAGAAGTCTATAAAGTGCAACAAAGTCATGAGAGTGATAAAACATAACTTGTAATATTGTCTGATCTGCCACAAACTTTAGCATTATACTAATTTTCAAATATATAACATGAATATTTCACCCATGTTATTATTCATTACAATAAGTCATTTTAGTCTAATACATTAGCCCGTAAAATCATCATAGTGACTGGTAATAATGACAGCAATGAATGAAATATATGGAAACATTGTGTAAATATTTCGAAATAAAGAGTCACAGAGTGATTTTCTGTGGATGGAAAATAAAAAAAAATAGATATATTTATTATTAGCTATAATGTTTTGATGAAACCAATCAGCTCGGTAATAAATTCGCATCTTTGTTTTAAATGTTCACCAGTATTATCTATCAATTAATATTCATACGACTAGAAAATGATCATATCTGATGGTTTACAAAATCGGAAGAGAATGATTATTTGAAGAAAAAAAAAAAATCTTGTAATAAAAGCATATAAATTATCTAGCATTATATGAACGCACAAATAGAGACACGTTGTGGAAAACAGAGAGGGACTCAAAAGTATAAAATTTACTATATGTATGAAAGAAAGTTGCACAGTAACAAGGATAATGCTTTTCTATGAATCAGTATGGATATAGAAATGAACATTGCATGGTGGCTGTCAGGGTCAGTTTCAACGTTTTAGTTGATATTTAATCCGACAGAATTTTATCACTTTAAACTTATATTTAGTGGATATTTTCGTCTACTGAACTGAATATTAGATAGATTTTATTAAAGAAAAAAATTACACGCTTCGGCATGATTTGATCCTGCGTCTCTCCGATCAGAGGAAATGATCGTTAGGAATGGCACTCCTCAGCGACGAACAGCATGTTCATATCCTGCTGAAGAAACCTTTTTTTTATTTAATAAGATTTCACGAACATTCAGGATTGTAGACGAAAATAAATATTTTCATATATATAAGTTGTGATTTTCGCTTATGATCAAACTCTCACTCCCCTACCACCTACCAATAATCAGAATTTTTAAGTCTGAGGCTATTTTCACATTAAGTTTCGCACAGCGAGAAATCAAACAGGGAACGGATTTTTTTCAAATAATTCTACCTAGAAGCGGATTCTACCGACCTCATAAGAACTAATGTCGAATAGTTTACACCTTCACTCTGTTTATTTCTCGCAGCTGCTGATGAAGAACACAGGTGTGTTCGAAAATTCCGAAGTTGAAACCTCAATTTCCGTGCTTCATTTTTGTCACCTGGTTAATATTAATAAATGTTTTTCGTACTGATTTCATCGGTGCCTTTTCGTTTGACTTTGTTTTATTGAACAACTACTCTACTCTACTTTAAAACTATATGAAGCATACGTGGACTTTTTTTCTAATCATATATATATATATATATATATATATGTGTGTGTGTGTGTGTGTGTGTGTGTGTATCTGTGTGTGTGTATCTGTGTGTGTAGGTGTGTGTGTAGGTGTGTGTGTATGTATATATATATCAAAACAATTAAACATTTATATATATATATATATTGAAAAAGGCGAAATGTATAGCCGAAAGCGCTCGGAAACAAAGCAATGGACAGTTTTCATATAATTTATCTACCGCGAAGGAAAAAAATATCGGTCACATGAGATTTTGTATAAAAAAGTAAATCAAAACACCTTGTCTTTCATATCCATTGAAAGAAAAATTGCTGCCTAAATAGAGAAATGTATTTTCGAGGAAATATATCTGAACGGCGACACATTCTCTAGCCGCATGATAAATTACGACGGATCAAACGGCAGATTCTCCTATAGAGTACAACGCAGGATCGATCCCTACCGGAGAGCACATTTTCTTTTCTTCACTCGAATCAGGTTAAATGAATAAACAATTGCAAAAAATAAAATGAGATCTATATTTCAAATACGGTGTCCACTATAATAAAGTGTGATTATATATATATATATATATATATATATATATATATATATATATATATAT
>OZ038477.1:18670225-18685225 GCA_964036315.1 Acanthosepion esculentum
ACTAAATATGCCTAAACAAACTCCTGTAAACTTGAATCTAAAGGTCTGAAGAAAAAACATAAATAAAAGCAAATAATATTATTGGTAAAATACTGATCTCGGAAGTATAAATGCTGCAGAGAAAGATAACCTCAAACGACGCGTCTAAAAAAGAAAAGCTAGTGAAAGGCAATATTTATTTATGATCATTTATATTACTAGATTGCTGTAATATTTTCTTATATAGCTGAATGTAGTTTTTGTAATATTCTGTAATATACTGATATCTTAATTTACACATTCCATGTTTATATAGGCTAAAATATTTTATTAAACGCACTGTAGATATGTGAACACATCTAATATGCCTGTGAGACTTTATGGCGTCCACATTTTCTGGTAATTTTGAAATTACTATTATTTGTATAGTAAACATTCAGTATTCATTGAGCAAACAGCGTCTTTATCCGTCAAAAATTATAAAATCTTTCTCTTAAAATACTTGTTCTGGTAGTTAGACATTTACAGACGCATAGATGTTATGGCTCTTACTAGAATTGATGAGAGTTTCCTTTCAAACATTTCACTTTTGGCAATGCAATCATTCAGCCCCTTGATTAAATCATTATTTTCGCTTCTAGTTTGGTTCTTTACGCATAATGTTTGATGTTACTGTTGAATGTGTCTAAATAAATATTTCTTTTAATTTATTAAAGCTGTTTAAGATTTTGTAGCCCCAGTATATAGAGCCTAATGAAATATCATATTTTTAGGACCTAAAGGATTCATACACTTTTGCCATTTTTAAGCACTTCTGGAAAAATGTTGTAGGCAAGTCAAATTCTTGTTTCAACATTTCTCAAGGAGTTTGACACAAGGCCATAGCAGAGTCAAAAGTCCAGAAACTCGTTTAATTCATATAATAGTTTTTTATTTCTTTTTAAATAAGTGTATCTAGTAATGATTTGATCAATTCTTACTTTCAATTGTACACTCTGCTATGATAATAATAATAATAATAATAATAATAATAATAATAATAATAATAAATTGGCCTCCAAAGATACTTGGAAAATACAGAAGACTGGATGATGGTATGTGTCAAGGAATATGAAATTAGTAAGAGTCTTAACTCTAGTAAAGGAAGGCGACAAATTCAAAATGGAGTTTCAAATGGGCACAGAAATGCAAATACATCATTGTACACCGGCTGAAGCTGCAAAATACTTAAAAAAAGAATGCAAAGACAAATGCGACCGACCAGATAAAGAAACAATGGCAAGATAAACCGCTCCACGGCCAATACTCTGCTCGTACCAAACAAGCTGACGTAGACAAAAACCGCACCCATCAGTGGCTACGTAGTGCAGGGTTGAAAGCTAAAACTGAAGGTTTTATCCTTGCTGCACAGGACCAATGCTTGTTAACTAGGAATTATCAAGCACATATACTAAAATACTGTGTTAGCCCAAAATGCAGATTCTATGATAAATATCCAGAAACCGTTGATCATCTTGTATCAGGTTGCACGATATTGGCACCCACTGAATATAAAACCCGGCATGACAGAGTGGGCCAATATCTGCACTGGAAAATATGTAACTTCTACGGGAAGTAAACTGAAAGAAACTGGTACGAACACCACCCAGACCCGGTTAGGGAGATAGGACCTGTTACAATTCTATGGGACTACACAATACACACTGACAGAACAATCAAAGCCAACCGCCCAGACATTGTTATTAAATAACACAAACAAAATAAGTGCCTCCTTATTGATATGGCAGTCCCTGCAGACTGCAATGTATCTTTGAAGATATTCGAAAAACTGTCAAAATACAAGGACCTTGAAATAGAAATCTAAAAAATGTGGCACATGGGAACATCAACAATCCCTGTTGTAGTTGGAGCCCTTGGACTGGTTGGAAAAGATTCCAGTAGGCTGATTGAAGGGATCCCTGGAAATCCATGCCTCAAAGAGATACAAAAAATTGTTCTGGCAAGTACAGCCCACACTTTACGAAGGGCTTTATCTATGTAATTATTTTTTTTTCTTTGCAGTGGAAAATGTCATGATGTCATTTCTAACCTTAGGTACCTGGGTGGGACCCAAAAGAAATGTGTAAACGCCAGATATCTAAGACAATAATAATAATAATAATAATAATAATAATAATAATAATAATAATAATAATAATAATAATAAAATTAAAAAAGACAACTTATATAGTTTTTCACATTTCATATCAGTCTTAAATTTCTGGGAGAACCATTCTATTGATGTGTCATGTTAACATATGCGACCAATCTGTGTTTCACTACACAGTTAATGCTGTTCAGAAGTAACATATCTCTTAATATCAACTTCATGATATCTAAGTGCTACAAGAACCATGGGGAAATGTCTAATCTGTGGGCTTTGCTCCCTTGCGTGAATGAAAATAAAGATCTAAAGTATGGCCCCTGTTCTAATGCGACCGTCAGCCAAAAATGATTTGACAGTAAGGAGGTAAATCCTACTAAAATTGTCCAGAAAAATTAGTTGTACATTTGAAAAATTAATTCCAAATATTCTATGAAAAATATCTGCTGAAACCTTGCTTAATAAAATGTAGAAAAATCCGAAGGCATAAAGCAATCACAGAAGAAGTCTTCCAGAAACTAAGCAATGTATTAAGAGTTGGGAAGATTTCCTTGGAAAACAATGTTGAAAGTTTTCGTGTTTCACTCATTTCATTTTCCAATCAAGGAGATAATGCCACTAAGACGCAAGATGTTACCACGAGTGAAAGAGAATGAGACAACCATAGTGAAGAGAAAAAAATAATGAACAGGATTCAGGAAGATGGAAGATGTCGATTGACATTGAAATTCATTTTTGAAGAGTTTAGGTGGCAGGAAATTTAAAAACCGTCCATGATTTCCTCAGAATTACCAGCAGCCGCTGACTACGCATGTCGTCGCCGCGGTAAAACGGAAGAAAAAATTTGTTAAAACATATGAAAATGTTATGTGCTGATAGACATTGAAAGGAGAAGGGTTAATATCAAAAACCCGTGGGAAGAATTGACGATTTTCACACATAAACGACTTGAATTGTATGTCGAGGAGTTTGAACAATGGAAAAGTGGCCCAGACTTAGGGGGCAATGTTGATGCAGGCTGGAAAAGGAAAAAGTATATATTGTAAACAACTGAATTCGGAACTGGGTTTTCCTGGAAGGAAAATGGTCAAGGTAGCAGGCTCAGATAAGGCAGCAATGAGAATGGTGGAACCACCCACGCTCACTGAAAGGTTGGTGTGAGAGGATAATAAAAGAGAGGGTGGAGAGAGGGAATTCCACAAATTTTTGATGTAACCCGGAAGAGATTCACCGAAATGCTCCTACCTCGCCATATCCCCATTCCAGTTTTGGCGAATGTCCATAAATACGAATGCGCAAAGCAATTTAGTCAGCAGCCACCGGTCGTCATACACCCCACGTGACTGCCTGCCGAAGAAAACTGTTGGGACGCACCCACCTTCACAACCACAATAGACTGATCCTATTATTATAAATAGAACAGTAGTTCTAGAGACTGTGAGTAGTGTAGCAGTGTACGCAGTCTCTGACTGTGCGCTGCTCCTGTCGAACTCTCTGCTTTGGCAGAGAGGAACCCGGACGAGGCTTTGCCGCAGGGCAAAGTGTCGTCCGGGGAGGTAGACAGTCCCTGAACCCGTTTATACGGGTTGTAAATGGGCATATTTTTGGCCGAGCCTGCGGGCTCGGTAAGCCCACATTAAACCGGCCTTGTGCCACATTCGACCCACGTGGGAGGGTTGTTAAATACCGTAGTGTAGCAGTGTACGAGACGCAGTCTCTGCCTGTGCGCGACTCTTGTCGAACTCTCTGCTTTGGCAGAGAGGAACCCGGACGAGGCTTTGCCGCAGGGCAAAGTGTCGTCCGGGGAGGTAGACAGTCAATGAACCCGTTTATACGGGTTGTAAATGGGCATATTTTTGGCCGAGCCTACGGGCTCGGTAAGCCCACATTAAACCGGCCTTGTGCCACATTCGACCCACGTGGGAGGGTTGTTAAATACCGTAGTGTAGCAGTGTACGAGACGCAGTCTCTGACTGTGCGCGACTCTTGTCGAACTCTCTGCTTTGGCAGAGAGGAACCCGGACGTGGCTTTGCCGCAGGGCAAAGTGTCGTCCGGGGAGGTAGACAGTCCCTGAACCCGTTTATACGGGTTCTAAATGGGCATATTTTTGGCCGAGCCTACGGGCTCGGGGAGCCCACATTAAACCGGCCTTGTGCCACATTCGACCCACGTGGGAGGGTTGTTAAATACCGTAGTGTAGCAGTGTACGAGACGCAGTCTCTGACTGTGCGCGACTCTTGTCGAACTCTCTGCTTTGGCAGAGAGGAACCCGGACGAGGCTTTGCCGCAGGGCAAAGTGTCGTCCGGGGAGGTAGACAGTCCCTGAACCCATTTATACGGGTTCTAAATGGGCATATTTTTGGCCGAGCCTACGGGCTCGGGGAGCCCACATTAAACAGGCCTTGTGCCACATCGACCCACGTAGTGTAGCAGTGTAGAGCAGTGCAGGTTGAGACTTCTGTAGTGATCAGTTACACTTCCGTTTCTCGACCGGAAGATACCGTTGGACTTTATTACTATTACTTATTGTTACTACTAACCTACGTTCGTTCTACTACTCTTCTCTCGGATGTAAATAACTCTCTTAATATACCAGTATTTTCCCTCCGACTGTGTTTGTTCGTTATTACCATATACTCACGTGGAAACACTCAACATCTCAACAAGAACCATTCGACTTCAGCCTTGTGCCGAATCTTACCAACAACAGCAAACCAAATTTTACCAAGTCAACAATAATACGATTTCCGACATAGACCCGGGTTGGGCTGATAATTAATTGCATGCGAACTCTGTTATAAACCAATTATTGTACAGAGGACAGTATTTACATTTGTTCAATTTATTAGAGTGTTTTTTTTTTCCTGTACGTCATCGTTCTACTTGGACCAATCCATCACGAAGATACCTGCGGCGATTCGATCTTAGCTGCTTTGTGATCAGCCTTAAATCACAACGTGGGATAAGGTTAGCTCTGGATTGAAGCAGTCACTTCAGCGACCAGTCGCGGTGTTGTAGGTCTTGGACGACCGAGGGGGGTGCTGCACGATTAAAAGGATTCTTCAAAGAGTAAAGGTGAAATCTAGTCTATAAGTGGACAGTATCCAGTCAGGGTTTTGGATATCAACAATTCGCTTCTCTGAACAATAGAGCTAAAACAAAGAAATCAGTAGCATAGAAATTACAGTTTAATCTAGTAATTTTCACTGCAAAATGATGAGAACTAGTCTTCACACTAACACATACCAAGGTGGAAATATGGTCGAAGTACCATTGAGGAAAGCTCATTAGAAAAATCGTCTTGAAAATAGTTATATAAAAGACAGAGGAAAGCCATATTATAGCGTTGTAAATGTAATTGATGCTCAGATGCCAGGTCAGGACCTATAACATTACAGACAGTTTTCATCATCTTGTCGAAAATGGCGAGATATATAACAGTTGTATCAGACAACATATGGCTGCGATATTTAATGCTCCTTTGAAAGGTTGTTATTTAAATACGCAACATGAATTATGTCGAGAATTTACTCCAGCACAATGAACCAACATTCGTAGCAGCAGAGCTAGGAATTGATTCAATATGATCATTCCGCTTCATAACAGTGAAAAAGATTAACCCGAGAAGGTATAATGGGTTGCGCTCCTGGAGGTTGGTTACTGGCATCCTGATGAAAATAAGAAATGGTTCTGTATGATATCTAATCTAATATAGGAGCTTATCTTGTTTTTGTTAATTTTTAATTCCTATTTGGATACGGTTATATTTGTAATACCCAGAAAAATAATGAATAATGCCGAGATGTGAAAAGTAGGAGGTTACTGTAAGTAAAAGAACAATGGTCCGAATGAATGAATATACAATAATGACTATTTCTTATGTCAGAAAGACAACCGCTAAATAGAAGAACAACTAATACACTGGGAGTATAACACCGAAGATTAAGATATTAGTCTGATTATATCCATCCATTATAATGATGAATCATGTCAGAAATTAAAAGAGAAGTAACACCACGATCATAATATTATAAGACTTTGAAAACGTTAGTTCTAACAGATCAATGATGATTCCCAAATTGTTTTAAAGATCTAGCTATCAGTTGGTTCAATCTTTATGACAGTGACACTCATGATAATCAAACTAATCCAAATAGATCAATATACAATAAATATGATCCCTTATCTCAGAAATGCATAGACCGTTGTGGACAACGGCCAAAACGCTATGATTTTAACGACCAAATGAATTGCTACGCAATAAATATAATTACTTATCTCAGCAAAGAGTAGAATCGACAACGGTGGAGAAAGCAAGACGAGGTTATTAGTCTGAAGAATACAATGTATAATAATGGTAATTATTCATTTCACCAAGGATAAGCCCAGAGTCAAAATTTTATGGCACAAGAAACAGTATAATGAAACCTCATAAAAGAATGTTAAATACATCTCAGAAATAAAAAGAGACAAAAAGACTGAAAAACAACTGCATAACGACCAAGATGAAAATATTGATCAGAGAAGAACAAGGTATAAATAGGATAAACCATCATCATAGTAATTCACAAGCAAATAGCATACATCTGACGAAATTACATGACGATTATAACCATGCTGAAGAAATGTATCCGATTATAACAGTAGTTTAATACATTTAATTATTCACTTTAAAAAAAAGAGAGTCCGACAACAAAACAACAAGTTAAACTAGAGTCTACCTATGTTTCATACACTATGAAAAGGCATTCGACAAAATACGCCACAAGGATCTGGTGGAACTGCTCAGCAAATTCGATATATTCGCGAAAGGTATCAAAATAATCAAAAACCTATACTGGCAGCAAACATCATGAATACGCATAGAGAACGAATTCAGCGAATAGACAAAAATAGAAAGAGGCGTAATGCAAGGATACGTCTTCTCAACCGACCTGTTCAATCTATATAGAGGAGCAATTCTGAGAGAATTGGTACACCCTACTGGGATTTAGCTTTGGCGGTCACAATCTTAACTTAAGATACACAGATGACACAGTACTGATAGCAGACACGGAAAAGAAATTACAAATTCTCCTACAGAAGAGACTAAGCATAAAAGAAATTACAAATTCTCCTACAAGAAGAGACTAAGCATAAAATACAAGAAGACAGAATGCATCGTCATCAGTAAAAGGAAGAACCCGAAATGGGATTTGCAGGTCGAGAAGACTACAATCAACAGGCAGAAATGTAAATATCTTGGAAGCGTTTTGACAGAGGACGGTAAGTGCGACACTGAGATCCTTAGACATATTAGGATGGCCAAAGACGCATTTCAAAAGCTGAGCAGAATATTGCGAGACAAGAGGATTTCTTTGCTAAAAAAAAGAAAAGAATAGTGAACTGTTACTTGACATCTGTCCTTTACGACAGCGAATGTTGAACGTTTTTCTCAAAGATTAAGAAGAGACTTAAAGTGTCGGAGATGTCGGAGAAAGATGCTAAGGATATCATGGACCGAGCGTGTGAGCAACTATGAGGTCCTAGAGAGGATGCAAACAAGGAGGAGGCTTATACTTAACATCAGGAAGAGGCTGATGAAGTATCTGGGACACATAATGAGTAACGATGGCCTGGGGAATCTGACTCACGGGACGAATAGAAGGAATGAGAGACAAAAGAAAAACAACGGATAACATGCATAGCGGGATGACAGAACGTGGTCTTGGGGAGGTGCAAGAGTGAAGGAACTTGTTGAGAGCTGCAAGGGATAGAGGGAGTTGAAGCGCCATGATCGCCTACGTCCTGAAGGGACACGGCACACAAAGAAAAGAATATCAGTGTAGCTTAAAGATGAATAATCATATCAGAAAACAAAAGATCAGAGTTTAAAAACGGTCATAACTTTAAGACGATAATAACCACGATGAAGACTTTAGTCATATCAAATCAATGCATTTCCCAATCTTAGTCTTAAACACATGACTATTTGTTTGTTCAAAATTATAAGGATAAAAAGAAAGACGAAAACGCCAGTCCGAATACATTAATATATATTAGCGGTGATAGGTCATATAAGAGAAGCAAAGATGAGTTTTACTGGAGCCAAATTGGTGTTTGTATTATGCGCAAAATGTGGAAGTTAATCCAAGCAGATATTATACAATAATGACTATCTTCATCTCAGAAACCGGGGAAACTGAGCGAGTCATTTATTATATTTGAATAAAAACGAATTTTCTTTTGTTGATAAATTAAAATAAAAATAAATAAAATTAATTTGACTTATTAAATATCAGAGTTTGAATTTAAATTTACTAATTATGAAAAGACATCAAGAGTTTTTGAATTTTTGCACAAGATATGGTCTTCCATTACACAGTTCTGTCAGGTAAACGATAAATATTTAAGGTGAGTTGTGAGGCAAATCGGTGGAAGTGATGAGACGACGAAAAGAAACAGGTAAGAAATAGTTTAAAATAATTAAAACAAAGTATGGACAATAAAAATTTAGTTACGGAAGAATTTTAGGAAAGAAATAGAGAATTTAAAAACAAACTTTAATGAAATGTCTTTTTGAAAGTAGAATTCTTAGGTTTCTTGAATTTATTACACAGGGCAAATTATTTATGACTTTTTTTACCAATTCTTTATCATTCTTTTTTCATATATCACAATAATTAAGGTGTTGCATTTTCGACGAGCGTTAAGTCGATGGCATTGATATAAAATTGAAAAAATAGTTATCTTCTCTCGAGATTTGAACTCTGATCTTTTAACTTTACTTGTCGGACTTAAAGGTCTTCGAATATACAAAAAAACTGTTCATAGGTGTTATGCGAATTCACACTTACACACGAATACACAAGATCTTGTGAATCTCCGCAATCATAAGTTCCTGTTACAAAGCACCTGCATTTAATGCACTCTTTGACAGAACTTTCTGCACGTTTTAGCGATTTATATTATTTCCATAATATACTTTAATATATACATATATATATATATATATATATATATATATATATATATAGATATATATATATATAGATATATAGATATATGTATATATCTTTTTTCCAGTTTTAGTCAACTTATTTAAGTGTACATGATCATGTTTCATTGCTTTTCAGTTAAACACAAAGCATACTTCATGACAAAATATAACGGCCGCTGAGACTTATCGATTTGAATTTGCATGACGTGAGAAAGGAAAAATAAAAATATCTATAAAATATCTTCCAAAATATATACGTATATTCGAAGTAAATATTCGTGACGTAAGTAAAATATTTTCCATAAATTATGTAAGAAGGAACGAATGGAGTGAGTCGGAAAAAAGAAACAACTAGTCATTATTGAATTCATTTCTAAAACACAAGACACAATATTACGTAAAGACGATGTTTGAAGAAAACAAAGGTCGATGTGTCGTTGGGTTTTGGCAAAAAAATTTAGTAAACCCTATGTTTGGAAGAAAAGATATTTCACATGAAACGATAAAATCGAATAAAAATGTTTTTCCAAAATTGACTTTAAATTCTAAAATTGATTATTTTTGACAATTCCAGGAACGTTTTTAAATTAGCAAAATTCCACATTTCTCTAGATTTATTCTTAGGCACCTTCACGAATATAGTTTTTTCTCGTTAAATCCAATTTTCCAGTCGTAGAGGCAGTAGAGATTTCACTTTGAAAAATTCTCAAATGAGTTGGAAACCACACCAGTTAATAGTCCCCATATGTTAATATGAATTCTAAGGTAAACTGCCATATTTGAGGGACTCCCTTTATTCATATTGAATATAATGATGATTTGACAAATTTTATGTACAGTATTATAGCATATCTGAACCCAGACAAAAGGAAATGGCATTAGAAGCAAAGACGAAAATGCAGAAGCGCCATTTCATATCATATGGCATTGTATGTGGGGCAGTTCAATTAGAGAAGAAGCAGAGATTTGAGGCAACATGAAGTGGTTCTACAGATGGCTGCTGAAATTACTATCAGCAAGTAAATTTTAAGTAAAACGGGAAATAAAATGCACTTGTATTTACAATCAGAAAGAGAGCATTGAAATTTTGGGGCCACATAAGGGAGGTTGTTGGCGTATTTGATACTCACGTGATATATTGATGGCAAGAGAGAAAGGATGAAACAGTGAGTATGGTACGTTAAGAGCATCAGTAAATGAATATCTCTAGTATTGTATGGTATTAAATCTAGGATAAAGCGAACTAGGAATTCCAAAATATAGAGAACTGTACGGAGAAACACCCCATTAACTCTAAGATGGCATAGCAATTAATACACAATGGAAAAAAGTGTGTCATGCTTGCCTACACCAGAATAGGCAGGGAATGAAGCTATTCATCCTTATTACATTTTAAATAGCCATTAGGTCTTGCAATGATGTTAATCTCTAAGGAAATAAATGCAGATCAATATAACTGTATCCTGCCATTCTCGGCTAATTCATTTCTACTGAGAATCAATCCTTGTTTTACTGAGATTTTATAGATACACAGCGATACTTAATTAAACTTTGAATGTTTCTTTATCAGTTGAGTAAACCTAAACACCAGTAAAAGCTTGAAATCTGAATCTACAGCTTTTTTTTTTATATCGGACGAGAACTCTGATATATAACGTACATCATCGAAAGGAAACGAGATATAGAAAACATTTATTTACTTTTACAGAGCCCCGTACTGATGATAAAGTGAGGGCTATGCTGATATCACTGGTGTACATAGATGGTACGAGAAATATTTTGAGCAAAAACATCAGCATCCTATACAGGTGTTCAACGTTCTAAGAATTCAGATAAACCATTTCAAAACAGAAACTATAAATTGGAATTGGAATGATAATTCTGATGATACCTACATTGCATCAATCATAAAGGATGTGGGATTGGTAAATTCGAAACAATTCAAACGCTTCGGTGTATGGATCAGCTATGAGAAATTAGTGTAAGACGTATGAAAATAGAACACAGCTGTATGGCTGTTGCTAACCTACAGGAGAACCTTCTTGGGTTCACGTTTTCTATTGACATAAATTGGAGCCACTATATTGAATCAATTGCTATGTCTACTGTCATGAAATTTGGATCACTGTACCGTGCTAGAATGCATCTTATTTATTTATAAAATTGCCATTGAATACCACTGTTCCATGATTCTTGACCAATTTCTGTAATGTAGGTGCTGCCGACCAAGCATCTCGTCTTCAGTCCCTTTCTCACCGACCTGCCGTAGCTTTCTTCTGTCTTTTCAACAAATATTGTCATGGCAATCTGATGAGCTTTCAGATTTGGTGTATCGGGCACCTCGGCGTGGTGTAATGGTTAGCAAGTTTGTCGCTTTAGAATAATTTCCACTGAGTAGTGAGTACGATCTTTACTCCATAACCCATAATTTCGGCCTTGTATCACATTAAACCACGCGTAAAAATCGGCATTCAATCCCCGCTCAAAATAGGGTAGTTCAGGATTATTTTTTGCTTTAGTTTCTTTCGTCAAGTTGGCATAGCTCGGGGATGTATCGACATTGGCCCTCTTTTATTCTTGCCCCCGCTTACTGTAGTTTAATTACCCTCATTTCACCATTGAGGTAACCAGGAATGTCAGTTCTCCAAAGAATGCAGGATCCTTTTCGTCTTTTCGATTATGTTTTCGTATATATGTTGTCGTGTTTAGATGATTCTGTATTTGAGTGAATTCTTGGTCGAATCATTGTTTGAATTTTGAAGTCCCGTTTTAATTTACTTAGGTTAACTGATGTTTCTGTCAAAATTAATGATCGGAGAGGGTTTTTACAAACAGTATTTTGTTTAATTTCTCGTATATAAATTGTAATCATTGTCAATATTCACTTGAGTTTCATTTTAAATCTTGTTATTTTTATCCACACTCCAAAGACAAAGTGAACAGATGTGAACTACTTATGACTTCATAAGGACTGAGGTATTATGGTCGCTGTATAAGAATAGTAAGTAAGAATGTGTTGTTTTGGTGTAAGGAATACTGTGGGATTTTGGTGTTAGTATTTGTGGCTAGCTAAGTGTAAGATAAGACAGACTGAATACCAGCCTTCCCCATCCCCCCTTTCGGTAATTGTGCCACATTATTGTATTTACAATATATACTCCGACTTCCTACATGATGCCTCAACTGTCTGAATTTAAGCGTACGACTAGATTGGCAACATCGTTTTACTATTGAACTCGCTAGATGCAACCGTCTCTTGTATTCTAATAATTTATTTACTCGCACTACTCGCCCGTGGAACTCACTCCTGATTTCATAATTCCTTGTCGCCAACTATCTTTAAAATTTTAAATGCAACTCTAATCGAAATCGTTAGTCTTCCTGAATCATATTCCATTATTTTCCATTTTCCTTACTTTGTCTCAAAAAGTCTTCTAATTCTCTTTTGCTCCATGTAATCCGTTGTCTCCTAGTGACATTATCGCTTTCAAAATGATCCATGAATTTTATTTTTTATTCATTCTTTTATCGTAAGAACAAAATCAATAAATAAAGTAAATAATAAACAAATTAGAAAATTATTATAACCAAAATATTAGTTAGGCTATAAAAATCAAACCAAAAATCGGACGAAAAAAATAGCTATAACTGTTATATAACGATAAAGAAATGAATAAAAAATAACAATATACTAAGTCACATAAAAATCGAAAAACCAAAAAGAGAAAATATACAGTTTAATAAATAAATAATGACAAGTAAAACAAATTGATCTAAATACATACAAATATATAAATAAACTAACAACTGATACCGATAAACTAGCCGTTAGAAAAAAATGAAAGATAATCAATCCAAAAAATACATGTAGTAATAAACAAATTAAAAACCGTTCCCGCTAAAATAATAGTTAGAACAAACTACAACAATCAACCCCAAAATTGAACAAATAGCTTTAATTATCTTCCCAAACAAAACAAAAAACTACCGAATAAGCTATATATTTTTTTTACTACGTTAATAAAAACACCGATCAAAATAAAAATAAATAAATAAATACATATATAAGATAAAAAATGAAAAATAAAAACAAGCAAAATAATTTAACCCAAATGAATAAATAAACAAATAAACGCCGGTGAAATAACCGCCAATATATACTACCCACAATGCACTACTGACCCGTATATATAAATAGCCGAGAAAAATAACAGCACTCCTGGCCTGACGATTATATCTAGCATGAAACAGACTGTGGTCTCTAAGTGTTGACTTCTATGTTCACTTTTATATATATATATATATATATATATATATATATATATATATATATATATATATATATATATATCTGCTAAGAAAGATAAAGAACAGATTGAATTAG
The DNA here is from genome assembly GCA_964036315.1 of Acanthosepion esculentum. NCBI lineage: Eukaryota > Metazoa > Mollusca > Cephalopoda > Sepiida > Sepiidae > Acanthosepion > Acanthosepion esculentum. The sequence continues at coordinate 18,683,712 of OZ038477.1, forward strand.
AGTCTACAGTTCTTGGCATTTACTTTGTAAAAAATTGCTCAATACAACATAGAGAAGAATATTAATAAAATATTTAATTATAATAGGTTACATTAAAAACATTTTATATCGCTACACAAAAACTTTCTTGTTTCGGAACAATATTATTTCCTCTTCGGGCGATGTTGGATAACATATAATTAAATGATTTATTTTTAAAATTTGAAAACAAATCTTTATCTCTTTTGAAAACTAAAAAAGGGTGGAAGGCGTAATGTCAGAATTTAAAAAGAATTACTCGTGTGCAAGTCTGGATTAACCAATTAAAAATCAGATTTAATCTAAAATAGAATAAGGAAAAATAAAGTTAAGGGTGGAGGGAGGTGTCGTATTAATTCATGTCTTGATAAATTGATGCTCTAGCGGTGAACATGTTGTAGCCAAATACAGAGTTCAGATTTGGTGAATTAAACATAGTTATTTTAACAAAAATTATTTTCAAGAATTTTCAAAATTTTATTTTATTTTTGTTATACTACGGTAACATCTAAAAGGGGTCGAATATGTATATTTAAAATATATTTTATGGCAATTTAATAAACGAATCTAATTATATTGAATGGGCATGAAAACAAGGCAATATTAAATTTGATAAAAATCAAATCAAAATTGTGGGGACCATTATATACTTATAAAATAATGGCTATGTAATTGTAATGCTTAAACTATTTATGAAAAGTTATCTAAATATATTTTAATGTAAAATTTATGCAATGCATACATAATACCGTTAATTCATTTCCTTGGTTTAGTAGAAATTTATTTTTTAGGAAAATCTGTAATATGCAGCTTTTCTTGTAAAGACAGGGGACATAGGTCATATAAAGATTTACAGATTCTCGTTTTTTTAATATTTTCCATTTTACCGTAGGAGTTTTATTAATTTCTTTTAAATGCCAAAAATATTAAGAAAGGGATGTTCGGTTACGTAGGCATTGTTGTTGAAATAAGATATGTGCTGATACAACCTCAGTTTAAAGGAATTTTTAGTACTACCGATATAAAATTTCTTAACTGTTAGATTTTCATTAGATGCGATGGTAAATTGTTAAACCATAGAATCAGTAAGACACCTATTTTATAATGGACATTCGGTTGGATTTCTATAATTGCAGAATTTATTATCATTATTGGTTTCTGTTTTGGAATGACGATTATTACTTTTGTTAAAATTTTATTATTATTTTTAAAAATATTTTTTCTAGATTAATTTAACTGTTTTTTATTAAAAGGTTTGTTAGAGGATTAGTACTGGAGAAATGTTTCTCAATTATATTAACTTAGTAAATATTAACTTGGTTAAATGGGTGTGTGTACCAAATGATTTTTCTGTTTCTATTTTTTCTGCTATCAATATTATGTTTTATTGCATTTAATGTCAGGACATTTATAGCTACTATTTTTTAAGGCATTGCTGTAAAAATTACTATGTTTATAAAATATATTTTCATTGGAAGAGTTTTTACTAATTCTAT
>OZ038477.1:18690225-18710225 GCA_964036315.1 Acanthosepion esculentum
GTCAGTTTTCGATCCCGTGTTATGGCAATCGGATATCTCGTCACACTGGTGTGCTGTGAAACAGTCTGTGGATGACTCTCTCTCTCTCTCTCTCTCTCTCTCTCTATCTATCTATCTATATATATATATATATATATATATATATATTACAGTAAGGTTTCCCCTGTACTATTTCTGGGGGCCACTGGAAGTACAGGGTTACTTTAAAGGGATAGTTTATATGGAGAGACTGGAGACATATCTGTTAACTCTAGATTGAACAGTATAAGATTGTTGTGCTTGAGGGAAAATACTCTTGGGAGTCTGTCAGCTTAAGATTATAATTTGACCTTTGTAACTTGAATGAAGTAATTTGTGCGAATGCGACTGCGTTATTTTTCCCTTGGTTTCTATTTATTTTTCATACGCAAGTAATAATTTTGTTTCTGCCCTCGTATCTATATTTATTTGAATTTAAAAAAAATAAAAGTCACCGTATAAAATATGGAGTGCTCCACGATTGCGATATCCTAATATATTTAAATGAATTTACACTATGCAACGGTCCGTTCCAGTTTAGTACCTGGAGATTGCTGTATACATGAAACTGCGAGCCGTACGAACGGTGATTTAAAATGTGTATTTTAATAAAGCTCGAATTTATAAACAGTGTCTTTTACTGCTGATAATGCAAAGCTTTTCTATGAATTAAGCACTCTGAGTCACTGGGGTGTTTATTCAAAATAAACACGTAAAATCCACCTTCCTCTTTGCCGAGAACCGATAGCTTAAGCCTAACCCAAGTCAGTCGGTTTCGATCCTGGCTTGAGGCAATCGGATGTCTAGAATCACACTGATGAGTTATGATACAGCGAAATAGTCTGTCTGTAGATGACAATACACACACACACACATATATATATATATATATATATATATATATATATATATATATATATATATATATATATGTATATATATATATATATATATGTATATATATATATATATATATATATATATATATATGTATATATATATATATATATATGTATGTATGTATATATATGTATGTATATAAATAATGGACTCTCCTGTCATTTTTTAACTATGAGTGTTTTTCAGTTCAGTTTTTTTATGACCCGTATGAGACAACAATGCTGAAGGCAGAACTGAACTGTAGACTAACCAAACTGAAGAATTGTTTAGAGTCGTGAAGGCTTGTGTAGAACCAGCCACATTTTTTCCAAGAGCCGAATACAGAGACTTGGTGCACCCTGTGGAACAAGGTCCCCAAACGACCATCTGTAAGTTCTGAATTCTGAGTTGTTCTTCTTCAAGACCAGTTGCCGTCCAGGGCTATATAACCCAGTCTGTCCGGCTATTTATGAATAGCTGGATGGAAAAGAGGATTCATATCTTTCCCAAGGGTATTAGCACGTAAGTAAATCTAATGGATTATATATGCATATAATTGTGTGTTTGGGCAGCATTCCCTATTTTATACATGTTTCGTTAAAGACAAGTTACTTCGTTTTATTTAATTTTTCTTGTATTCGTAGAAATGTTTTCTTTTCTGGGCCAATTATTAAAAACTGTCCAGTTTTTTCTGCTACTTCGTTAGCCATTAGCAAAGGCGGTTTTTTTTTAGTTTTTAGTTTTAACTAAAAGTGAGTTTTTTCATGTATGTGTCTATAGTTATAGGAATGTTTTATTTTGCGAACATTCCCCTTACGGAAAATGTGCTGGCAATGTTCTGAAAAAATAAAAATAAATATACTACCAGTACTTGAAAATTGCTTCCGTGTTCAGGCAGTAACGATTCACCAGAAGACTGTTAAAATCGACCAAGAAGTTATGTGTGTTTATTTTTTTCAGTATTATGAAGAAAATTTTGGGTGAATTGTCGAAAGTTAATGTTGACTTCTGGCTTGGTTTACGGACCTTCAACCTTGTCATCATTATCGAGGACTAAGTGTTGTCAATGTGGTCGACCATTTGAATCATATTGAACAAAATAATGACAGGATGAAGGGAACATAACATTGTCTGCTGCACTGTCAACAACACAGTCCTTGATAATAACTGATATGGTCGACTATAGATGAAGGAAACCAAAACGAAACATAGATTCTTAAAGTACAAGGCAACCAAAAAAGTTCTGTCCGTTTTTTGATTAGTCATTGAATGAAGTTGAAATATATACGAAATGTGTGTAGCAATTGTTTTCAAATTCGGACAGCCGAAAGAAGGAACATCAGACGTTATAAAAAACACGCGCACCGTGCCCAGCCATCAGTTATAAGCAGGACAGCTGTGAGAAGGATGGAAGTGTCTAGAGATCTCATTCGGGGCTGTTTCCTTTACGACTTCAAAGTGGGCTTATCATCAGCTGCATCAAGTCGCGGCATGTGTCAAGCGTTTGGGGATAGTTCTGTGGATGAACTTACTGCAAGGCGTTGGTTTCGAAAATTCAAGTCGGGAGATTTGTCCCTCCATGATGAGCCTCGCAGTGGACGACCACAGGTCTTGAATGACGGAGTCCTGAGGGCGGCCATTGAAGAGGACAGTAGTCTAACGTGTGGTGAACTTGCAAGACAGTTTAACGTTTCCGATGAAACAGTTAGACTTCACCTGCACCACATAGGTAAGACGTTCAAACTGAACCAAATGGGTTCCGCAAACGCTGTTGGAGGTCCACAAGGGAGTGGCAGCCTGCGTATCGCTGCTTTCTCGCCACCGTACCGCATCCTTATTCAATCGAGCGCTTACCAGTGATGAAAAGTGGGTTCTGTACGAAACTCCCAAGCGTTCCAGATATTGGTTGTCTCCTCAGGATGCTGTCCCTCACACCGCAAGACCGCCTATGCACCAACGCAAGATTATGTTTTGTGTCTGGTGGACAGGTCGTCAAGTGGTACATTATGAACTGCTACCAACGGACCAAACGGTCACTAGAGACCTATACTCGCAGCAATTGAAACGTGTGCAACAGGCATTCGACAGAAGGAGCCAGCACAGGTGAATCTCAAAGGTGTGCTTTTCCTCCATGACAACGCCAGGCCGCATGTCGCGCGAGTGGTCAGGGATACCGTACAGCAACTTGGATGGGAGACTTTGTGCCATCCACCTTATTCACCTGACCATCCGCCATCCGATTACCACCTCTTCCACTCCCTGGATAATCATCTCGTGGGAAATCCTTCACCAATGAAGCAGACTTGCGCAAAGCCCTCACGGATTTCCTTGCGTCAAATCCCCCCGAGTTCTACCGCGAGGGCATTGAACAGCTAGAGACACGTTGGCAGAAGGTGCTGGATGCCGTTGGCGATTACTTCGAAGACTAAATATAAGTTACACATACTGTGAAACGTTTTATTTTTTTCCTTTAAAAACGAACAGAACTTTTTTGGTTACCTTGTATATCCACATATTTTGTCCCGATAGAAAAAAAATCTGATTTTAAATTAATAAAAAATAAAAGGGCAGAAATTTCAAGTAACATTTAAACAAATCAGTTTTCTATATATCGGTTACTTACAACTTTATATTCCAGCCATAGAAAACTTCCGGTTAGCCAGCTTATTTACTCTTCCATAAAAAAATAAGTTATTCTCACTATTTACATTATTCGGACTATTTTCCTCATCTTTGTCGCCATATTTATTACAACATTTCGCCCGTTGTACGTTCCGGCCTTCTTCAGGTGGTTGAAATCTCGAACTGAACCCTTTATTTCGCACACTGGGGTAGACTGTTCTAGTTCCACGTGCCATGTTTAATGGATGTCAGTTATCAGTTAACTCCTGTTAATTCTCCTCTCCAAGTTCTCCACTGCCTTAACCGGGTACTGAACTCATATTCTTTGGGCCCTGTCACTGGATCTAACTAACGCCTTTGAACACTGTGCCATGTGTCCTTGAGGAACTAGAACAGTCTACCCCAGTGAGCGAAATAAAGGGTTCAGTTCGACATTCCAACCACCTGAAGAAGCCCGGAGCGTACAACGGCCGAAACGTTGTAATAAATGTGGCGACAAAGATAAGGACAATAGACCGAATAATGTAAATAGTGTACATTATATCTCATCTCAGAAATATAGACAAATAAATTATTCTATTATGAATTTTGGCCAGTCGCTTCATAATTTCTCTTGAAATCTTAAAAATTTAACCAGTTGCTTAAAAATTTGTCTTCCAATTTTCACGGCATTCTTTAGTCTATCAATTCCACAGATCTTAAATTAATTGGCAGAATACCAAATGAATAATCGTAACACCTTCATACTTCAACCATCAAACTCTATTGTATATATTCATTTCTTACGATAATGCATTGAAAACTTCCCATTCCTATGTAGTTCCTAAAATCTGAGCATATAGACATCGAACGTTTATCGGGGAAAGAAAGAAATGATTCTTGATCGAGAGAATTCTTTTTAGTGCTCTCTGACATATATATATATATATATATATATATATATATATGGAGAAAGATAGACAGGGAGAGACTTACAGGTTTGTCTTAGTCTGATGTCCTCACAATGAGAGGACTTCTTTTAAAATGTAGTTACAATTCCTAGCGATCTGTCAAAGACTGAATTCGTGTAACATGATGACAATCAAATTATCGACTTTCCTTATCTCACCCCGTGATTTTATCATTACTATACCGCCTACTATTATTTTCCGCTGAAAAACGGAATATTATTAGCCGAATTGAAGCGGAAATCGAATTAAGAAAGAATTAATTTCATTTACCCTATTTACATTCGGACTATTCTCTTCAACTTTGTGAGATATCTCAACGTTTTGGCCGCAATTCACTCATCTCTTCATCAGTTGTATATCAATCTCTGTAGCCTACAGGGATTTTCTAACTGAACCATTTATTTAATCTACACAGGTAGACTGTAGCTTATCCTGATCGCTATACATTTGATGAAGGCCGGAAGTCAACAAATCCGAAACATTATGGCAAAAACAACAAGGATAAGGACACTTGACCGAATGTAAATAATGATAATTCCTCTTCCCAGAAATTCAAACTGAAAATTAATTTAATTTCAAGTTTATATATCTGCAATCCTCGTCTTTTATTCTGGAATATATTGTACAATGGTGAACACTTCGATGTGGTGTAATTGTTAGCAAACGTGCCTTGCCATATCATCTGTAGGAGTGAGTTCGATCCTCACTAAATATTCGGCTTTTTGCCGCATTTAGATGCTTAGTAAAATTAGGGAACTTCAACGTGGTGTCAAGTTTAGTAAGCTTGTTTCGCTAGATTATGACAGAGTAGTGATCCTCACTGTGTGCACTATACATCCAGCTCTGTGCCACATTTAAGCGACGCTTAGAAAATCCCTAGATGGGGCAATTAATATCACGTTGAAAGTAATTGTCAGCGATCAATAAAATTACTAGAATTCTTCTTTCAATATGTGCTGTGCTTCCTTTTGAACATGGTTATCATATATCCCACGCCCTTGTATTTACGCGTAACATTTCACACTTTGCAATCCAACCCTGTTCCCGCACCTCTATCTCTAGTCACAAAATATTCAGCTTTCCGATACGCTATTCCCATGTCCTCATCTTTCAATATATCGTAAGTTTTTTATATTTTACAAATCCTCTTTCCTCATGATAAATGCTAGTATCGAATGAATAAGGTTACTTCAGGTATGATATGCACTACACATAGATTTAACGCACAATTATAAGTGCTTTTACTATAGTCGTTTATTGTAAATATATATGTCAATGGACAGAATTTTATTGAGGCTTCACTGAGATATTATATTTATTGTATTTAATCCTAACAAATAAGGTCATTACGACTCAAAGGGTTACTGAGTGTGAAAAAATATGAAGAAAAAATATTATTATGGAGAGAAAATACTAAGAACATAGGAATTAAGCAAAGAGAATATAACGATTGACATTGCATTTACATTTGGGAAGATCAGAGGTGACTGTAATGCAAGTAGTCGGAAGAGAGGCCCCCAAGTAAGAAATGCAAGAAAACACACTGTTAGCATAGAAACTTACGGTCATGTCAAACAATTACAACTGTAAAAGGATGATAGCTAGCTGCCCATCTAGTACTTCGATTAAATTCGAAAAGCCGAGATACCAAAGAGGAATGTTCCTCGCAAAAACTGCCAACAGAAAATTTATAGAAAAACAAAACAAAATGGCGCTTACATTATGTTTATGGCTTTGTCAGGCCTGGACCAATATTTTTTTTGTTTTCGTTAGATTTTATCAAGAATCTCTAAATGCGTAGCAGAAGCACCAAACCAGACGAAACAGAAATATTCTTCTACGCATTTGCTCAATGGCACGGGGTAAGTTATACGTTGATTTCTTCTGTACCTCTCGCCTTCAATCTATCGTGTGAGTATCGATTTTTCGAAGACGTCTATCCTCATTATGAACCCTAGGAATTTCAACTAACTCTTTCTGATTTTAAATATGTGTCCTTTTTGCTTCCATTTTGTTTCTAAATCTTTGTCATTATTCAAATGTTCCGTCCAAAGTTTTCTCAGTATTCTTCTGTGGAATCAAATTCCTGTGGCTTCAATGTCCCTGTTCATCTGCGAGTAGATTGTCCAGCATTCACTGCCAGATAGCAGGATTGATATTACATCTCTGTTCGGTACTCATTTCTTTGTTTCTAAAGAAACTTTCCAACGGGCTCAAATTATGTGTATAAGACAGACAGAGAGAGAGAGAGAGAGAAAGAGAGAGAGAAACGATGGAATGAAATGAAAAAGAGAGTGAGAGATTAGCATTCCCCAAAGTTAAATTGAAGAGATTTTACTCTTTTTCTTTCCCCCTCTCTCGCTCTCTCCCTCTCATTCTCTCTCTCAGTCCTTTTAGCGCATTGAAATAGATTGCGTTGTTTTTAGATTTCCTTCTCTATCGGAAATCCTAGGCAACTCCGTTTTCTTACCGTTCATGCAAGTCTTCGTAAATCAAATTAAATAATAACCAATCATTGACAGAACGACTCGTCTAATCAGAACACAATTTACCACTTTTTAACGCATCTCTGCAGTTGGCCCAACGAGCTTAACTATCCGTAATTAAAACGCTCAAATTACTTTAGGACGCGACCTTTTCTCTGTTTGTTCACCTCTTACCCCCAATTTACTGTCTATGTCATTTAAAGGCGTTGCCCACAGATCCGGAAACAGTATTTCATTGAAGATCGTGAAAGATTCGTTTCTCAAATGATTGGAGATAATGATGGGATTCATAGATTGGAAATAAAGCACAATCTGAGTAGAGAATCCACAGGACAAGAAAAAGAAGTTCTTTAAGTATGAGAATATATATATCTGTGTGAGAATATATATATATATCTGTATGAGAATATATATATATCTGTGTGCGTAATCAGGGATGGAATCTCGGGCCAACCCATTTCGCAGAATTTGACCAATTGACGATATATCAAACACTTTGGTCGAATACACTTCTCATGAAGGTGATATATATATATATATATATATATATATATATATATATATATATATATATATATATATATAAATATATATATATATATATATATATATATATATATATATATAAATATATATATATATATATATATATAAATATATATATATTATCTCATTTAATTAGAGTATAATTTTTTGTCGAAATTGTGGTCAATCATCTTACGGTACGTAACTAATTCATTTAATGTATTTTTTTTTAATGTATCAATGTGTTCATATAGATTTTTTATTAAAACTTTTCGAGGTTTCTCTAATATATTGTCTCTGTTAATCCCGGCAGATGATAGAGTATATTATAGTGTAAATTGCTCCTTCAAGTTTATTTGGTTTTCGTTAAGATCTTTATTTTTTAGATGCAGTTGTAACAAATTTCATGTCGTATTTAGATATTTTTTTCAGTTGTAGTTGTGAGAGATCTGGTGGACAAAACGATATAATATTTGACTGGTCGGATTTGTCCGGGGGGACCTCTTTTCTAATTTAGAATATTTTATAAACGTTTTTATTTCGCGTTGAATATTAAAACATTAGTTCACTGTACGGTCTTGAAAGTATTTTCAGTATATTTCTCTTCCTCATGTAGATATTAAAGGCTGCACATTCTGTGTGCTCTTAAATAGAATCCGATGAATATTCCGGATTTTATTTTGTTGTTATGATGGGTATAGATATTTATTAGAAGATTTTATAAGTTTATATTCGATGTACACTAAGCTTTAGCGTACGGTCAACGCAGTATAGTATGAAATCTAAAATTCATGCAGCCTAGTCGAAAAACTAAGGGGTAAAACATATTGTTTAGAAACAAAATCTCAATTTAAAATTTCCCAGTGTCTTTCAATCGTGAGTATGTGTAGTCGCATCATCGTAATCAAGTCTAGTCCAATTAGGTTTTAAGGGACGTCACGCGTCATGCGAAAACTGTTTTCTACTCTGTCATACAACTTTACTATAAAATACATATTATACTTGATACATAAATATGTATATATCGTTATCCTATATATAGCCGGCCTTCCTTGACGATCCGCTTATGTGAAACCTTGGTTGGTTTGTCTGGCTCACTATGTTTAACTAACTAACTTACTAACTAACTATATATATATATATATATATATATATATATATATATATATATATATATATATATATATATGAAGAAATATATATATATATATATATGAAGAAAAATATATATATATATATATATATATATATATATATATATATGAAGAAATACAGTCTTTAAGTGAACTATAATTATGTGATAAAGTGCTCAATATCAGAGATAGAGCGTGTGTAAATATAAAAGTGAACATAGAAGTCAACACTTAGAGGCGACAGTCTGTTTCATGCTAGATGCAATCGTCAGGCCCCCTGATATCCATATATATATATATATATATGATGGACTCTCCCGTCGAAGTCGACGTATGAGGGCCAGACAGATCAGTTCCCAGAAACTGAAAGCCGGACACCCACACAAGATTTGATTATAGTGGTGAAGGCTTTGTCCCCAAACGAACCTCCGCAGGTTTTGAATTCAGAGTTGTCCTTCTCCTAGACCAGTTGCCATCCAAGGCTATAAAATATATAGAACACAGTCTGTCCTGCTATTTACCCATAGCTGGAGGGGGGAGAAGAGGATTCACACCTTTCCCAAGGGTGTTAGCACGTAAGTGAATGTAATGGATTCGACTGGAATTCGAACTCGGCTCTCCGATTCCTCAATCCAAGCCGTTATCCATTAGTCCACCGTGCCTCCTATATATAGAAGTGTGTATGTGTGTGCGTGTGTAAGTGGACACTGAAGTCAACCACAAGCGACAGGCTGTTTCATGTTTCAACACAATGTTCACTTATTTTTATTTCCATTTACATTCATTGCTACATGTTCGGTTCAAGGTATTCTCATGATCCTTCTGTAGAAAGAGATATGCTTCAACTATCTTCTTCACCTGTGAGGAGTTTGTCCACTATTCGCTACCATATAACGGAACTTATATTAAGTACCAATTGAGCAGTCTTTTCTATGTTTCTTGATATTCTTTTTGCGGGCCGGCAGTTCTATGTATGAGACAGAGAGAAAGAACGAAATTATGCAATAGATTACAAGAGAACATAAGAAAGAAAAAACGATTTGTATTTCTGGCCGGAAGATTGTGTTGAAGCCTGAAACACTCACTCGCTGCTTGCTGTTGAACTCAGCGACTATTTCTATATTTACATAGGCTCTCTCTCTGTTATTGTGTACTTTAAACCATAAATATAGCATATCTTAAAACTATAATTTTATCACACACACGCACGCACGCACGCACGCACACACACACACACACACACACACACACACACACACACACACACAAACATATATATATATCAACTATTCGCCCTTGCATGGAGTTTGCTGCCTTATATGGTCTGGAGCCCCTTCTGTTTGCCTCGGGGTTCTTGATAAGATCCAGAGACGGATATGCAAAGTGGTTGACCCCGATCTGGCATCTCGTCTGCAGGCGCTCTCTCACAGATGCGCCGTCGCCTCGCTCTGTCTTTTTTACAAATACTTTCATGGTAATTGCTCCGATGAGCTGCTTTCGCCGGTTCCCAGACTTCATGAATTCAAGCGTCCTACGAGGCTGGCATCCCGCTCCCACGCTTTCACTGTTGAAACTGTTAAATGTAGCCGTCTCTTCTGCTCCAATAGCTTCATATCTCGCACCTCTCGCCTGTGGAACCCCCTTCCTTATTCCTGTTTCCCTGACAACTGTAATTTTCAACTATTCAAATGTAATGTCAATCGACATCTCCAGTTGCCTTGATCTATCTACTATCCTTCTCCTTCTCCTTTCCTCTATCACTCCTATCTGGTCTCGCTCCAAATTTTCTGTATCCCCTTGCGTGCTAGTGGCTTCCCGCCTTGCTTGGGGTGAAATGCTTATTAAATAAGTATATATGGCACAGATAATACTCCGTTGGTTTTTAATCCAATTGAAGCTAATAATATAAAATATTAAAACTGATCCACAAAAAGCCTTCAATTTATTTATTATAACAGAGCATATAAATTAAAATCTGGGTCACGTTTGTGATAAATCTTTCTTTTTTAGCCAGATAATATCCGCCTCCCCTTACCACGATACGAGTTTTGTTTAGTTAATTCATAATCTTATTTTCAGCGGCTCCGTCTTCTTTTTCGTATTTAATTTTTAAGTTTCTGTCTGTATCTGTAAACCATTTGAGTTGAAAAATACTTGTGTAACGCTAGTTGAAATAGCTATTTTCATGAGATAATTTTGAATCCCTCTATTTCGTTATATATATATATATATATATATATATATATATATATATATATTAAGCGTTTCACCCCAAGCAAGGCGGGAAGCTACTAGTACGCAAGGTGTTACAGAGAGTTGGAGCGGGAGCAAGGAGGGGAGATAGAGCAAAGGAAGAAGAGAAGGATTGGATCAAGGCATCTGGAAACGTCGATTGGCATTACGTTTGGATAGTTGGAGATTATAGCTATCAGGGAAACAGGAAAAGCGGAGGGAGTTCCTCAGGCGAGAGGTGCTAGACATGAAGTTATTGGAGTAGAAGAGAGGGCTGCATTTAACAGTTTCGACAGTGAAAGGGTGAGAGCGAGATGTCAGCCTAGCAGAACGCTTAAATTCATGAAGTTTGAGAACCAGTGAAATCAGCTCATCGGAGCAGTTACCATGAAAGTATTTATAGAAAAGACAGACGGATGCGACGGCACGTCTGTGAGAGAGCGACTGCAGACGAGATGCCAGTTACATTGTATATCCGTCTCTGGATTTTATCAAGAACCTTGAGACAAACAGAATTGGCTCCAGACAGTATATGGCAGCAATACTCCATGCAAGACATTGAGCTCTCTGGATTTTATCCTCCTTGGGTCTACCCAGACGGATTATTTAGTTTTTAGTAAACTATATATATATATATATATATAAATATATATATATATATATATATATATATATATATATATATATATATATATATATATGAAGGAAAAATACAATAAGTAAAGCGTATTATGAGCCGACGCATTTCGTCTAATGTGGACTTTTTCAAGGCGAAAAATTCCACATTGGACGAAAAGCGTCGGCTAACAATATAGTTTTCTTATTGTCTTTTACTTTTATACATATTGACTTTTTCTATAGATTAACTCTGAGATAATTTTCATATATATATATATATATATATATATATATATATATATATATATATATATATATTGGGAGAAGGAAAAGAGAAAAAAAAACAAAGAAAAGAAACGCAGAAGGAGGGGGAGGAGAACTTTCCGTAAGTTTTACATCAGAAATATTAACTCAACGAAATGATTCAACGTCCGATCAGAATTATTTATTAAATTCTACGTTCATTGTGCAAGAATATTCATTCCGATTTTTGAAGATCTTTCTTTATTCCTCATTTAAAATATCGTCGTTGTTCGCAATATGGCATCCGGGTAACCATTTAAAGCACGATCTATCGACACGCTAATGAAGACATATTTGAAGATTGGGTAGATAAATATCCAAGTGTTAGAGATAAAGATGGATTCTGAACTGAAATGGAGACTTTAGCTGAGGTCGTCGAGTCGGTCACACAGAAAGAAATCGTTATTATATAAGGAGGACCGCCTCATGTGCAAATATCTCACGAAGCCGCGATAGAGTCCATTAAATGGAAATATGAAGGAAAAGAAAGATGAAGAGATTCTATTTAGGAAAGAATAACGTTAATTTTACATCTCCAGATATTTATTTAGCGTTAATATGTAACAGGAAATCAAGTAATAAATGCATGCAACTTCGTCATAAGTAATATATATATATATATATATATATATATATATATATATATATAGACTGGCTGTACGGGTATATATATATATATATATATATATATATATATATAATTCAGTTATATTCTAAAGATTTGACAGATTTTTGGGAAGGCAACTGCATTCGTAAGACAAGGAAATATAATTTTGTTATATTTTCAATATTTATAAAATATTGATTTATTTGGTTTACTTAAGAAGAATCTGACATATATATATATATATATATATATATATATATATATAATTCGCAGACAGTACTGTTTCGCTATATCACAGCTCCTCAGTGCAACTTGACATCTGAATGCCTCAAGCGAGGGTTGAAACCCAACCGATTTAGTGTCAGTCAGAGTTTCTATGTCAGATTCTTCTCAAGTACACCAAGTAGTTCAATATTTTGCAAGTATTGAAAAATAACAAAATTAATTTTGCTTGTCTTACGAATGCAGTTCCCTTCCCACAAATCTGTCAACTCTAGAATACAACTGAATTTTGTTTCTCCTCAAGTTACTTCATTCTGTACATATGTGTCGTCAAACTATGTTTCTTTCTCTGTGTAAGCAAATTAGATTTGAAATAATCTGTGACGTTGTTACACTAACTTCTTATGTTGAAGTTAGACGGCACCCCAAATGAAATGTAATATTGATTCGTTCACACTGAAAATGAAACCGTCCTTTTCCTCGAAATATAATACAATGAATCCGACCACAAACTTGAATTTTCCCTTCAAATTCGAAAATATTTTCCCAAGAATGAAGAAAAAAAAATCATTTAAAAGTAAATTATTTCTTAGCCTTCCACTTTTTCAATCGTCCATTTTTAAGCCTCATATTTCGTTGTTAATCTTTTTGGCTGCCATATTCCCATGAAGCAAAAGCTACAAGAATATTTTCGCTTTTTTGTTTTTGTTTTTCATTCTCATCTATTTCTTTTTGTGGGGTTGGATATGTACATTACATTTTTCTCTTCATTTTTCCTTGTTTTAATTTAAAATCTTTTAGCACCCCCTAATTATTCTTTGCCACACACAATGGTGTCGAGACAAACTGGTTGAAAAGAACTCGCGTATATGTATGTCTTAATCGCATGTATAATTTTCTAATTTTTTTTATCTATCTCGGTTTTTCTTGGCCAAATATATCATGTTGACTATTGTTAATTTTATCTATACATTCATGAATATTTGTGTTCTTTTTATTTTACTTTCAATAAAAGCAGGTTAAAGGATTTCGAATGCAAATTATCTAGTCAAACTTCTCATAGAGGGCAAAAACATAAAATCTCCATCACTCCATTTCATGGGGTCTTTTACTAAAATAGTCTTATTACTTACCAGGAAAATTTTATATCATATATTAAGAAAATATGAACTCTCCAAATCCTCTCTCTATATATAATTCTCCATGATACACGCTACACTTTTAATGTGTAGCGCCAAATAGAAATTCCGTAATCCATTAGTAATAGTTTCAACGCACTTACCCTATAATAATTATTCTATCATAAATATTAAATTTGTCCCAGGCTAAACAAAGTCAGGTTAACTGTCAAGTTATATCTCCTCCTCGGCATGCAACGTTTGTTACAAGATATTTTTCCCGTTACAAGATATTTTCCCGTTAAAAGTTATTTTTGCCGTTACAAGATATTTTCCTGTTGATCATTATGGCAATTTAACATTATTTATGTTGAAACTTGACTAACGCATGGAATAATAATACAAACACAAAATGTAGTTAGAATAAAATGTATTGAAACAAGAAAGTGTACACAATATTTACATATAATCTTTTGTATATTCCTGGGAAGACCGTTCCTGGAGAATGTGTTGACTAAGTCGCAGTCGGACAGAGTCTCTAGTTGGATCTCTTGATTTGCCTCCCTGTCTTCCGGTACCAACCATATTTATATCGTCGGTACTCCGCTATGCAAAATAGGTGGATCCTACCACAACAATTTATAACACAGGAATAGCCAAACAAAACAAAGCGGTATCCGTTAAACATCACAGGTATGCAGCGGTGCGTTAGCATGACGAATCGTCTATTTTGGACGAGGTTTGGCACATGTGTGCCATTCCCCTCTATAAAGTAAGGTTTACTACATAAAAGCAGATACATAGATTGGGCTGTATTTCAAGCCCAAATATATCCGTTATATATTGAGAAAATGGATGTACCATGGATAGAAATATATATAAGTATATTATGGCTACGTAGTTGATAATTCCATGTCCTTGGGGCGTTTATATTCAATGTTACCTTGGTTGAAGTAAGCATGAATGGAGGAATACATCGGATAATCTTGGAAACTATTTCTTTCTGCTCGGAGATTGAAGTATAGTTTTCAACAAGAAACATATCCGGTGCCTTCAGCTAAATACCACCGGAAGACTATTTGGGGGAATATAAGAATCACCGGTGTATACAACGCACTTTTATTTATTTTGAAGACTAATATTTGAAAAGAGAATCTACCTTCGTGTTTTATGATTTACTGACCAAAAATACAATATATTTTCAAAATTAATATATTTTTCTAAATGCAACTGAGCTCGAATCATAAATCAAATATATACTGTAACTATAAAAAAAAAGAATTCTTAGTTTTACTCGAAATATAGAAAATCTGTATTGCCTCCCTTATCGCTTGGAAAGAAAATCGCAAATTCACCACTGGCTCCAATATTTGATCAAAGAGATTATAATCTTCTACTGTATATTTTCCGCTTCTGATATCATATTTTAAATTATATAATCCCTATGTGTTATGGTCCAGGTTAGGACCAAGGAAGAACAACACGAAACCAAGAGCAGAAATAACGAAGATATATTACACGGAATAATAACGCAAGATGAGGAAGGTGTTAGTATGACTGACAGTCTGGATTGGAGTGAACTACTATCGGCTCGACGCGATTCGTCCCTCTCTCTTGAGAGGCGTAGTATATATAGTGTTAGGAAGAGTTCATTCTGTAGTTATAGGTAAGCACCCATAACACTATGTCACTTTATTATTCTTTTTCTCACAAATCATTCAAACATATGCCCATTTGAGCAAGGGTCGGGCTTTACCTTCATCAATTTTGTTTTGTTCTTATCATTTAGTTAACCCAGAGCATTACGATGTAGGACCATTAAAATCTTAAATATTAACACATAGAATCTGGTTTTCTTTGTAACCATTCCGCCCCATACAAGGCAGTAAAGCAACTATGACTTAAGGTTTTACTGAATCTGAAAGAAAAGGAAAGAAAGGACTATTATTAAGGAGCGATAACAATAGAAGGGTACTCAAGAAGACAGCAGATAGCGATTAACGTTGCATGTAAATTTTTATGATAAAATTATCTGGAAATCAGGAAGATAGAAGAGAGTTCCACAAATGATATGTGTGAAAAAGGAACTATTAGTATAGTGTTTACGGTTACATCTCGCCATTTCAACTGTGAATTTAATAGAACTTGGTGTTTAAATTCATAAATTTTAGGTACAATTGCGAAGTACTCTTTCAAACAATTACCATGAAAGTATTTATAGTAAAGACACAGAGGAGCTTCATTACGGCTATGGGAACGTGAGTGAAGCCGAGACGCCAGACCACGGCCAATAATATTGATGATTCTTCTTTAGATTTTGTCAAGAATCTCTAGATATTGCTGCCATATATAATCCGGTCCTCCACAACAGGTGTAATGGAATATATGTGGCACCAATATTCAAAGAATGGACGAATGATAGACTTATATGTAAGATAGATTCTTCAGAGAAAAGATCGTTTAGCACGACAGTATGAACCAACCTCCCGAGCAACAGACTGAACAGTTTGTTCAATATAATCTTTCCACTTCTTACCAGCGGAAAATGTTAGCTTGAAAAGGCGAATCTAGTCAATCTCCTGGAGGGTAGCATCAGCTCTAATGATGGAAGGCTGAAAATGGACTAACAGGTTATTAATAAAGAGAAATTTATTTTTGGGGGCGTTAAAGTTAACGTGCCAATCCATGCCTCAGTTAACATATTAGCTGCCAATTTGACCTTATCGATTGATCTGATTTACTATAGAGACAAGAGTAAATGGTTGCATCATCACTATAGATACCAAGATGTGACTGATTTAATCAGAACAACGTAGAATTGTTTCAGTGGCAAAACCACTATTCTGACTTGAGTTCAATTAAAATATATGATCAAGATTGAAATATCGAATTGTTTATCTTTTTATGCATACAAGAGGAGGTAAGCAGATTTTAACATCGAATTTTGAGGTAAAATATACATTATACTTCGATAAAAAATGTACTTTAATCAGAACAACGTAGAATTGTTTCAGTGACATAACCATTATTCTGATATGAGTTCATTTAAAAATATATGATCAAGATTGAAATATCGAATTCATTAGAAACTTTAGTAATCCGCAGGGTCGTTGTTAATATTGGACCAAAATTCAAAACCGTATTGCAAGCAATTGGAGAATAATTACAAAATATTTACAACAAAATAAATGTGAAATATTTATATCCAAGTTGTATACATGTCATAATTCACGTTTCTCTCTTACACTTTGATTACTAGATGAAATCTATCGGTACGAACATGAGAGAATGGATGACAACATATTGAAAGTTCAGTAAAACCATTTTACTTTTCTTTAGCTGCTTTATCTATTCAAGCAGCAATAGTAGAAACTCTGTTAGCTCAACTATTAAACTTGAGAGATTTAATTCCCATTTCAATTGCACTTTGGATAATATGGCTTGATTGATTTTACAAAAAAGAAAGAAATCTTCAAAACTTGTTATATGATTTATAAAAAGCGGCTTAAATACATGCTCGGTATACTTCTTATGACAAGTGTTCATCATGGTCGTTAAACTCAGTTTTATATAAAGTTGCAATCCAATAACGACAATTCTATATCTAGTATTTCATATTTTAATTTTCTCCATTGTCTGAAGTCTAATACTTTATTAATTCTACTCCATTTTCCTTCATTGATAATTTTTTAAAAAATCGATAAGTTACATATATTTGTATTGTCTCTCTCATTATGTGTGTAAGCTGGCCACTCGTATTCGAGGATAGCCGTCTACTAGGCTGAGTAGATTATACCTATTGCAGACTCAGGCAGATTTGCTGAGCTACCGATGGTCCCCAAGTGTACCGTTACAAAGCTTGGTTCAACCCGTACTATGGTTTGCAGGAACTTTCTAAAGGAACCGCACACTGGGAACATCAGTTAACATCAGGAAGTTATAACATCGAGCATGGTGGGATTCGAACCTGGGTCTCATGGTCAGAAAGCGAACGTTCTAAACACTCCACCACGTGTCAATATACATAATCATTATCCTTATTATTCATGTAATTATTAAAACGATGTATTTAGGTTTATATTATTACCAGTTTTTATCTTGTTAATAGTTTATAATGATGAAATAATCTTTGTCTAATTTTGAAGTACTCTTAGCAGTAAAAGAACAAAAATCTGCTCAAATTAAGTTTTTATTCATCGAATTGTGTTGACACATCGTGTTTATTATAAAGATGATATTTTAAATATGATCCCTCTTGAAAAACATATTTCACAATTGAGAAGTTCATATCCTAACACAAGATATCAACTTAAGTGTCCTTCAAATTGATTAGCTCGTTTTAATCATGAAAGAATATGGAGCAAATAACAGCTACTTTTAGTATCCTGAAACAAGTGTCTGCAACCTACGGCACGCAGGCCACACGTGGCACGCCAATCAATGTCCAATGGCACGCAGCCGCTAATGACATTACGAAGATCGATCCAATAACTACTACAACGCAAAGAAGATATTTAGCTGTTTCAAAGATGATCACTGGTTGTTGGACTCCCATTATATTTTAAAAAAACTTTAAAAAAATAAAATCAGTTTATTTCTATTAATGTGGTTTACATATTATTGTATATATTACTGTATAAAATATATTGTAGAACATCTATATTCACCTTGAGTCGGATAAAAATACGTTTGCTGTTGGCACACTGACTGATTTTAAAATCTAAGTCGGCTCACATTCAGGATAGGGTTGCCTAACTCTGTCCTAAAAGATGTACAACTATTTCAATTGAAAACTTCTGGCTCAGCTCATCAAATACACATCTATATTTCTTCACATCTCCGCTTATCTATCTATCTATCTATCTATCTATCTATCTATCTATCTATCTATCTATATTTCTGAGATGAGGTATTACATACACTCTTTACATTATTCGGACTATTGTCCTCATATTTGTCGCCATATTTATTACAACGTTTCGGACGTTGAACGCTCCGCCATTTTCAGGTAGTTGGAATGGCGAACTTAACACTTTATTCCGCTCACTGGGGTAGACTGCTCTACTTCCACGTACCATGTTTTAATGGATGTCAGTTATCAGTTATCTCCCGTTAATTCCCCTAATTCTCCACTGCCATAACTGGGTAATGAACTCACACTTTTTGGGTCCTGTCACTGGATATAACGCCTTTATCCACTATACCATGTGTCTTTGAGGACATCTGTGTATGAATTTCTGGGTATTATAGACCTAAATGGTTGCTGAAGACATTACGTTTATAATACCCAGAAATTCATACACAGACGGCATCGAGGACACATGGCACAGTGTATAAAGTCGTTAGATCCGAAACGTAGTAATAAATATGGCGACAAAGATGAGGACAGTAGTCCGAATAATGTAATAATCTATCTATCTATCTATCTATCTATCTATCTATCTATCTATCTATCTATCTATCTATCTATTTATCTATGGGACATAAATTTTCGACTTCCAAACCTGTCTATCTATTATGTAATAATAATAATAAACAAAAATAATTAATAATCAAAAATAAAAAAATAATACAAATGTAAGAAACATCACTATAAAATAGATTTAAATAACCGAATTTGGATCCATAATAAATTCGACTCAATAAACTGTAGATAATTTGAAACACATCCATTACTGCCTACGATCAACCGTTAGGATAATACAATTGACCTGACTACACATAATGCACCATTTTACCAGTATATATTAGGATCTTCAATAAGTTTTCGCTGATTTTTCATGAAAAGTAATGTTTTATTTACAAAAATTATTAAGAAAGATTCCACTGAATGTATTGTCCATCGTTAGTCATTATTGTTTCCCATATTTCTGGCAGCATTTGAATTCCACCTCGGAAAAACGACACCTCTTTTGAGACTAAACACGAGTCGACCCATTTTTTGGCATATTCATGTCTCAACAAGAATTCTATGTGCTTCAGCTGCAGATTTGTTTTGAAAAAAAAATAATGCTGTAAAATTCCACGCAAATACATTTTCTTTGGCACGAAATCCGACATGTTTAACGGTATGAAAAACAAAGTTGTTTACACTTCGGCGAAATGATATAAACTCAATTTCAAGCTTGCTTATTGTACTTATTGATGCTTTAACATCTGAAACTACACGCAGGCAGTTCTGTGAACGCCATGTCTTGGAAAACAGCCTGAACATATTCAAGGCCATAATATATATTATATAGTCGAGCGAAGACAACATACATGGGCGGATGATTGCGTTCAAGCAT
>OZ038477.1:18712725-18725225 GCA_964036315.1 Acanthosepion esculentum
GGCTATTCTATAATCAGTTTGTCCGTTGCTAATAGGTTTCAAACGAAGGAATATTAGGTCATGTAAGTACAAAACCTTGTAAAAATCTTATATAACATAAAGAATTCATACATATTTTAGAAAATATAAAAATAAAACAAAAAATGAAACCAGTAGTACGACTTTATCAATTAAAAACTATATATATTGTAGAACCACATATAGACACGCATGCTCAACCATACGCTCGTGTCTATACATACATAAATATATATATATATATATATATATATATATATATATATATATATATATATATATATATATATAAAAAGATAGATTGATAGGTATACGAATTTGCACGTGATGTAGATAATAATAGAATATTTCATGCGTTTTTCAACAATGATTTCCAATTAACTGTGCTAAACCTTGAGGGAAACGAGGCGTATATTACGAAGCGTCGTAAATATGTTAAAATAATTTACCATTCTTATAAAAAGACACTCTCACCAGTTGTTGCCATTAGGAGGTTTAGGTTAGTAACGAGATAAGCCTAGTAATGAGAAACGTTACTTTCTTTCAAGAAAAATCGTCTGAAGCTAATCTTGTTTTCCTAGGCATAATGCTACAGATATATATATATATATATATATATATATATATATATATATATATATATATATATATATATATATGGGGGGTATTAAAGACGACAGGTGAGGTACTACGGTTAAGCTTTTTATTTAATTTTCTAGTGTTCGAACAAGAACTTTCTTTTCTAGACAATGTGTCTGCAAAAACTATCCAAATATTTTATAGTTCACTGAAAAGCCCCATAGCAATGGAAGAGTGTCAACGTATGTAGTGTTAAATCTATAGAATTATATAGCCATGAATCGGCATATGGCCATCAGGAAATTTGTCAACAC
Organism: Acanthosepion esculentum; assembly: GCA_964036315.1. NCBI lineage: Eukaryota > Metazoa > Mollusca > Cephalopoda > Sepiida > Sepiidae > Acanthosepion > Acanthosepion esculentum. The sequence goes on from OZ038477.1 coordinate 18,713,637, forward strand.
CGTTACGAGTCTTCTTGGGTAGGTGCTAGAAAAGTTACATCAATCATGGTACTCTTCAAACAAAACTGTTTCCTTTGCTGCCGTTTAACGGAGATTAATTTAATGTAGAAATAAATCGAAAAAATATTTGAAAAATGATTTCCACTAAACATTGTTTGCTGGATTGTTGTAACTCTGCTTAATTATTTTACGGCCTTGCGTGGTGGACATATGATTTTTGAAAAGAATCCTTTTAAAATGACTTACATACTTTACAGAATTGCTATACACCAACACACAGAGACAAATCAGAATCGACGTTGAGTTTAATCAAGCGAATGTACCAATTGGAGTAAAGTGCCATGCAGATTTAAATTTTTCCCACTTGTGACGAATGAAGCTATCGATTTTCTTTCATGCTAGCATGCGAGTTAAAATTGTGTCAGTCAGCTGTTGGCTATCACGCTGGCCAATAGAATATCCCTGCCTATTCGTGGTAGCCAGCTATAGGCTCTCACACTGGCCGCCAACTACATGTAAACTGCCGTAGAAGCATAAAAAAATCGATTATTTCTGCTATCGATGGCAGTTGGGAAATGCAAATTCGGTCTTGCCCTTCCCGCTAACTTGGAGCATGTGCATGTAAATTTGGGTGCAAATCCGTGCCCTGCATTCGTCACACACACACGCACATATCCTGCCTTATATATATATATATATATATATATATATATATATATATATATATATATATATATATATGAACAAAAAGAGATAAGAGGAACAATTATACTTAGCCGTCGCGTTTTATTCCCTGCTAGATTTATCAGGGCAATTTAGGATTTATTATGTTTCACGTGCGTATAGACAGAGGCGAGGATGCCATTGGTTTATCAAGGCTTATGAGTTTGAGAATGTTCATGAATGCTTGTCAGCTGGTTGAAAGGTGAGAGAAAGCATGTTGAGGACACAACGTGACATAATTTAAAGTCAAGTGAAAAGTAAAATGAGCGAGTAATATTCAATGATTTTTTAGATCAAAATTGTGATCGAATTTATTTCTATCTGCCAATAGTCCTTTTGTTAAATTGCCCCTTTTGTGTTCATTGTTATGTTTTTTTTTAAATTTCTGCATGTTTCCCCAATATAATATAAAGAAAAGTTTTAGAAATTTATTTGATATACGCCTGCTTCTGTTTTTAATTTTGATCCTATCCATAATTGTTTTGGAAGTGGTTTTCACTATCTGGATGTTGCTTAGATGGGATAAGCTGTTTTGGATAGTGGATGTTATGGTGTTGGCAGCTAGTGTTATGTACCTGTCTTTGTTTAGATCACGGCAAAGATTCATAACTGAGACTCAATATATATATATATATATATATATATATATATATATATATATATGTCCTTACTGCATTCAGAACTGCCCGCAATGGCTAAAATATTCTTATAGAAAACGCAAAGTGCAGTTAAGTTTTGGAAACGAAAAACAAGAAAAAAACAAACATCACCAACCAAATCTTGAACAGAATTAAAGTGGCTGTGTCTACAATTATAAATGGCCCCGAATTCATATCTTCCTCGACAGATAAGTCGAAATTCTTTATCTTTTTCTGAAACTCAACGTTAGGAGACAATGACCATCACCTCGATTTTCTAGGTCTCGCTGTGCACAATTTCAGTAATATTACCTCGTCCTTGGTATGACGGTAAACTACATCCGCATCCAGGGTAAGGCGATAAATTACGTTCAACAGCAAGACCTCTGATCAGGAGGCTTTGAGCAGCGTGAAACCTCCTCTTAATTGCTGGTGTTCCCAGGTCCATCCTGACCCGTGAGGTAGCACCTGTTAGGGCCCCAGCTTTGAGCAAATAGTTAACCTCTAAACTGAGGTAAAAACAGTATAAAAGTGTAAAAATTTGTTTGAATACCAGAAATATTTAGAAAAAATTATTACCAGAAATATATTTTTGAAGAAAAATAATCTATTACCAGCAATACGTTTTTGAAAAGAAATCTATTACCAGCAATACATTTTCGAAAAATTAATATTACCAGCAATACTTTTTTGAAAAAAATCTATTATCAGCAATATGTTTTTGAAAAGGGAATATTACCAGCAATACGTTTTTGAAAAAAATAATATTACCAGCTATACGTTTTTGAGAAAAAATATTAACAGAAATAGATTTTTCGCAAAACAAAAATATTACCAGGAAAAGAAATTTGTCGGCATTAAATGTCCCATTGAGGTTGATATGTCGTAAAACAAAACAAACCAAACCAAATCAGTAATATTACCATTAGAGCAAAATTCTCTAGACTTGCCAAAAATCATGGCCCTAAAAAAGCTACTAGCCCAGAAAAAATTCCATTAGTTGTCCTTAAGAATATCAACCCGGAATTATTCCCAATCCTAGCGATGATATTCAAACTTCTTAAGCCTACGGAAGTTGCCAAGCGTATGCCCAGTTTTCAAGAACGCGGACGTGCGATCTTTCACGCTCCCAGTACAGACGCATCAGTCCCCTCGATATCATTAGTAAAAGGACCATAATCAATAAGAAGGTCGTTGTCTACCTGCAAAAGAAAAACCTCTTCAGTGACAAGTAGTATGAGATTGGATCGCCTCGATTTACTCCCGACGTCATAACTGACACCACTCAAAGTATTAGTGAGGCTCTCGATGGCAAACACACCTTGAGGACCATAGAATGAGATATTTCGAAGGCCTTTGAGAAGGTGTGACAGAAAGGTTTACTACACATGCTCTACACTTATGTAATCAATGGAAGTGTCTTCTCGATCAAAAAATGCTTCCTAACAGGCAGGTCCCTGAAGGTAGTTATTAACAACCAGTCTTCTGGAGCCATAGTGATCAACATAACGTAACCCAGTAGCTACTCATCGGACCAACCCCTTTTATGATTTACATATAATGTCTGCCTAAGAATATAATTAGGTCATTTGTAAGCATTTATGCCGTTGATACGACTATATACGGGCGCACCTCTACATTTGATGGTCGGAGATTGGCAACTGATTTTCTGATCTAGCTCAAACTACACAGTGAGATAAAAACTGGTTGATTATATTCAATGCTCCGGAGATAAAGATGATGGACGGATGTTGCCTTGGGGATGCACCGTCCCCTGAAAGACTGTTGGACCTCAGACTCGTACCTGACCTCAAGTGGAAATCTTACATACGATCCATTGCTTAGTATGCAGGTAAAGTTTTTGGCCTCCTGTACCGCTGTCGTAAGTACCCGATATTTTATGCTATCCTCAACGCTTACAAGAGGCTAAAAATAGAGTACTTTTGTCGACTGTGGGCTGAGCTGCATAGATCTTTATCTCCAGCTTTGAGAAGTTCCAAAACAATATTCCCCGCTCTGCAATCTCCCGCACACGGGAGGTGGCAAGACTCCTACTGCTCTATCTCTACTTCCATGGAAAGTGCTCGGATGAACTACCGGCCTATAGGTTAATAAAGTAAATGTCCAGTATTCGAACCTGCTTTAAATACGAGAATCTACCGTCTAATCCGTCGTGCGTTAGATCGCTCGACTACGGAGAGACTCGCATTCATGCAGTTAATTAATTCAATGTAGAATTTTGGAAAGGAGGAGAAATGCTGTTTTGAGAACCAGCAGTTCACAAATCTCCAAGTCTTTGTCACAGTGAACATAATCATTTCTTTTCTACTTAAAAAATAAAACAGAGTCAGAAACATGAAAATAAGACAAATGCTTGAAATGTAAAAACAAAACGGAAGAGAGAAATTGTGTAATGTATTTTATCTATTACGCTGAACTGTTTCAGTCTGACCATTTTATTGGACAATTACCCTTTTTTATTCGGCCCCCAAAATTCAAAGTGGCGCGGATTAAACAGAATTGTGATCATGCTTGATGAAACTCGGCGATATGAGACTGGGGACATTAGAAGATCAAAGGCAGAGAGCACTAAAGGAATTCCAGTCAAGAAATCGTGCCGCTGGACCCGTCTGATACGCAGCTAAATGCGTGAAGATATCACATCACAATTCCCACACAGGATTAAAACGAGATTAGAGTGAGAGAAATAACGCGGCCAACGCAATAAAGGAGCTGACGTTAATTCAATTTAGCGGAAGATTTCTTCCCATCAACACTGCAATAAAGACAGCTTTTTCTAGTGTTTCAATTTATTCAATTCCTTTCTATTCATTATCCGTGGTTTGTCTTTTCCTAATTTCCTATATACAATGTAATTTGAAAAATACTATATTATTAATTTAATTTAATTTGTATGCATCATACTGTAGTTTTGTCAAGGGGAAATAACTCTTCATTCATCGGTTTTCGTTTGTTTTGTTTTGTTTTTCTTTAGTGGGTTTTACTAACTCCAAGCGAAAATAATGACACAATCAAGACAGGGACGCTCTACACAGCTTCAAACAAAAAGTGAAGAAGCAAACCCACATTAATATTGGAAATAACAGTCATTGGACTTGAGAAACCTATTTTTAAGAAGCAGCACTAAATGCTCAGTCTAAAAACGGCGAATAATATTATTACCATTACCAATCGTTTCCGTGTTGGGCAATAGATAAATAAACATAGGTTTGTTTTGCACGAAAATCCAAAAAGATAGACGTTGATTTTATTTACACGCGAGTCAGAAAGATAGACTGTTACAGTAAATATTACACACCTTGTAGTGTTATATATGTGACTGCTAAATTAGCATAACTAAGACATGGAGACTATAAAGATTCTCAGCAGTAAGGGGAGGAGCAGAATAGGATAAGCAAATCTTGCATGTCAAACCTGCAACGTTCGGATATTGCCCGGGTGCATGAGTTCGGGCCCCCCGCATTAAACTGTCTTAAATCGCATACTGCCCACACGGGCCGCAAGCTGATTTTGAATAACCAGGCGGATATTGCAAGTCGGATTTGCAAGTTTCAGTGAGTTATATCTCGTTTATCATCTCTCAGTTGTCTCTGCGTTCGGACATAGCTTAATCAAAATAAATTGAGAGGTACCCGGTCCCGAGAAACAGCTGCTCAAGGCGATACCTCTTTCATTACATGGGAGAGGTAGTTAAGCCGATGCCAGCCTTACTGACAGTTGCGAGGGGTGGGCTACTTCAGGACATGGCCTGGGTGAACGCGCTCGGGCTCCCCACTTTAAACTTAACTTGTGTGACATCCTGCTTGCTTGGGGAAGTAGCTATATATCGAATATAATACGCGAGCTTTGTATTCTGGCCGACAGAAGAGTTTGTTCATCTGTCAATAATATTTGCTGAAGCCCCAAGAGATAGCTGGTTTCTTTCTCGGCGCCTGAAGCGTCTCCCAAAATGTTTAAGTGCCGAGGGCACCGCGAGAATGCTTGCTCTGTACTACCGATAAAGCCACATAAAACTCGATCATGTATCACATTGCGTTTTGTTGCGGGCGTTCGGTTAAATACCGAATACAAAACGCGTGATTAACTTATATAGTTGGATTGAGGAAATACGAAGAACCTCACACTTCACAACACTCTTTTTATTGGGGTGTTTACGTCTCTGTATAGGGAGGTATTCAGGGTATTATTAAAGCTGATTCTAACAGCTCAGAGGCGTAATGAGAAATTGAAGAATTTCGCTAGAAACAAGGAAAAGTATTAAACTGCTACGTTATATGTGTCCTCCTGCATTGCAGTGAGTGTTGGGCGATATCCTTAAAGGTGAAAAAGACATCTGAAGCAAATGTGCTTCCACAGAAGGATTCTGAGGATACCTTGTGCCAAACATGTGAGTAACGACGAAACTTTGGAGAAAATGGAATATCAATGCTAAGCAATACTAGACAAGAGACAGTTGAGATTTCTAGCGCATATAATGACGTAGAAGGGCTTAGAAAATTTGATACTCACGGGACAGATAGAGGAGAAGAGAGACAGAAAGGAAAGACATAACATACTTAATTAGCTTGAGTAAATAGATGGCGTAACCGAAAGACAAAAATTATCTGTCTATATTTCTGAAATGAGGTATTATGTACACTATTTACATTATTCGGACTATCGCCCTCATCTTTGTCGCCATATTTATTACAACGTTTCGGCCGTTGTACGCTTCGGCCTTCTTCTAGACTGTTCTAGTTCCACGTGCCATATTTAATGGATGTCAGTTGTCTGTTATCTCCTGTTAATTCCCCTCTCCAAGTTCTCCACTGCCTTAACCGGATATTGAACTAACACTCTTTGGGTCCTGTCACTAGTTACGGTAGTGGAGAACTCGGAGAGGGGAATTAACAGGAGATAACTGACAACTGACATCCATTATACATGGCACGTGGAATTAGAACAGTCTACCCCAGTGAGCGAAATAAAGGGTTCAATTCGACATTCCAACCACCTGGAGAAGACTGAAGCGTAAACAGCAGAAACGTTGCAATAAACATGGCGACAAAGATGAGGACAATAGTCAGAATAATGTAAATAGTAGACAAAGTTTTTTAAGAGCTACAAACGACAGGAAGTTGTGGAAAGCCATGATCACCTATGTTTCTCTAGGTTCACGGTACATGAAGAAGAAGAAGAAGAAGAAGAAGAAGAAGAAGAAGAAGAAGAAGAAGAAGAAGAAGAAAAAAAAACAATCTCGGTGTTAGTCCTTTCTTCATATGATGATGGAATAATTGCAAGTATATCTTTCAATAAATTGTAGAGAAACTACAGCATTAGAAACAAGAATATTGTTGTTCCCTTTCGTCGATTTATTGTCTGGGAGGGGCAATCAATGGTTGGTTGTCCCACTCGTACTTTCTTCAAAATTATATTCTCTCACACTTTATCAAAGTTTTTACTATTAGAGATTCTCTTGAATGTAAACTGACTAAAGTTTAAATGAATTATTTTATAGGCAAATATTAGCTCTAAAGTAAAGTCAAGCTTTTTATATTGTAAACACTGCAACGATTGTTCTACGAAATATTAATTGCTTTCAAGTATCATAGTTAGAAATCTTTCCAAGCACAAATTTACAAGCCAATAATCAAATCGGCGGTTTCACCTGAATTGGAATCAACTACCGGCAAATAAGCAAATATCACCATTAATTAAACTGACAGTGTGCTTATGCTTCACTGAAAAATACAACAGCGGAATTTTTTTACGACTGCCTGTGTCTCTTTCATCTTAAACGCATTTAAATAATGAAATTACATTTTTAACACCTACACCTTCAACCATTCTTTCTCTAATGGTCGTGGTATCCATTCCAACTTTTGGAGCGTAGAATCTTTTCCCTTGAAACGGTCGCCAGATATATGTGCTCTTTGTGAAACCAATTTAAATTCATCCATTGCTACGAAGAAATTCTTGATTGTAGGCTATGTTCCCCTTTCTGGAAAAGATTCCAGCATTCACATGCTTGGCCTTGGTTTTATCATCGGGGATAATCTTCCGATGGGTAAGGAACTTACTTTCGAGGACCCAGACAACTATTTCATGTGTCTTCGTCTTTCTTTACCAAATTCTGTTAGCTATCCCATTTTCCGTTATCGATACGCAGTACTTTCTTATGGATCACACCAGCTTGCTTGGCCTGTACAGCGAACAGCGACCACTATTTTTGGCTATACCAGCGGGACAGCTCTCTTCACAACAGGCGCCTATTCGTAGCTGTTCGTAATAATTTTAAACGAGTCCTCGAAATAGCTAAGTCCTTGTGTGACAAGAGAACGAGACAGCGCATAGCCATGCAACAACCTTGGCTCACGTGATTACTGGTTTTACTGAAATACGGTATGAAATAAGTGTAAGGTATCTATTCAACCTAGCTCCGATCATTTTGAGTTACTAACATTATCTGTTGATAAAGATGAATGTTTAGCCCATAAATTCTCCTTAAACTCCACTCTTGTCTCATCTGAAGTTAAACTGCATAACATACCATTTAGAACTGAGTCACTCTTGATTGATATGCATGTCACCATTTCAATGGTTTCTGTCAAAGGCTATCAAGCTGTCAAATGCTACAGTCCGGGCTTCTCCGTTTTTATCTACAGAAATTATCATCAGTACATCAGCAGTTGATTTGGAGAAACGAAAATCATATTCATGAGAAAAAAGGCACTGTGATGATAGATGATGAATTATTTCGGGATTGATTAGGGTCGCTAGAACTTTCCCAAATTGCGGTAGAAACTCATAAGGCATGTGGACCTGATGGTATCCCTTTAATATTCATTTAGAAGTGTGCTCACGAACTGACTCCTGTTCTCTCTAAAATGTATAATACATGCTTCACTGTCTACTGCTTAACTGCCTGCTGGTACTCATCATCTGTTGTTCTAGTTTTTAAGAAGTCTGGTGAACCGTGCGACATTCCAGTTCCATTTCGGGATATTAGCCTTCTACCGCAATTTGTGAAAGTTCTAGCGAACCTAATCAATCCCTAAATAATTCATCATCTATCATCACAGTGCCTTTTTTCTCATGAATATGATTTTCGTTTCTCCAAATCAACTGCTGATGTACTGATGATAATTTCTGTAGATAAAAACGGAGAAGCCCGGACTGTAGCATTTGACAGCTTGATAGCCTTTGACAAGGTTTACAATACAAGTCTTCTCAAAAAGCTGAAATTTACTGTCTCCGGAAACATTTTCGAACTAATATAGTATTTCCTATCAAATAGTGAAGTGAAGGTTATCCAGAATGGTCACTCGTCTAGATCCTTTCGTACTAATTTGGGGTTTCCTCCAGGTTTCATCCCTGGTCTTACACTATTATTAATTTTTATTAACGACCTTCCCGATGACATCAGATCTCAGTTTGGTATCTACGCTAATGACACAACCATTTACTCCTGCCTCGATAGTAAAGCTGATCAGTCCAAGGTAAAATTGTCAGCCGATGTCTAAAACGACTTTATATACGTCGTTAACTGGGGGAAAAGATGACTTGTTAATTTTAACGCCTCCAAAACTAAACTTTCCATTAATTATCTGTGAGATCGTTCTCTTCTCATCACTAACATGTTGCGCCTTCTCTGACTAACGTCCTCAGTTGACATGAAGTGGAAAGATATATATATATATATATATATATATATATATATATATATATATATATATATATATATATATGTAAGCAAATGTGTGGATGTAGATCCGACGGTATGATGAAAATGTAGAAAAGACAAAGCAAAATCCGAATATGTGAGTTTACTGTTTTTTATTTTGTTTTTGTTTTTGTTATTCTGTCGACGTCAGACGTTTCGGCCAAATAGACCTTCTTCAGGACATGGTTAATGGAGACATATTTATATTAGATTTAAGTTAGATGAAGAGACGATTCTGTTTCTGACTAGTCCTGTATATATTGTCTCTTCATCTAACTTAAATCTAATATAAATATGTCTCCATTAACCATGTCCTGAAGAAAGTCTATTTGACCGAAACGTCTGACGTCGACAGAATAACAAAAATAAAAACAAAATAAAAAAAAGTAAACTCACATATTCGGATTTTGCTTAGTCTTTTCCACATTTTCATCATATATATATATATATATATATATATATATATATATATATATATATATATATATATATATATATATATATATATGTATGTATATTCAAGGATACCCGTCTACTAGGGTAACATACAAGTTCCTAGTGCAGGCTCTCTCTTTGATCAACACCCACAGTTCCTACCTACACAGCAAAGAGAGCGCGTTATCTAGGATGATCAAAAATATGAACACAGCCAGGACACACAAAGCATCGGTCACAATCACGTGTCTTCGTGCTAGCACAGTTATTGACGGCCTCAAGTGTTCCCTCTAACCAATTTCAATCAAAGGGCTTGGTCAACCCGCGGTATAATGTTCGGGCACTTTCAAAATGTGCCATGAGCTGGGGTCATCCCCCTCCAGAAAGATAACGATGAAAAATCAAACACACACACAGACATATATATATACACACAAACACACATATATATATGCATATATATATATACTTAAACATATATGTAGTTTTGAAGTGTGTTATATTTACGGGATAAAGTGCTCAATATCAGAGATAGAGCATATGTAAATATAAATATAATCATTGAATTCAACACTCAGAGGCGACAGGCTGTTTCATGCCAGATGCATTCGTCAGGCGGCATGATGATTGCGTCTAGCATGAAACAGCCAGTCGCCTCTGAGTGTTGACTTCAATGTTCACTTTTATATTCATACGCATATATATATATATATATATATATATGAGACATGTTTTTATGTTCTTTTTAAAGATAGAAATATTTCAGTAAATGATCTCTTTATAATAAACAGTATTAACAACATTTACCGGCCTGAATGTCCGAGAAATCTTCATAGAAAATATGCGTCCCTCGACAGGAATCGAACCTGTATCCTATACGGAACCGTCATATAGGCTGGCGTGCCTTAACTGATTGGGCCACAGAGAAGCATTCGGTTAGCAAGGCCGATTTTACTGTTTTAAAACACAATTCACTATGATTTTCTCTCATTCATTCATATCTGCTCAATGCGTATCCAAATGTAAAAAAATGACGTCATACATTATGAAATATACAAAGTTCGACAATTATTTTAAGACATTTTTTTAATGTTTATAAGTTCTTTTTATAGATACAAATATTTAAGTAAATGCTCTGTTTATAATAAACAGTATAAACAGCCCAGGTTCCGAGAGGTTTTCATAGAAAATATGCGTCCTCCGACAGGAATCGAACCTGTATCCTCTACGGAACGGTCATATAGCCTTACGTGCCTTAACCTACTGGTCCACATAAAAAAATATCTTCTCTTTGGTGGGTATATAAGTTCTACTGAGTACTAATACCCCAAAAAGATGATAAAAAAATTTAAAAAAAATAAATAATGGGGCACCTATCGTGTGGATATTTCCAGACTCGAATATAATGACGCCTAATGTTTGCACATGGAAATAGATTTTAAAAAATCAACATTAAATAACACGGCAAGGTTTTATTTCTCCTGAAAGCAACCAATCCGATCCAACTTTGCCCAACTCTCTTGAAATTACACTGAATCTATTTGGTTTATATAACTATAAGCACCTCTCTGGCAACGGACGCGCGGGTGTGTTATTTATAAAAAATATACATGTAACATTGTAATATTTGTCTTTTATGTTTTTGTTTATTACTATTAGCCATGAATCTTAGGATTATTTTGCTTTTGCACGTAGTCCTATATATTTGTCGCTTTGAAATGATCAGTTATAGCATTTTACATGTAATCTCAATCGCTAATGTTGCTAACTATTTGTTGAGGCACTTCTAAATATATTCTTTGTTTAGATTTTGTCAGGCACGTGTCAACATTAATGAAGCTGCCTCGGAGAATGATTTCAGTAGTCTTAATAGTCTGTCATATACATTCTCGGGGATTCTTTTAAAGATGGCTTTTACGAAAAAAGATAGATTTAATCCGATAGAAACACAAACTTCTGAGGATCGAGAACACTAACTGTTAGTGAGGATCACACGCTACTAAAGATTTATAAAGCTTAAGTTAGTGTAGTACCGGACTATTTTAATGGACCACCCATTATTGATCGCAC
>OZ038477.1:18730225-18787725 GCA_964036315.1 Acanthosepion esculentum
TTCAGGCTGTTGTCCTCATCTTTGTTGCCATATTCACGACGTTTCGTCCACCGGGAAAAATCGAATCCAGTGGACGAAATAAAGGTTTCACTTCGAAATTCCAATCGCCTGAAGAACGCCGGTGCGTACAACGGCCGAAACGTCGTGAATATGACAATAGAAATGAGGACAATGTTCCGAAAAATTTAAATAGAGAAAATACTTAGAATAAATCATCTCAGAAATATAGACAGATATAATATATGTGGTCTAGCTAGAATATTAGAAAGGCCAAGAAGCAGATCCTTCAACTTTGAGAGAAACAGGCAAATGAAATAATATTAAAAAAAGACGAAACAGAAAAGTAATAACAAATTTATTAATTATATTTATTATAATAAAATAATAATATTATATTATCAAAAAATGTCTTTTCATCAATTGCCAGACTTAGTATAATATAATATATATTGACTATTTACATTGTTCAGACTGCTGTCCTCATCGTTGTTGCCATATTCACGTCCACCGGCAAAAATCGAATCCAGTGGACGAAATAAAGGTTTCACTTCGAAATTCCAATCGCCTGAAGAACGCCGAAAAACGAAAGAATTATTAAAAATATTGAAATCTTCAGACACACTGGGTTGTAGATTAATATTCTTTCGTTTATATTATTATTATTATTTCATTTAGATTCCTCAACGAGTTACGGCATACGTGGTCATCAACAGGAGAAAAAATATGTTTCAAATGCCCCTTAAGGAACAGTGTTCTTGATCAAATTACAGAAATAAATAATTACGAAGGTCACACTACTACATGGCTATCAAGACGACATATTACACCTCTTCCATTAGTACTGATGTAAACACACATAAAACTACGATCCGAAACACACTAGTATAAAATACAAATACAATAACCTCATACACATGTAAAAAAATGGTTAAAAATAAGGGAATCCCTATTAATGAGAATGAAAAATTCAACACTCAATAAAATTAAGTATGAAATGTCACAATTTGCTGACTATTTTTTTTAAGATAAAATATTCCTATAGTTGTAGATTTATACATAACACAATCCACACATTCAGTTAAATGTCAAATAAAATCATCCTTGATAATGTCTAAAATTATAGCCGAAAGGATTCATATATGTAAAACTTTTGGACAGTTTTCAGAGACTTTGTGTCCTGAAAAAAACCACTTGTACGAATACATGAAAATTGAAATAAAAAGCTTAATCGAAGCAACCTGGCACTCGCCTTTAACGAAATACACACACGCACACACACATATGTACATATATATATATATATATATATATATATATATATATATATATATATATATATATATATATATATATATATATAATCTTATATATATATATATATAAATCATATATATATATACATATATATATATAATTCATATATATATATACATATATATATAAATAAATCTTATATATATATAATTATTTATTTAAATATTATAACATAAATATGTTATAAAATCACTACAAAAATAACCATTTTGTTTCAAAACTTCTGGTGTCTTTTCAAGTGATGATGTTGACCTGAAGTGTTGAAACAAAATGGTTATTTTTGTAGTGATTTTATAACATATTTATGTTATAATATTTAAATAAATAATTATGAGCACTCTTTTAAGAATAATAATTGTTGGTTATTGGAATTTTAATCCGTATATACCAATCCTATACTTGGTTATATATATATATATATATATATATATATATATATATATATATATATATATATATATAGAACGTAATCTTAGGCGACACGTTTCGTCGTCTGAGGGACTTTATATCTATCTATAAAAAGCAGCATGTGTGTCTCTGTGTGTGTGTGTGCGTGTGTCTGTGTGTAATGAATGCACGGCCGCAATTTTCGACGGATTTGCACCAAAATTTACATGCACATGCTCCAAGTTAGCGGGAAGGCCAAGACCGACGTTGCATTTCCCAACTTCCATCGATAGTGGAAACAATCGGTTTTTCATGCTTCTACGGCAGTTTTCATGTAGCTTGCGGCCATTTTATACTGGCACGAGTGAGAGCCTATAGCTGGCTGCCACGAATAGGCAGAAAGATTCTATTGGCCAGCGTGAGAGCCAACAGCTGACTGACACGAATATTAACTGGCATGCAAAAACCTTCGAAATCTGCGTTCGTCACAAGTGTGAAAAATTTAAATCTGCATGGCACTTTACTCCAATTGGCTCATTCGCTTGCTTAAACTCAACGTTGATTGTGATTCCGCAGAACTGGGTTGGGTGTGAAAAATATTTGTTGTTAACATTCTTTTCTCATTCGGTTTTTCCAGTTACGAGTCCTTTTTTAAAGCTGATCGTTTTGTGTTCATTTTGTTTAGTTCTTTTATCGTAACAGATTTAATATTTAGTATAGAGCTTAGAAAAAATTCTCAGTGTGAGATAGGCAAGAAGTAAGGCATCTAGCAACATCAGCACGGCAAAGGGCACTCCTTTAAAGGCAAGGAGGGCAAAAATATTTTAAGTCAAGTGATAACGATTGCTGTATGAGTCGTACGGTTTTTGAATCAAGCACGGGTAACGCCGGTCTATGCTGCTAGTCAAGTAGATAATTTGCATGATATAGTCCTACAGAGGACGACATCCTTACGCTAAGGAGAGTTTTAGCTCTTATCTTTTTATTAATTTTGTTTCTTCCCATATATAATCCGATATATTTTTAATTTATTTGTTTAAACGTTATTTGTAATGGAAACTCACATGTGAGCATTTGATCTGTTTTATAATTAAATATATTTATTCATTCATATCTACCGGCATGAATATTTGAGAAATCTCGAGAGAAAATTATGCTCCCACCGGCGGGATTCGAACCTGCGTCCCCTAGGGTAAACCGTCATTCAATCTGCCGTACGTTGATCACGTCTGATCAGGAAGTCTTAAGCGGGCCAGATATATCAGGACACGTCAATGATGGTTTACCCTAAGGGATGCATCTTCGAACATATATATATATATATATATATATATATATATATATATATATATATATATATATATATATATATATATATATATATATATATATATATACCTTCATCCCTGCCGGGTTTCGTTCCTAGCTAGAGGCAACCGGACGTCTAGTCACACTGATGAGCTGTGAAACAGCGAAAGAGTCTGTCTGTGGATGACAAATATATATATATATATGTGTGTGTGTGTGTGTGTGTGTGTGTGTGTGTGTGTGTGTGTGTGCGTGTGTGTGTGTGTGTGTGTATACAATCGTCCACAGGCAGACCTTTACGCTGTATCACAATTCATCAGTGTACTTTAAACGTCTGATTGCTTCAAGTCGGGATCGAAACCCGCCTTAATTGACATCAGATATCTTACTCCTAGGAAGGGAATTTTAATGTTTTTCGCTATACTAAATACCCCATAATGTATTCGTTATATTAAGTCGTTGTACCCGAAATCTCCTGAAATATATAAAATAATCGTTTGCGTTTAATGTCTAAAATCATTGTACAGTGTAACCCGGATATAAGAGCGTTGTCGGGACCGGCGAAGTCTCTTATATCCGGGTTTGGTCTATTTTGTTGAGGTAAGTATCGCTCTAATTTTGGACAAGGGAAAATCTCTCTTATATCCGGATTTATCTTATATCCGGGTCTTTTATATCCGGGTTACACTGTAGTTAAGATTTGATCATCAATGAACATTGGGATTCGACTTTCAGTTCGACAAGAAAAACAAAACAAAAAAAAAATAAAACATTTGCACCACAGTTGACATTGTTTTCTTGTGTTTTTTTAAAACTATATATATTCGTTTTTAAGAGTCTTTCATAAAGGAAAAGTACTTTTTGTCAGGATTATAACCTCCGTTGCACATATGTAGGGGAAACCAGGAAGATGCAAGTTCGAATCCTCCCGTCGAGATTTTTTTATATTTCATAATCTCGAAAACTGAGACCCAGAGAAGAAACTATACTAATTCAAAATAACATAAAATCTAAAAGCAATCACAAAGAGACGTCTACTCAGACATGACTACACACTAAATTTAACGTATATGTTTGAAAAATAATGTTAAATTGTGCATAAAATTAAGTAATTCCTCAATACACACACAGATATATATATATATATATATATATATATATATATATATATATATATATATATAGCTGTGCAAAACGCTTTAGTTTCCTTTCTTTCACTATTCAGTCAGTTTTAAACCCACTGGAGTGACAGGGTGTAATTGATTTCTATTTTTTTACCTCAGATTAGGTCATTTACAGTAGTATGCAGTAATATGAATCTATTTTCAGAGTGCATGATGAAATTTGTTTGGCTTTGAAAAATATTGCGTCATCTGTGATTGTATCAGATTTTTTATTACGCACAGGCACTATTGTCTCGACTGTCGATTATTTGTCTTATAGCTATTGTCTGCAATGGAAGCGTACGAAAATTTCAAGGAAGCGTACGGAAATCTTAACGTTGTACGAACACACTGGCAAGCCTTACCAGTGAGCAAATTAAAGTAATATAGAATGGCCGGAAACTCTTCTGATTTAATTCCAACCGAGAATCTGTTGTCAATCTGAAAGGAACGACTTCGTGGAATGGACATACGAAGTACTAACCTGTTCACTGAGCCATTTTTCATTGGAAAATACGAAAAGAGTAAATAATGAGGGAATTGTTCGTTTTGTTTCAATTAATTTGCACAAGCCAGAAAATAAGAGAACCATATTAAATAATTTCAGCAGATCAAGTCTTCCATAAGGTTACCTTGCATGATTCCAAACTATCGGCTATATACAAACTCTTTTTAATGTCGATGGTCACAAATGGCTTCAAACGAATAGTTCTCTGAAGTCCAGTAGCTGTTATCGCTCTTTCTCGTATTGATGTGGTTTCCTTCCTTTCCTTTCCTCTTGGTAAAGTGGAACGTGGTCATCTTGATTATGTCAATATTCTTACTTCAAGATCCATGTGCAATCCATTGCTGTTGAAATTCATCATATGATGTGGTTTCTGTTATCTGGTAAGTTCTTTGTCTGTGATACTGAAGTGCCAGTCTAGGAGATTTGAGGAAGTATTCTACTCGCTATTGGCCTAAACACTTAATTTATTCGAAATGATTTGTGACTAACGATCTTACAAAGCCGTTGTATATAGCGAATAGTATAGGTATTTCTGAACAAGTTTGGTATCATAAATGACAGCCATATGTAATTCTCAATATGACAAAGATATTTAATAATATGATTCTCGTTTTTAGATTAATAATTTCGCTTTTTAGCAGCGTACGGTGTTATACGAAACGACAGCTCTCCAGTCACTTCTATGTCGTCGTTCTTCTTCTGCCACACATAATTTGTTGTAATTTATCGATACAGCGAATTATATGAAGTGCACATTTTCTACTAATTACAAATTATGGATTTTTCTGAAGGATTCAGGATAAACAGCATTGCTTCTTTCATTCCAATCCATGATCATCGTTTCTCATTTGGAAATGTTTGAGTCCTACTCCTTGGAATAATTGGTAGAGAATGATATTTATATCATTCTTGTCCGAACAATGGATACCCATCTCACCAGCATAGCCTTTTTCTACCCACCTCCCCTTCTTCTCTGTGTTTATCTTAGTGTAGAACAATGTAAAATTGTAGTGAACTTAATAATGTGTGTACTTAATATGGAATATTGATTTTAAGGTTAATATATTTTCGCAGCTGTTTCTTGCTAGTTTTCTCACTCTTTCTTTATTCATATCTATTTTAAACTTTTCTACCTTCCATTATTAATATATTTATTATATTCACAGGCATATATAAAATATAGAGTCAACCAAACAAACTTATATTGCTTCATATATTTTTTTCATCCTACCGTATATAATATCGGTGATATTTAAGTGATCTGTCAACTGGTTTTCTCCATTAGTAAACAAGGATTTGTATCAACTTACTTATAAAATACGAAAAGAAGTTGTAGAAAAGAAATATGAAATAATATATATATATATATATATATATATATATATATATATATATATATATATATATATATATATATATGTATGTATGTATGTATATTATATAGATAGATAGATACATACATACATATATGCTGGATTATTCACTCTCTATTACATTTTAAGTCAAATATTGTGACATGCTAATATGAAATATTCTGTTCAGATACCGCTCGACTTGAGAAATCTATTGGCAAAGGTATAAATCCATCACCTCTACCCCCAGCTATGGGTAAATAGTAACACAGGCTGAGTTGTATAGCTTTGGGTGTTAACCGGTCTACAAGGAGGAAAACTATGAATTCAAACTAGCGTGATAGTGTAGGGCACCGTCAGAATATCTTGCCCAAGACACACTGCTACTATTCCTGCTGTCCCTAAATTATAATCATTTATGGGACTTGTGATCGTGATATAAATAAAGTGAAGTAGAACACACACGAGCACACACACACACACACACATACATACATATATATATATATATATGTATATATGCATATATATATATATCATACATATATGTGTGTGTTTGTGTGTATGTGTGTGTGAGAGAGAAATCGAAAGTGCTATTTTGTCTCGTTCTGATATCATTTAATGATCGTTTCCATATAAATTCTACTGAAATAAAATATTTAACAAAAATATTTGGCAGCACACACATTATGAATAATTCGAGATAAATTCAACATGAATGGTTCGATTTAATTGAAAAAAATCGATTCATTTTTCCATATAAGTGGTTTGTAACAAAACCTCTATTCATTGCAAATGGCGAACACAGATGCCAGTTGGTGTGACGGTGTTTTGGCTGCTACAGGTCTAGACAAGCGAGGTTATTATCGTGGAGTTTTTGGCTCGAGTATTCCCTTAATATTACTTTTTCAGTCAAATATCGCGACATGCTAATACGAAATCTTTTGTTAAAATACCTGGCGAGTATGCAAATCCCATTGAGAAATTTCCATACGTCTGATTGAAAAAGTTGATAAACAGATTGTAACAGAATTATTTTTTCCGCCCGCTTTTAAGTTTAACATTATTTCACGCTTCTCCTGGAGTGTGTCTACAATTATACGGGGGAAACTTTGGGCAAGTATAATATAAATTAAATCACCCAATTTTTTTTCATAATCTAAATTACAGGCTGTGCCAATATAAATGTAACCCAAATAAACGTATATAATTTTGTTAATTTTAATATTTTGTTTGTATATATTAGATTATAAAGCTTCGAAGATAGAAAAACCAGGAAACCAACTCAATACCTTCTGTAGAAGAACAGCAAATGATCAGTGTGCTGAGAAAATTGGAGAGCAATTCCAATGTCATCGCGAAATTCCTCAGAAAGTATGACAAGAATAAAATCTCGAGAGAAACTAACGTTTACCAATGGATCAAGAAGGGACAATCACCAACCTGAGTAAAACCTCACCAGCAGCCAATGTTGGCAGAAAATCTTTAAGGTCTCATGAAAACATAGCAGGTGCCCGCGATTAAGTAGGCAGGAGTCCGAAGAAATTCGTCCGTCGAAGGTGCCAGGACCGTGGCCTTACCAAATCCTCTGTTGAGCGTATTCTAATCAAAGATATTCATCCTTATCCTTACAGAATACAAGTACAATGAAAACTGACCGCTGCACGTGTCATGTTTTAATGGATGTCGGTTATCAGTTATCTCCTGTTAATTCCCCTCCCCAAGTTCTCCACTGCCTTAACCGGGTATTGAACTCACACTCTTTGGGTCTTGTCACTGGATCTAACTAACGCCTTTATCTACTGTGCCATGTGTCCTTTGTAATAAATGTGGCAACAAAAATGAGGACAATAGTCTGAATAACTTAAATAGTGTACATAATAACTCATCTCAGAAATATAGACAGATATTGTATATTATTATTTTTTAACATTCCTCGTCAAACAGTCTCTTTGAAGTTGTTATTCGAGATAAGACCTGGATGGATCCATGCTGCTCTGAATTCCCTTGATCAGTTTGGCAGTTTTATTGGTTCCTGGAGTGGGGATGTGTCTCTGTTAAGTGTGTGTGTGTGTATGTTATTTGGTTCTTAAGGAGTGAGTGAGTATGATATGTGTAAGTGTGTATATTACTGTGGGTGTGTGTTTTCATTTGACTCATTAGGGAGTGAGTGAGTATGATGTGCGTAAGTGTGTCTATTCGTGTGGTTGTGTGTATAAGTGCGAGGCCTCAACACCTCCGTAAGCATGTCTGTCTTGTGTGGGTGAGAAATGTGGGTAGATTTTGATTTGTAGGGTTATATATTAATACTATCTCTATTATTAAATTTATGGTTTAGCCCGGCTGAATAGTGTGTTTTTAAACGTTGTATCCACTTATTTTCATGGAACTCTAAAATATTTCTAATCTTATCTGCTCTGAACTATATATATATATATATATATATATATATATATATATATATATATATATATATATATATATATATATATATGTATATATATATATATATATATAGCGATTGGAAAATTGTTGCCATTTCATATTTTTATTTCAGCACATCAACATTGTTTCTTTCTGATTTTGACGACTGCACATCATAGTAGAGTCAGTTGGGCAACGTCTGTAAGAAAAAGTGCAATATGGCGAAATTCCCTCCGCCAGAGATTTCGAAATGCACAGGGAGCTCCGATATAAACAACTTTACGAACAGTTTTTTTCGTCAATCTGATTACAGTACAGAATATTCAGAATTAATTGTTTGAGTCTGATAGTGATTACGAAGATGTTTGTGGTGATCACTAATGACGACAACGTTATGCCTCCATTCATCTTCCAACAGAGCGCTGCAACTTAACACAGTGGCCTACATCAAGTGCTTGAGGAGGTTTGCTGCCCTAGGTTAAGCGAGTGGATGCTGGAAGACCCTTTGTTTAACAACAGAACCCTGCACCATACCACACAATTAGGAGAACCCAGTAAGAGCTGTCAAAAATTCTCCGACCACATCACCCCTTGCATCTGGCCAGCTAACTCTCAGACTGCAACACCATTGATTATATTATATGGAGCGGTGTTTTACGAGGGATAAATGAAGCACCTTGTAACACCAAACATGAACTAAAGGCAAGGATTATGGTAGCATCCACCAACTTCAAAATGTCACAGCCTAGAGGAAATGCAGGAGATTCCAAATTCATCGGGAGGCCGCGGGTGAAAGAAATGACGATTTTATTGAATGAATGTACTCTTTAGTATTTCAATATATTTTAAATTACATAGGACAATAAGCAAAAAGCTTTATATCAAAACGAATTTAAATTGATTGGAATGATTATTTTTAATAGCTAAAATCGGCTATAATTACCAAACTTTCTGCAAAGTATAATTGCCTTCATTATTATATATTTCAAAAATAAAATATAATGTTTTCAAAAGTTTATTCTGGGTAGATAATTCTGTTTTAATTTTTTTAAATTTTCATTAATCTGAATAAAAAAGTATTCCTTACATTTAATTAATTTATAAATAAGTTCTAAAAGTTTAATAAAAATCCGAGAAATATCAGAGTTTTGCAAACATTCCACTTCTCTGTGTGCATCGCTTCAAATACACGGTCATATTCCAATGGTAATTTACGTTCAGACGCAAGAAAAACAAAAAGAAATGATGTACACACATACACACACACACACACACACACACATATATATATATATATATATATATATATATATATATATATATATATATATATATATATATATATATATACACACACATTAGCTGCAACATTAATGATTTGCGTCGCTCCCAGAAACATTTAAGGTGTTTTCATTCTAATATACAAGGTTACAATGAAGTCGATCTTTGAATAGGGACGCAACACATTCATCCCTCGCTCTCCTGTTCGTCTCATTAAAAAAGTGGTAAATATCCCCCCTCTCTCTCTCTGTATATATATATATATATATATATATATATATATATATATATATATATATATATATATATATATATATATATATATATATATATGCATAGTGTCATAGGCAGAGATAGAAATAAACGTTTCAGTACTTTTGAAATGTTACTTGGGTCTTGCATACTTTGACCTGACACTATATATCAGTTTATATATCAGATTACAAAGTTTACCGCTAGGAAATATAAAATTTCTCTTATCTTCGTCTGCAATCAAATGGCGAAACAGTGGGTGGCATGTGACTCCGGAAGGTCACTCTTAACCTATCGCTCTTTTTCGCTAAAATGTACTTTGTCGCCATCTTTTCCGATTTTTCTGTCAACCTTTTAACACAACTCTCACTAACCTATTTACTTAATCCCCTCCACTTTATGCGTTTTCTTTTTATGGATCTAGTTCATATTTTCATAGCCCAATATAGACCCTCATTTTTTCTTTCTTACTTTTAAATCAACAGGAATGTGAATTACAGTGCAAGATTTCCCAGATCCGATTCTTCTTTTGCCGTGTCCCATTAGGACGTTGGCTACCATGGCTTTCCACTATTGCTTCCTCTCTTCTGTAGGGCTTAAGAAATTATGTATTTCTGTTATTTCTCCTGAGCCCTGTTTAGCCATCCATTTATTTTCAAGTTCATTAAGTATTCTATGCGATGTTTTCCTTTGTCACCCTTGCCCAATATTCGACCCGTGAGTATCAAATTTTCTAAGCTCTCCTTCCTCATTAGGTGCCCCAAAATCTCAGCTGTCTTTTCCTGATGTTTCCTTTTCGTTTCCATTTTCTCTAAAACTTGATTCGTCCAAGGCATCATCAGCATCCTTTTGCAGAACCACAATCCTGTTGCTTCAAGTCCCTTCTTCATTTTTGAGGAGATTGTCCACCACTCACTGCCATACAGGATGACATATATTACTCAACTGTAAAATAATATCAATCCTCGGGTATGCTAGTAGAAAATTTACTAACAGACAAAATCGACACTTGTGGCAAAATATCAGGGTGTCGATAAAGTTCGTGTTCACTTTAAAAAATTTATAACTTAAAAGTGCACCGTATTTTTATGGACACCGTGTATTAATGTATGTCTATAGATTGCTAGTCGTCGTTTCCTTATGGGGAAACATTTGCCATTCATTCACCGAACAATCAGTGCAACTTTCGGTTGAACATTATAAGATCATAGTCTAACAATAACTTTTCAGGAAAATAGATTTCACACGTCCTCTAACCGTTATGACACCTTCTAGTAACTACTCGGTCTTCCTTCCTAACTTTCTCTGTGCAGCAGCGTGGAAACTCACCATTTTGATTATGTCATTATTTTCTCTTCGAATAACATGTGCTATACATTTTAGTTGTTGGTGCTGTTAAAAGTTCTCAAGTGATCTTCCTTTGGTACAATTATTTGTGTTTCTTTAGTTCTACTAAGATGGTTCTCACTAAATCATACAGGCTTCATTCGCTAAGGCCATTCTACGAATACCATGCATGAGGTATATGTGCAACGAATATATTTACGTAAAAGTAGAAACAAAATGGACAGTTATACTTAGACAAAATTAGAGACATATTTCTTGGACAGAATAAGGGAAATTGGCTTGGAGAATTTTTTATTCCCTGAAATATCCCAAACGATCTTGTGTAAATGGATGACAGAAGATTGACCGGGACGGATTGCAAGAGGGCAGATATTGCTTTGATCTACAATAGATAGGAAGTTATGGAGAGTCATGAGCGAACATGACACTTAAAAACTATGTTATTTATGTTTCTCACTCAACACAACAATAATAATCACAAGTAAATGGGGTTAAAAAATGTAATATGTTTCATGCACGTCTATTTTTTCAAGCAGGCATTACAAAACAACAAGGAGATTGCACCCGGTCACTTCAATGTAGTTTAATAGCAAGCTTGGGTGTCCTAAACTTACGGCCTTTTGCGACATCTAAGCTATGCAATTTATTTATTTTGCGTGATATTTTTTTTCAGTTTGTCGTGTTCAGAATATGGTCGTCATGATGGGCGTAGATTTCAGGTTGACATGCACGAGAATTTCGCGAATTTGTAAATGACTGTTTATAGATCAATCTGCGCAGACGCTAGATGAATAATTTATAACTGCGCATTCGTTTTGCAAAGAATCTCATTCCCCTGTACTGTCAGTTCACAAAGTGTTACTCGCACTCACATAAAACATGCACACCTTTACAAAAATACACGTGGTCATTCACAATAAGAACGTACAGGGAATAACATATAACACGCACATCTAAACATTATGTGCATCCATACATAAAAAAACAACATATATTTCTATAAAAAGCAAATGCATAGAAATAAGAAATACTCATTTAAAATGCACTCATAATATTTATATTAAACTGTTATGGGAACCTACCCATAATAGTAATGAACTAGCCCCTACCCCATAAATACTTCGCCTCAAGAGGAAGCAGCAATGTCAGAGATTCAGTCATTTTTGGACGTCTCAGCTAGCCGGTCGAACTCTCTTCCTCTCGGCAGGGAGGAACTCGGACGAGGCTCCGTCGAATGGCAGAGCCTCGTTCGGGGAGGTTGACCAACCCGATTCCGTTTATACGGTTTCTACGGACAATTTTCGCCCGAGCCTACGGGCTCGGAAAGCCCACATTAAACCGGCCTTGTACCACATTTGACACACGTGGGCGTGTTAATGAATATCGTGTCAGAGAGTGAGTACGTTTGGACGACTCGGCTAGACAGTCGAACTCTCTGCCTCTGAGGCAGAGGGGAACTCTCTGCCTCTGGGCAGAGAGGAACTCGGACGAGGCTCCGCCGAAGGGCAGAGCTTCGTTCGGGGAGGTTGACCAACCCGATCCCGTTTATACGGGTTCTACAGGAAATTTTGGGCGTTTTAATGATCATCGTGTCAGAGAGACAGTCAGTCGGAGACAGACAGACAGAGAGAGTGAGTCGGGTAGTCGGCTAGACGATTACTGTAAGACATTGGAATAGTGATACTTCGAGACAATATAGTTCTCTCTAACCTAACCTGATTGTTCTTACTAACACTTCTACACTTTTGTACATATATTCTCTTTGTAATATATATCTTTGTTAATCCATACCTGTGTTCGAGTTATTCTTCGTTGGTTCTACCTTCGACCATCACCGTGGTACAAGGACCTGGACCATAACATAAACACATAACGTTTTATATTAAAAATGCTAGAGCACTTAACACACTCACTAAATATACCAACATTCTTATTATTATATAACCCCCATCAGGGTTGTAGGGGCACCATCCGTACCGCAGAAGCAGCAGAAGTGGTGTTTCTTGATCAATATAGTCTGACACTCTTCAGGGAAGTTTGAATTCAGAGTTTCCCCTTCCGTCCTGTCTAGGGACCGGTTGCCACCTAATGCTGTAGAACCAAGTTTGTCCATCTATTTACCCATAGTTGGGAAGAAGAAGATTCATACCTTTCCCAAGGGTATTAGCACGTAAGTGAATGTAATTCGAACTCGGCTCTCCAATTCCTCAATCCGAGACGCTATCCATTACTCTACTCTGCCTCTTATTCTCTCAGAGTAAAAGACTTCAATATCCGAATTGTGACCTAAAAAGTTTGGTAACAGAGGCTGCATCGTTGAACAAGCTTTGAATTACTTATTGAAGTAATGCAGAATTCTTCTTCTTGAGATTGTTAATAATTTTATTGTTTCAGGAAATAAAAAAAACAAATCAGCAATCGTAATTAAAATAAGTTTGCCCGCTAAAATAATTACCTTTTCTATTACTTAGAAATAATCCCAGAAGAAGAATTCATTCAAAAAATACGTGTGCATATAAACTATAGATTCATGTTTAACAAAAATGTATATAAAAACAGGCAAAGATATACATATATAAAAACACATCTGTAAATAAAACATTTGTATCAAACTCTTACATATATATTATTCAAATACGCAAAGCACTTATACAAATATTAGCATAAAGCTCATCCAATTATATAAAAGCCAGAGAAACTAACAAGCATATATATATATAAATGATGTCAAAAAGGCGTAAATATAATGCATTTTAAGTCATTGAACTTTTACCCATTTATTATATTTTTTTCTATTTATATCATGTTTTTAAATTTTTGTGCTGTGGTCATCGATTGCGAAAAACTGCATGAGGATTTGCTTAATTCGTTTTATTTCCCAGTTTTATCTGACACACTTTTAATTTTTTTTCATTTTTTTTTTTTGCGTTTTCATCCATTTTTATTCAAATTCATTTTCTTGGGTAATCCATCAAATTTAAGATTGGTCGACTTCATATCTAAGATATTTGCTGGAATAGAGTCATTTAGCTTCTTCTTTTTTTGTTGTTAGGATCGTCGTAATAGGAAATGCAGTCGACGTGTCATGATCCTATGCCGAAACGTCGATAATAACATCTCGACTGTCAATTGCTCAACCGACAGCTTCAGCACTAATTATGAAAGGAGGCTGTTGCTTGTTTTCTTTCGTTTATTTCTTTGTTTTTAATTTCTTACAACGAACTTTAGAACTTTCCTTGTTTTGTGACTAATTAAGTTAATGTCATGCTTTAATATCTCCCCTTTTTTCAGTTGAATAAAAACGTAAATATATTACAGAACAAAGGAACAAAATGCTGATTTAAACAATTAGAAAGAATCTTTCCTCACCATTAATGGTGCTACTTCTCATAAAATATTGTTCTTATAAATAAAACAAGTCTTTATATAGGAGTTTACAGTGATCTGTGGCTGGGGTACGATTTACACCCACTCTCATGTCTTCGTAACTGGTTTTCATCGAAGAATATACTTGTCTTTCTATATTTCTGAGATAAAGTATTTGATTACTTACATATTTATATTATTCGGATTCTTGAAAAAGGCCGGGGAGTACAACAGCCGAAACGTTGTGAATATGGCAATGAAGATGGGGATAATAGCCCCAATGCAAATAATGTAAGTAAATGTCATGGTTTCCAGTCTTCTTCTATCTATTCGGGTATCATTCGTGGTCTTTTCAACTGAACAGTATTTTTAATCTACAGGGTTAGATTGTTCTCCTTTCAGTGTCCATGTCTAGAGACATTTCGTCTTGTTTTCTTTTTTGTTTTAGTTTTACTCAATTACTGCTCGCGACATTCCCACTGTGTTCAAATCTGTATAATTCACTAAATTAACAAAATAACGCTTTAATATCCAATTAATGAAATAATGCTTAATATCTTTGGTGCTATTGCCCAGAACTGGAAATTTGACTGGATGCGGTGGCCGCTTTGGCCTCTTTTTTGCGGGGGTGGAGAATTGCTTTGTGGGTGTCATGATTCACTGATGGCCGTTTCACTTGGCATTCTTAATAATTTTTAGTAGCAGGTGAAGCCATGATAATCAATAACTGGATATTTCACTGAATTAACATTCGGCCCAAGTAATTATTTGTCAGTGTATTAAGAAGATATCTTAAAAATCATGGTAAATGATTTGAATGTTTTGAAAAAAGATATTTCTACATTTTTTCTCGAATTTAATCATGAATTTCTAAACTCATAAAAAGAATGTTATCCTTATTGACGCTAAACGTATCATTTGTTTTTATTGAGAAAATTCAGCTTTATCCTTGCCATCTTCTCCGCAAGGATTTGCATTATTTCCTTCAAATGATTATATATATTTTGCTGAACATTTGAAATGTGTTTCTGATGATTTGGAATCACGAGTTGCAAACGTTATTAACATAGAATTGCCCGAGTGGATATTTGATCCATTCATTAATAATGTAGATCAGGTGATGTCTCCAAGTTCGGGTGAAGAATTTCTCATATTGGGACATGATAAAACGGTAGAAAAACATGGTTATTATATCATATAGATATACAAGTGTATTGCATCCAGGTATCTGGACATACGGTTGAAGGTCGAATTACTGTTCCTCTCCTTTCTTATATCTTGTAGAAACGTTGGTTACCAGAACGGATAGCATATTAACCAAAATCATAAAATTGCTTCAGTGCTACGGAAAAGGGAAACCTACGTCTCCCATTAGAAGACGTCTCTCCGAATGATTTAGCCTTCGCTAAAAAAAAAAAAAAACTTTAAGCTCAAGGAAAATATTGAATAGCATTAATTTTTTGCTTTTATTTTTTTCTAATGTGTCGTAATCTCTATGTTATAATCCGTAAAATAATGGGTATCCATGGAAACGAAGTTCTGTTTACATTTACCTTTGATCATAGTCTGAGTCATTAAAACTTAAATAAATATCATTTAAATTTAATCTGTTAATTTTGAAGTTATTGATTGGTGAACTGGAACGCCCACCAATCCGAGTGTTGAAGAGTGGGCGTTATACAGAAAAAAAGGTTGCCGTGTTCTGGATTAGAGTAAGCTTAATAACATTGCTGGAAGTTCTTAATTATATTCACGTTTGCTCGATATTAGCTAAAATGATGATTCACCGAGGTGGAGGTTGGTATTTCTATATTTGAATAGGCACAGATATTTGTTAGACAAAGAAAACCCAGGCTAGAATAAATAGAACACGTAGAATATGCAGGCTTTGACGCTGTATAGTGGAAAACAGTGAGCCTTGTCTATTGTATTCAATTTCACACTAATGCACACATCTCTTTTTCCCACTGTATATGGATTAAATAGCAATGGGTAGCAGCTAATCTAGGAGAGGACGACCGTGAAAGAGGAAAGGAAATACCACTCTACTTTATTTTCCAAAAAGACATGGCAATTCGCTGATAATAAAGTAATGGTATTTGTAACAGACATTAGACGTGTCTGTGTGGATTTTTGGTCTGTACTTTATTTATGACAGATGAAGTTTATCATGTCATGTGGATTCGCAAGATTATTACTACCAGTATCCGAATTTGAGGTCAACGGTTGAATTACTGTTTCTCTCCTTTCTTACCTCATATGTTGTGCAAACGGCGTTCTCATGGGCGAATGAAGGAAAATCACGAATTTCCGAAGTGTTAAGGAAAGGGGATACTTACGTCTCTCATTGACAAACGTTTCTCCAAATACTTCGGCTCTTACTAAAAACACATTAAACTAAGGGAAAATATTGATTAGCATCAAGCTTTTACTCTTATTTTTGTAGTGATTTCTAATTAGTATGTTTGAATGCACAAAAAAATGAGCTTCCATAGAAATAAAGTTGTTTCTATTTATCTTGGTTCATAATCTAGAGTAGGTAAAACTAATAAGAATATAATTTAAATTTAATCTGTTAATTCTGAAATCATTGTTTTCTAGAGAAAGTATGCCAATCATCGCACCCGGCTGCTTACCAAAAGACATGCCTGAAGCTAAAACATGGAGCTTTATAATATTCCATTTGCCTGCCTGCTGCCGACACTTCTGCTTTTACTGCTTTTACGATTGACCAGTTCCACGGCTGCTCTATTTTTTAACTGCTGCTGCGACTGAAACATTACTACCAAGCACGTCTTTCCCCACGAAGATTCAAAGAGGAAATATATTTGGTTCCCATCGTATTTTTGGAAAGATCTTTCATTCAAATGAATCCAGACCATCACTATCTAACTATCAAATATTTTACGAATCGTTCCTGAGATATTTCGTTATCTTGAATGAAATATAACAAATCAAAGAATCTGGTGTAACATATGGAGGAAACAAGGGTTATTCTGTCGTTAAACCTTCAAGGTGACGTAATTGAGTCAGAGTAATATTAATAGTAACCATTGGCATAAATGTCTTGTTTCTGTTCACACTGATTCACAAGATGTTGAATTGCAAATGATACGTTTATGCTAATATTAGACATTTCTTTATAAAGAGTCATTCGGTATTAAGTGACTGAACCGTAAGTGCTACTTTCAGATGAAATTAATAAATTCCTTCTCTTAAAATATTTTTTCATGAAAATATGTTTCTCAAGTCGAATAGCTGTTATCGTTTTCCCCAGTACTGACGGGAGCTTCCTTCATTGCCTTTGGTTTGAAGTAGTGTGCACTGTCAACATTATGAATATACTATTGTTTTCTCTTAGAGTGATATTCGAATAAAAATTGCTTGATTTGCTTACTACAGAAAGCGATGTCGTTGCGTATGAAAGTGATGTACTGTTTGTTGCTGTCAAAATATCGCCTCCAATCGACGAATAACGCTTGAGGAGTGTTGTCGAAACTGTTCTTTGCACCATGGATCGGCTGGCGTATGTTCTAAATGCTTTTGAAGGCAAGTGGATTTCTTCTGCTTAAAAACTACTTGTAAAATTTCAGTATGATTGTACTGCGATTTTTTTATTAGTTATTCTATAGCTTTCAGAACTTCGTCATCAGCTATTGTTATTCTTTATGTCTGAAAGCAGATTTTGTAATGATTTGATGTATATTAGTAGAGTACAGTTAACTGGAGCAGAAATTGAACATAACGGATCTGGATAATATATTGGAGTTTGAACTCCTCCACCCACAGTTCAACATGTCGGCGAGCTCTTAGATTGGTACACTTTATTATTACTCACTTTTACCGTCTGACACGAGGCTCTCCTATGTGATTATGAAATTTTGGAAGTCGAAACTGCTAATTATTTCTCTTAAGGTTTTGGCAAAATTACAAACAGCAATGGACACCGCCGATAGCTTAAGCACATCCGAGAAAACTGCCGAAATATGAACCAACACGTTGTAGAAATTGAAAAGGCAATCTAAGGCGCTGTAGAGTGAGAAAGTTTTGTTGGGCGTAGGAGCGCGTTCTTTACAAAAGAGCAAGAAGTCGCAGAACCTTTTAAAATTGTGTTGCTCTATTATATGCAAAATAAAATGCAATTAAATTTATATAATAGTTATCCACAAAACACAATGGTAGAAATACATTTATAAACCATCGAAGTTGAAAAATATAGTCCAAGTGTTAAGAGCGTCTCTTAGAGATTCAGTATTTAAATCGAGATTTAAACACTTAACTCATACCAAAATGAACTCATCTAAATTTAAATAGAGTACCATGATCAAAACTGAAGATGAAACTAGAACTTGCTACTCACGATTTCCAATTAAAGAAAACATTCTCCCTTAAAACTCAACGTTCGTATATTGAGCATTACCTGGGCTACATCACCAACCTGGAGAATCTCTAAAAAAATACTTTTATTTTTATTATATGAGGTTGTGTATGGGAACCTCTGTGGGGAACATAAGCGCAGATTATGTATATATGGAGATTAGATATCAGTTGAGCGTTTGAAGCTGTAGTGCTCGTAAAACATCCTCTCGGATTGTGTTCTATAAAATAGCGGATCCGAGGAAGCAGCAGCCTGTATAGAACTGCCTTCTTACCAGTGGAAAATGAACAGTTTTAGAAGTAAATATTTGAACCGGTGTGAATAGCGAATCTCAATTGTCAAAACATTTTCCATGGAAATTGTGATAGAACCGCGGGATGCCTGCGATGTTGTATATGTGGGGAAAGGGGTTGTAAGGTGGGAAATTATGATTCATCTAGAAGGCCGCGTAAATCCTTTGCAACGGGGTGATGATCACGTAGCAAGACTCTATTTTTGGTATGAACTCAATGTTGTATTGATAGATCAGATTAATAACAATAATAATAATAATAATAAGAAGAAGAAGAATTTTTATCTATGTAAAATATGTGTTCAGTGTAAAATGTCATTATGCCATTTCTGACCTTAGGCCTCTGGTCGGGATCCGGAAAGAAATGAGTACACACCAGAAATCAAAGGGAAATAATAATAATAATAATGATAATAATAATACTTATTATTATTATTATTATTATTATTATTATTATTATTATTATTATTATTATTATTATTATCATCAAACACTCGGTTACGGAGATAGGATCTGTAACAGTTTTATAGGACTTTACGATACACACAGACAGAACAATCAAAGCTAATCGCCCTGACATTGTGAATAGAGATCGCAAAGACAAATTGTGCCTCCTTATTGAAATGGCTGAACCTGCAGACTGCAATCTATCTTCGAAGATCTTCAAAAGACTATCAAAATACAAGGACCTTGAAATCGAAATATCAAAAATGTGACGAACGAGAACATTTTTCCATTTGTAGTTGGAGCCCACGGATTCAGGTTCCAGTAGACTCATTGAAGGTATCCCAGGTAGCCCATGCCTTAAAGGAATACAAAAAATTATACTCACAAGTACAGTCCATACCATACGAAGGGCTTTATCTATATAAAATATGTGCGATTTTTTAAAAAAATGTTCAGTAGAAAATGCCATGATGCCATTTCTGAACGTATGTCTCTGGTCGGGACCCTGAAAGAAATGAGTATACCCCAGAAACCAAAGGAAATAGAAATAATAATAATAATAATAATAATAATAATAATAATAATAATAATAATAATAATTATCATGATTATTATTATTATACCCGTAAAGGAGTATTGTTACTAATTTTCGTATAGCAAGAGACGTTCCTGGGGACATTAATAAAACTAACTGGATTTCTGGTCGGTGGACATAATCATAAAATCAGGCAAATGTAGACATTTAACTACCTGGATGATGTAGTAGCTTTATATGATTAATATCATTAAATATGATACAGATAGCCGACCGAGCACAGGGATAATGAGATATGCCTTCCAGGGACAAAGAATTTACAAATAGGAAGAGATAGTCTAAAAATGCACTAAAATAATGTCATATCTATCCTCCTATATAGCAGTGAAAAAAAGACAGAATGCCAAAGAGTGTCAAAATCAGCTACGTCATTAAAGACTTAGAACGTAAATAAGAACTTACAACATTAGCAACATTGCAAATTACTCCATTTTCTGCTTGTTGTCTGAAGGTTTGTGATTAAGTCCTTACATTTGTCCAGTGAATTTTTAGGGCTGTCGACTTTTTAGATTAATGCTACTATAGTGTGATATCTACCGAGTCATTTGCAACCTTCCGTTAATGACGATGCACTCTATCAAACAACCCACTTCCGGCCTACAACAATTAATTCCTCAAGCTACATAGTGTTATTTTAACATAAAGAGTGGCGTTGTTATCAAATTTGTCCTCATAAATGAAGTATTTATGTAATTCCATTACAATATGTGCGAAATTTTAGTATTACTGTATTATTTTGTTCACGAAATCCCGATGAGTACTACAGTAAATTTACTGGAAAGTCATCTAATAATACTATAACTGACTTTTTTATAAATTTTACACTTTAAACTGTTTATTATGTTCCTTTAATGGTTTTTACCATCTTCCATACTTCCAACCGTTGTTAAATATCATAGCATAGTAGAAAATGTATAGATTATATCATACTATAGTAGAAAATGTATAGATTATATCATACTATAGTAGAAAAGGGATGGTAGACATCAAACTATAGTAGCACCTTAAATGCAATATTTGAAAAGTTCAAGATATTGAATTGAAAGTAAAATATTTTGACACTATATAAGAAATAATGGTAAGAAGTATTATATTTGGTTGTTATGGTCTTCGGAATTTGATATCGCATTTCCTGTTCTCTGTTTAAACACTTCGTAGATATTTAATATTTTGTACTTACTTGATTTTAGGCTGGTTCTTTTGATGACAACCATATATCATGTTTTCTTACAGTTGATGTTTACTCTTCTTTTTCCTTTACTTTAGTAGTTGTTGTACTTTCATTTCTGTGTCTTTCTTTTTGGGTCTTCTGCATTCTTTTTGTGGTTAAGATTTTGTCCGCCAATTTCGACTCCTGGTAGGACTTCTAATTTCTGAGTAATCGTTCTGTACTACACTGAAATTTCTACTCGTCTCTTAACGCATATACAATATTACACCGATAAGAACATGGCCTTTTTATTACTATGTGTTTTATGGTATTAAGTGAAACGGTGCATAATTTATAAACTGCTGATAGATTTTATATGCCAGAGATAATAACTAAATAGATTTATATTATCAATCAAATCAGGTAAGAACTTCACAATATTTAAAACAAATATGATTCTCATGCATCTCTGATGAGGTACTAAAAAGGATAGGACAATGAGACGTATTATAATAATTTTAACACTAGAGACAGGCAGGATGGACAATAGCAGTTGAAGACACACAGAAATTTCAGGAAACATCTGCAAACAAATACATGAATCGAATTATTTTGAGAAGAAAATATAGTATTATTTTTTCAATCGGTTTCACCCCAAACAAGGCAGTAACGCCAAAAAGACAGATGGGGTTACTGGGTGTGGAAGAATTAGAAAGAAGAACATTACTAGGGCCGAGAAGAAAAAATAATCAGGAGTACATTAGATATCGATTGACATTGTTTTTGAAGTTTTGAATATTAAAGTTGGCTAGAATGTATGTGGCCGGAAGAGAGTTCCGCAAGTGAGACGTGTGAGAAAAGAAAGTTTTAGTAGAAAATTTACTGTTATATCTAGCCAACTCAACTACAAATTCATGAGATCGTGACGACAGTCTTGTTCTGAGCTTAAATTCAAAAATCAAGATTCCATAACGAATAGATCGTAGAAACAATTACCATGAAATTAGTTATAAAAAAGGCGCATGCAGGTAACCTTATGACAGAGGGAACGTGACTGAAGCTAAGACGCTGGATAAGGACAAGTAGTAATAATGTTTATTCCTCTTTGGATTTTATCAAGACCCTCTATTTTAATAGCATGAGCACGGTATCCTACGTGGCAGCAGTTTACTAAGCAGGGATGTATGCTATTAGTTCTTACTAACAATATATTCGTCAGTTATTGTGACCTTGGTCAAAGAAAGGTATCATCCAGTTAAGATTTAATATAATACCACCAGGTTAAAGAATGCGATAAGATACTGAAACCACTCTTAGACCCATCTGGAAAATTCATCCACTGTCTTGTAATTTTGCTATCTATAATGAATAATTTTCAATACTGATAATCGGAGTCAGTTCCATTTGTTCCCGTTAGACCAGATACAGCTCACATATAATTTTTGAAGGTGTCGTGTAGAAAATATTTTCTAGTAGATTGTAATGTGTCAAAAGATTTTGACTTACATAAGGCGTCGTTAAATTCGCCTATGAAGATATTATAGCATATCTATCAAGAAGAAATGTAGTATCTGTCACAAAACAGATCATGCCAGAACAGACTTCGCACACAGTGACCTTTTAGAAAGAGAGATGCATGGTTGATCTGAGACGTCGAATGCAGAATCATCTTGACCGGTCCAGCCGAAGATGGGTGGGAACGAGCCGCATGTCAAATAGATCTATCAACAACTATATCAGTGATAAGTAGGGGGTCTCTTAGATATCACAGATGAGAATGAAATGTCCACGTATAGAGTCAAAAATGCAGACATTAGTGAAATCATGAGTTGAATAAAAATGTATATTAAAATGTGATAATAATTCTCATGTTTTCCTTAATCCACATAATCATATCGTTACGGATATAGTAAGATACTTTATTTTACAATGATGTTCACCCGGTACAAGCCCAGAGCAGTTAGAGCAAAGTAAGAGAGAAATTATCTCTCAATCCCTGGTCATCATATATTGTTGTAGCGTCTGCATATGTATTAACAAATGATCGCAGTATATTCATAGGCAGATCATTTACCTAAAGTACGGAAAGGGGTGGCCTAAGAGTTAAACCTTGGGTGACGCCTTCGCTGATCGCTTCGGCCTCGAAGGACTGGCTGTTAACAACTACCTTTAGGGACCTACCTGTTAGGAAGTACTTGATAATTGAGTAAACACAGAAAATAGATGGTTCAGTAAACAGGTTCAGTACAGTATGGCCTGAAGAAGAGACGCAGAGTAAGAATCGAAAGTAGATACAAGAATAGAAAAGGAAAGACTGATAATTATTGTCTCATCAGAGCTGCTCAAACAAAAAAAGAGGAAAAAAAAAACAGAAATAGGTTAGTAAACAGCGTATCCGGAACATTCGCCACAAACATTTCTGCCGAGGGAAAACTCGCCTTAGGAAATTTGCCTTCGGATAATTCGCCGCATAAAATTTTTGCCGTAAGACAATTTCTCCGCATTTTTTTCGATACTCTTTTCTTGGACATCCTTTTTGGAGTAATGTTCAATCTCCATCTTTAAATGTTCAAATTAGGTATTCAATTTGGGTATTTTAATTATATAACAAATGGAATTTTAAATTGTTTAAATGTTTTTGTGTTTGGTGAATTGAATGTCAATTGTACTTTGGATGAAAAGGTGTTGTTATAATGAATGTTCAAATATAAAAAAAAAGATATATTTCAATATTTAGGTATATACAGTGAATTTAATACAGTTTATGTTTGCAAATAATTTGTGTAAATTTCAAAAGAATTACTGAGAGTTTGAAAGGGCTGTCTTTCTTTGATCAGCTATTTTATATTGATGTTGTTTGAGTATTCAAGTTGTAAGTTAGTTTGAAATAATATATATTGCTTGAATGAGAATTATTGGCAGAGTGATATTATGTTAACAGAAAGTTTATCGTTCAGTCTGAAATATTAATTTGATTGACATAGGATCTAATATCAAGTTGAAATGTTTGCACTCCTCACTGACGAGGATGAATGATGTAGGATTTTGAGCCTATAACTTCGCTTATTAAAATGTTTAAATCGAAGTAACAATATTGTGAGCCAGATATACTTGATAACAAAGTACTTCGCATATTAAAGGAAAATGCAGCATATTGTCTTACGGCAAAAATTCTATACGGCAAAGATTTCTACGGCGAAAATTCCTTAGGCAAGTTTTCCTACGGTAAAGATGTTTACGGCGTATGTTTCTAGAACCAATAAAAAAATAAGGATTCTTGTTTGTTTTGGACACGTAAAGAAGAGACAAAGAACTAATATCAGTAAAATATAGAAGTATATAAAGTAAATATAGAAGTATATAAAGTAAATATAGAAGTATATAAAGTAAATATAGAAGTATATAAATATAAATATAGAAGTATATAAAGTAAATGAAAAGCAAAGGGGAAGTTTCCCTGTAAGATAGATGGAAAATGTCTTACAAATAATTACAAAAACAGAAAATTTGACACCTTGTTTAACTCAGCTTTTCACCTGGTCTTCTATTTAAAGATTTTCTTTTATTTATTAAAACAGAAATATCTCAAGTTCTTGGATTGCCACTGTAATATTATAGAAATAAATCTTAATGAGAAGTGGAGATTAATTTTCCTATTGGTAACATCACATTTTCTTCAACTCAGGTGATTTGCAGGTTGTTTAATGGAATGTAAAATCAGAGACGAGTTCGATTTCCAGTTGGGTTCGTTATATTTACTTACCCGCAATTATCCTTGTGAACGGTATAAATCTATATATACCAACGAGCTATTAGTTAAATAGTAGCCGTTGTATATTGGAGAATTCTTGTTATTCTTTAAAAAAGATATCACTCAGTTTTTCACATGGTCTTCCATTTAATTTGACATGATCTGGGGTAAGCCTAGTACATACTATACAAAGATAACCACCATTATCATCATCGATATTTTCATATACAATAAAATGACAAATATTCAATGGCGAAACAGAGATTTATTCTTACAATTCAAAACATATTAATAAGCCGTAAAAAAACAAAACCAAATTTATCTGCAGAATTATTCAAAATCTCTCAATCAACGTCGGCCATAAGATGTGTCCCTCGTTATACTGGGGAATTTGCATTTTTATGGTGCGTGTATCAAACTTTCTTCTCTCTATTTGCAAGAGTTTATGCATTTGCTTCTCATGGATCTTTCTCTATGCGCATACACCTTAGGCACTGCTCGATCGATCACATAGATCTGTAAGGTTCTAGATGCAGACCTACACTTTGTTGCTTTTAGTCCGTACTTGCGCCTGTTTTCTCTTAAAAACACTGAGGGCAAAGTCTATTCTGACATGATCTGGGATAAGCCTAGTGCGTACTATACAAAGATAACCACCATTATCATCATCGATATTTTCATACACGATAAAGCGAATGAGATATGTCGAAATCGGAGAGGTACAAGCAACGAGAATTATCAGAAACAATCTCCGATCATCTAAACTTCCTGACATGATTTATTTTTATCCATAGTGGGATCAAGTGACAACAAGTCACGCGATATCCCCAGAACTTTAAAAGATTTGTTATAGATAATGTAGTTTTTTCACTTCATTTAGAGGTAATATAATTGAATTTAGAGTTCGATCTAACAGATTATGATCCTCTATTTTCTTGTTCTTCCACATACCGTATCCCTTCAAGATGTGGGCAATCATGGCCCGACACAACTTTCTTTCCTTTTTAGCTGCAATAATTTTTTTCTTTTAATCATCTCTCTCACCCGTCCCGCCACCAATTCACACAAGCTGACTAGGTAAGTAGTTTCCCTGATTACCTTCTCCTTTTTTACCTTAGATATGCGTCCAAGAACTTTCAGTTGTCTCTTTCACAGTCTACCTATATGTGTTCTTTATATTTGCATTTTCCCCTTAGACATCGTCGTTATTTACGACCTATCTTCATTGTATACTCAGTATCCATTGGTAGAACCACATTTCTTTTGCGCACAGTCTTCTTTTTATCGGTGAGGATATTATCCACCATTTATTGGCATACACGTGGATTTGAATTACATCGTAGTGTTGACCATGTTCACCATAGTCTATGAATATAGAATCCTGCGCAGTACGTAATCTGTTCAATGAAACAACGTTAAAGATTAACACTCACGAGTCAGACACTCTATTCAATCTGACTATATCGCCAATACCACCAGCAGCTGTTCCGTAATTGTTCAGTCTTCGATATCAAAGGCTGGCAGTGAATATTCCAGAAAAACCTGGCCGCCTTTATACATGTTGTATTGACTATTTTGAGCCTTCTGATTGCTTAACTCTTCTATTGGTGAACTATAAAATGTGTCAGCTCAATTCGGCTGGCTCACTAGTACACCAAGGTACGCCAAAACTCCAACAGTCTTCTTTCTATCGGTGAGGATATCATCTAAAATTTATTGGCATACACGTGAATTTGAATACTTATTTTGGGGGGAAGTACCATTTGCTATTTTTAGTACCGACGGATTTCACTCTCATATTTTCAATCCTCTACTGAAAAAGTTATTTGGATAGTTCTATATGAAGAAAACATCTGCTTGAAAGATTCAGCGTAAATTGATTCGGGTAACGCAAAAAACAGAATGAGTTATTTTTTAGCTGTTTCTAAATCACTATGCTTTATTTTACGTTCAAAATCGTCACTACATAATTTCCATTGTTCTAAACATCCCAAAATCTACATTTCATCATTATAAATATTAGCAGTTAGTATTAATAATTAATAAGAATAACAACATTAACTGGCAAAAGACAAGAGTGACAGTCCCATGCCGCGTTCGTGTCTGTGTAGCCAGCCAACCATCTCGTCCTCCTCTCCAGCTTTGTTGGCCGACAGTCTGGCTCGCCGACTGACCGTGACGTGTACGTTCTGTGCGAATTGTATTCCAATTCAACGCTGACATGTCCATCACTGTCACCTACCATGGCTTATGTTCTTACGATTGTGCATATATGTATGATTTGACCAGTCAATGTATCCACCTGAGAAATCAGGCCGGCCAACAACACAGAGTGCCCTTAGAATGAAGCCAACAGAAAAAAAACGACAAAACAAAATAACTATAATGATAAGGCCTATAAAAGTCACGAAAAAAAGTATTAAAAAAATAGAGAGAGACAGAGAGAATTGTCCAAAGTATCTTCAAATCTATCACCGACATATTGGCCACATATCAGGTCCTGTGATGGCTCCTTGCGTGTCAGGCAATAATTAATTTGTCAGTGTTGCGCATGCGTGTGACTGCGGCCTGGACAGCAAAAACAAAATATAGAAGATAGAGAAGAAAAGGGAAGGGAGGAAAGCCAATGGTCGATACGTGTATATATATATATATATATATATATATATATATATATATATATATATATATATATATATGCGTGTGAGTGTGTGTGTATGTGTGTGTGTGTGTGTGTGTGTGTGGGTGTGGGTGTGTGTGTGTTTGTGTGTGTGTTTTCATTAAGGAAAAAAGCTCTATAGAATTCTGAATATTAGGGTTAAGTTTTACTGAGGACAATTATTTTCTTTTTGTGCCAAGTGAAATATCTTTTGAAACTTTGCAGGAACAAAAATTAAGAATCAGTTGGCTTATATCGAACTGTTAATTACTTCTTTGAAAATAACAATTCTGACGGAGCATTCTTCGTGATAGTTAATGATTGCTCCAAAGAACGATTGAAAACCAGGCGTTGGGTTGATTCTTCCAAAACATCAAAACTCGATAATTCAGACTGCTGTTTTCCGAATCATCTTAGTTCAGTCATAGTGTTTTCTCCTTTTTTTTTTAATAAATTGGTAACGTGACAACACAAAGTAATCGGGGAATTTTCTGCGAAAACTAAGAAAATGTCACTTGAATAGAACTTCAAATGCATCAAAGAAATTTAGTCTCCTGAGCACACTTTTCCCTTATTTCGGTCTTAATGGTCAATAATTTTTTGGCTAATATGATATAAATTGTATTCTTAGAAAATTACTGCTAACTTCAGTATTACTAAAAACTGGTACTCTAATATGTCCTGTAGATTGATAAAAAAAGTACCTTTTACTTAAGGAATATAAGTGTTCAAACTTGTAATATTTTTCAAAAATTTATGATTGTATGACTATTGAAAAAAATTGTTACTAATAAAGACCATTTTACTCAGGCTACAATTTATGAAATAAATATATCGATATTTTCATTTTTTAACACTAAGTGTCGCCGTGTACAAGGCGTTGTGTAAGCCGAGGTGGTGGGTTACGTCTGGGGATAATTTATACAGGTTAAGATGTTAGACAACGGGGAAACATCCTGTTGTTAGTCGATTCTACAAAACAGTCGTTCCCAGGAAGAAGCTGTTCGAGGGGAACTTGCTTCTCGGCGATGGAATTCAGAGGTAATGTGGGTGGCTTGCTACTATGTAATTGGAATGTCAGGTCCGAGCCGTGGAGGTTAGACCTGTCGAAATGAAGGCATGTTGTTCGTCCGAGCACTTTCAATGGAAGTAGCAGAAGAGCAATTAGAGACACGACACATCCTGTCTTTGAGAGAGAGTTGGAGGGTGGAAATTCCTCCGCAAGGATCCGTAGAGGATTTGAAACTCTATCAAGCCTTAAAAATGATGACTAGGCCCTTCTGGCCCTGATTTGACAAGAGTACTCCATTCCCAGCATTCAATCTAATGTTTGGCACAAGGCTACACATATAAAGCACATATTGATCATTGAAAGTACCGGCCATTAATCAACTATAATATCTCGTTAACTCTTACCGCACGCAACATTACCCGATAGTGACACACCATACTGTAATATCATATATAAGATTAAGTGGATTCTTAAATTTTTATTTAAGTCGTGATAAGATATGACAATTACTAATTATACATAGGTCAAACGTTTATCTTGTATTATGGAATATATTTTATATACCGTTTCCCTAGGTAGATTAGGGCGACTGTTTACATATAAAATAAAAAATAGTTTCCCAAGAGTAATAAATCCTGATAGGACTTCGCGTTCTACTATGATCACTTCGTTGTAATGGTTGAACAAATAAGATGAGAAGAGACTTCCTTTTTTTGTAATTCATTTATGAATAAATATTGCCTAAAGTTTATCAGGGTCTTCGTTGGACTTTAACTCGCACACAGCATCTTTTGATTACTGAAGCTGGGACAAGCTGAAATTTATTCAAATTAAATTATCCAATGTAAAGTTAACGGATTATCAGTTACCTTCAAAGCGTAACTGACATATACTTACTTCGACACACAAACACCCCCTATATATATATATATATATATATATATATATATATATATATATATATATATATATATATATATATATATATATAATTATATAATTAAATCGAAAGGTGGTGCATAGGTGCTTTTAATTATATGTAGTTTTAATTGGCCGGTTAATAAATTCTGAATAATAAAAAGCTAACGAAATGATACCAATATTGTCATTTAAATTATTATGTATTAACCTTCTGACTAAAATGAAGCACGAAGAGATAGATATTAATATCGGAATTTCCGAACACGTCTGTGTTCTTTTTCAACGATACGAGGAATAAGCAAAGAAGTGAGATTTAATTTTCCGAGCAAATTTTTTGCTTATAGATCTTCTTGTTGAAATTATACGCTCTGAGCAAAACCCAAATCACTGTATAATTCCTGAATGTTTGAACATAAATATCAACTCATGTCTGCGCCTTTCTTCTCTGCTGCTGAATGAAGAAGCTAAAAGCATGAATCTGATGACATCGATGATATGAAATGGTTGGTTGAAGTATGCAGCGACAGGAGAAATGTTGTTGTTATCCCAAATGGTATTTTATGGTTATGGAATCGAAGACGGAATTCCGTTCCTGAAAAGATTTTAACAGTCACAATTCAAAATCGGTGATTTGAATACTACGTGAATGCCAAGAGAAGTGTCACCGGTAATATGTCTACAAACCTGGCATCAGGGTTTATTGCAGGTGATATTTCCTTGCGGAAGTGATGAATCGTGTATATCGGATGATGTTAAGAGTGTATGTAGATTTAGGTGGGGATGACGCCTAGCGTGAAGCGTGTTCCCGCTGAATATTTTTTCTGATTGTTTGGTCGAGTTTTAAATACTAGAAATCTTTAGTTAAATGAATGGACTTATTTATGCATTACGAGAGTTGAGTTAAACAAATATAATTCCCGCTACATTCAATGAGCACTCTGACAGAATCGAAACCAGAGAGTTATGGCTCTTAGAAATAGTTCTCTAACAACAGAAGCCTCACGATCTTTACGCACGTCCACGAAGTTTTACGGATATCAACGAGTTTATATGCGTGTTAGACTAATTTTAGTTCTTCTATTTCATAGTTGATTGTGTTTGCCGTTTGAATGATATCTTAACTCATACAATAGAGTGGTGATTGAAACTTTCTCAAGACGACACAAGAATGTATTATAACAAGAAAGTGTACACTTTCAGAATCGTAAAAACCAACGTTGGAAAAAACATTCATGATACTCATCTACAAACACTTCCTCGCATCAAGCACTTTTCAAAATATATTCAACAGAAAGACATTCAAAATCAAGTACACAGACAATGTTACACAACTAATTAAAAAGCACAACAGAAAAATAACTAACAAAACAGACACACCAAAACAAACTAACCTTTAAATGCAGAGAATAGTACGAATTCCCTTTAAATTAAAATATCTTACAACGACATTTCGTACAAAGCAGTATAATATAGCAAGCCACTGTATAATTGTTGTGTAGGATCCACCTAATCTGCATAGGTGACTGCCAACTATATAAATAGTGGTTGGTACCGGAAGAAGAGGAGGAGGAATCACGAGATCTCGGTCTCTACGCGGCCCCAAGGCTAAGATCAAGGTGTAGTATCTGTTCGCAGATTACTCGCTGAATGGTCGCCTATGGGGCCGGGATTCCTTCTCCGATACAGGCCGGCGGCAGGGATTCGTCCCTGCGCTGGTAGTATCGTGGCTACGTCTGACTAGCTATGACCAGCTCTGACCAGCTTGGACAAGCTATGACCAGCTAAGACCAGCCAAGACCAGCTATGACAAGCTAAAGCCAAAGCACTGCGACCCGGGTGAAAACTCGGGTCCATTGCCCCTCCCCTTCCCACGTTAAACTACGACCTTGTGTCACAACCTGGCCCTGTGGGAGGTCAAGTGAATATCAGGAGGAATCACAAGATCCAACTAGAGACTCTGATCGACTGCGACTAGTCAACACATTCTCCAGGAACGTCTTCCCAGAAATATACAGAAATACTATATGTACTTATTGTGTACACTTTCTTGTTCTAAGTACATTTTGTGTTGCATTATTATTCCATGCATTAGGCGAGATTCAACATTGAGTCAAGACTCAACAATGGCGACGAAGTAAAACGAACCATACGCCAAGTTTTAACAATGGCAAAGAAGTAGAACGAACCTTACGGAAAGAATTAATAGTGAGAGTTTTCAACAATTGGGACAAGTCATTGAAGAACCCCGGCTGAAAAAAAAACCTATTAATTCAAAGTCCAACGTTAACGTAACGACGAAGGATTCTGAACTTCTGGATATGTAGAACTCGTTAAAAGACGACTAAGCATAAAGGAACGTTCACTCAGAAAAATTGAAAGGTGTCGTGAACGAATAACGGTAATTTTAAATTAAAAAATTATCTACAACGAGACACCCGCTAAAAAGAAAAATTGGCCGACTACAAAAACATGCATGGATTAAAAGGAGCACAAATACACCGTGTCGACTTTGAAAGGTAACAAACTTTAAAAAATTATTTTTTTAAAATTATTTGTTCAACAATATAGTGACGAATTACCTCTGATAAGAAAATCAGACGTTGTCATTGAAATACGCGAACAGAAGTCGGAAACGGAAAAAAAAAGTCCGACGCTCTCTGTTCACGAAAAAAAAAAAAATACCAAAGTTGATTAGCACGGGCGTGAATGTAAAAGCAAGACATAAAATAGAAAAGTCGTACGTTGTTTCGATTTTTTGGTCAGCTTATATGATATTAGTGGA
The DNA here is from genome assembly GCA_964036315.1 of Acanthosepion esculentum. Lineage (NCBI taxonomy): Eukaryota > Metazoa > Mollusca > Cephalopoda > Sepiida > Sepiidae > Acanthosepion > Acanthosepion esculentum. The sequence goes on from OZ038477.1 coordinate 18,762,915, forward strand.
TACACAAATTAAAAGTATATTCCTTGTTGCATGCACACTATCAGCTAAAGATGGAGGAACTATCCAAAGTCATATCTGAATTATTAAAATCCCAGCAGTTGAGTCAACAACGTCAGCAGGAACAGTTTGCCTTATTAATAAGGGAACAACAGATAGCACAGCAAAAAATTTCAAGATAAACAACAAAAATATCAAGAACGTCAAGAGGAAAGACAACAAGAACAACAGATAGCGCTGCAAAAATATCAAGATAGACAAGATGAAAGACTTAGAAATTCAAAAGTTAACACTGGAGAAATTAAACAACTATCAGGCAAATGAGGGTAATTCTTCATATTCTAATAACACCATATTTAATTCGCTGGAAACTTTCAACTATGTGCCAGACGAAGAAAAAACGTTTGAAGCGTACTTTAAACGATATGAAGATATTTTCTACACAGACTGTGAAAACTGGTCGAATTCAAGAAAAGTCAGTCTATTACTAAGAAAGCTAGGTACAGCAGAACATAGCAAATTTGTAGATTTTATTCTACCCAGAAAAACAACTGAATTGGAATTCTCGGAAACAGTGAAATTGCTAAAAGAGCTGTTTGGAGCAAATATGTCGCTTTGGCATAAGCGATGGTTATGCATGAATGTCTCTAAATCCGACGATCAGGATTACTTAAAATATGCATCTATAGTGAATAGACATTGTGACAATTTCAGATTGGCAGAGATTACGGTTGAAGAATTCAAGTGCTTAATTTTTGCTCAAGGACTGGTATCCAGTAAGAGTGCCGAAATAAGACGTAGAGTTTTGTCTAAACTCGAATCTGAACAAGGCCTTACCCAGCAAAAGTTAGCAGAGGAGTGTCAACGGGCCGTAAGTTTAAAAAAAGAGTCGCAAAAAATCGAAGAAGCTGGCATTGCTTATATTAAAAAAATAAAAAAGCAGTCAAAGTTCCCATTAGAGAAAAATTGGAGAAAAAATTCAGCGTATTTTAATAATAGACAAGAAAATAAAAAGAACGAAAATACAAAGGTCCCACCATATAAGTGCAGACGATGTAACAAAAGACATTGGGAGATAAATTGCCCATATAGAAATAAGAAATGTTTCGTGTGCCAAAAGAATGGTCACAAAGGATCGTGTTGTAAAACGAAAAAATTCAAGAGTCGAATTAGACAAACAAATTCGAATATCAAATCAGATAGAGATTTGAGGAAATATGTGACGACTGAAATATTCAAAAAGAATATCAAATTTCAACTCGATTCGGGGTCAGATTTAACAATAATGAACGATAAAACATGGAAAATTTTAAAAAGGCCTACAATAATGAAGTCAACGAAACTCGCTCGAACGGTAACTGGAAAGCAAATTAACTTCGAAGGCGAGGTTGTACTTCCAATGAAAGTGAATGGGATCGTTAAAAAAATAAAAGTTTTCATTGAGAAATGGAGAAAACTTGTTGGGTACAGATTTTATTGAAACATTCGAATTGTGGGATAAACCGTTAAACTCATTCTGCAGAAAAGTAGAAAGTAATACGCAATCAAGACAGGACATTAAAGATGAATTAAAGAAACCTTTACACCTGGTCTTGGAAGATGTAACAAGTTTGAAGCTAAATTTGAATTAAAAGAAAATACTATGCCTATATTTAAAAAGAAACGTAACGTGCCTTTCGCAAGTGTAGAGAGAGTAGTAGTACCAAAAAAGTTGCAGAAAAGAATTCTACGGAACTTTCATATGGGTCACCCGGGGATTAATAGAACAAAAAGCTTAATGCGAAGCTTTGTATATTGGAAAGGAATGGATGTGGATATCGAAAACATGGTTCATCGATGTAAAGGGTGTGCATTAGCAGCTAAGGCACCACCTATAGTACACAAACCATGGCCAAAGACGGATCATCCGTGGGAAAGATTACACATTGATTTCGCTGGTCCAGTAGAAGATTATTACTACTTAATAGTAGTAGATAGCTTTACAAAATGGGCGGAAGTACTACGCTGCAAAAAGCCTACGTCCAATACCACAACAACTTTTTTGCATGAACTATTTGCACGGTTTGGTGTGCCAGAGTGTATTGTGAGTGACAATGGTACACAATTCACTTCTGACGATTTTAAGGAATTTTGTGAGTTATATCAAATTAACCACATAACGACGCCGCCGTATCATCCGAGATCCAATGGACTCGCAGAAAGATTTGTAGATACGTTAAAGCGCGCTCTGAAGAAAGCCTCAGGAGTTCCAACGGAAAAGGCGCTTCAGCAATTCCTACAAGTATACAGAATCACGCCTAACCAGAGAACACCATCAAACATGGCACCAGCTGAACTAATGTTCGCTAGGAAAGTTAAGTCAGTGTTTGACAAGCTTTTGCCAGGAAGAAATAGAATAAAGAACACTATGTATACAGCTAGAAAAAGATACACCCCCGGAGAGAAGGTCTTTTTCAAGTGCTATAGAAACAACATTGAGTTCTGGGAGCGAGGCATAGTGGATAAGAGAATCGGTGACCTGATTTACATAATAAAAGGGCCGAAGAATACTCATAAGAGGCACCAGAACCAACTCAAAAAATGCTACGTGCTAGAGCATGAAGAGAGTATACCGGATGAGGAGGAAGATCCCATTGATGTAATGAATGATACTTTTCAAGTAGAACCTCCGCAGAGTGCTCATGAACCGAGAAGATCCGGTAGGAAACGAAAGTTAACGGACCCATTGGACGTGAATCCAAAACGGAAAAGATATTGAAAAAAAAAACAGATATACATATGAACTATGCAAAGGGGATCTACAAAGAAATAACCATAATCATCATCCCATATAGAAGCCAGTTTGAAATCCAAAAGGATTCCAAGGCTGGGTAGGGGGGTGTTTTGTATCATCCACCTAATCTGCATAGGTGACTACCAACTATATAAATAGTGGTTGGTACCGGAAGACGAGGAGGAGGAATCACGAGATCCAACTAGAGACTCTGATCGACTGCGACTAGTCAACACATTCTCCAGGAACGTCTTCCCAGAAATATACAGAAATACTATATGTACTTATTGTGTACACTTTCTTGTTATAATACATTCTTGTTCTAAGTACATTTTGTGTTGCATTATTATTCCATGCATTAGGCGAGATTCAACATTGAGTCAAGACTCAACAATAATATATAATATACCAAGCCAAATCGGGTAACAAAAATATACATAGGAGTAACTGAAAGAGGCAGGAAAAAGTGAAACTACACACAGGAAACATATTTTAAGAACAGTAATAACACACACTAAACAGATACGGGACCTTAAAAACAAAGAAATAAGCACACGAAATCTATGAAAGTTGAGACTATAATAAAATTTCCAAACAAATACAAATTATTAAATAGATTTATCTCGAAATGCAGATATGTAATCAATTTTTTGCTGCGTAAATTAAAAATTGAAAACTTATAACTTGTAAAACATCACTAAGAAAAATACAGATATCTGTATTATAAACAGCGCAAATATCGTATTTAAAAAATACCTTAAATAAAAAAATAAGTGTGACCCCTGCCAAAGAATAAAGTAATAAAAATAAATAGATAAATTATAAACAATAAAATAAATAATAATTAAATAAATATGTAGAGATAAATTAGTATATAAAGAATAATAAATACATAATATATTCAATTAAGTGAACAAAAATTTATAAATGTGTAATGAATGCACCCATGAACACGGAACATTAAATATGATAAAAACAATCAAATAATTAAGGAATAAATATGTAACGCTCTAAAGCAATTCCTAATAAATAAACGTGATGTGAAAGTTAAAAACCAATCAAGTATAATAACTATAAAAGAATCGCTTTCTAACCCAGCATTAGTTCTGAGTAATAACCAGATGAATAAATAAAAATAACCGTTTTCGCCTATTCAATAGACGTTAGCATAACAAAGTAAAAAGGAAACAAATTATAGTGTTACCCATAATGCCTCAGTGATTGGATTTATAAACAGTCGAGCTATAATGCAACATATATGTCCTGAAGATTTCATTCAAGTTAAAAAAAAAAATCGACCGCCACTCGCTGTTGACATCAGGCTCCAGAAGTCTTATAATTACTTTCACTTTATTCCAGGTATTGAACACATTTACCAGATAAATATAGCATACCTTAAAACTATAAATTATCACACGCACACACATACACACATATAAATGTAAAATTATATATATATATATATTACATATGTATATATATATATATATATATATATATACATTCATATATATATATATATATATATATATATATATATATATATATATATATATTGTGTGTGTGTGTGTGTGTGCAGGTATGCAGAAAAACAGGAAAAAAAACGTTAGCTAAATAAGCCAGAGTTCTTTAGTATTTTTGTTTTTGTTTTTAAGAAGACAGTGCTCCATACAGAAGTAGAGCTTATATTATAATATTTTTAAAAAAATATGATTCCTTCGCTACATAAGAGTTCTCATGTTTCAAAAGCGATAGCCGGAAACCCTCAATATAATTATTAAAATTAAGTTGAATTAAGTTATCGAGTCCCGCTTCATTCTCAAGCGAAAATGTAGGAATAAGCTATCTTGTGGTTTGCCCGTGATTATAAGTATGGTAATTTTCAACATTAATTACTATAGAAACGGCCATTTTTGTTATGTGGTCGGGCAGTTAATTCTTATCTACAGATCTGTCACCTTCGGAAAGGTTATGCCGGGGTATGGTGGTGTATCTATTCCAAAGCTGCTGGTGGCGGTCACCGTCTCGTTAGTTTGAAGCGAAAGAATGGGAGAATGATGTCTGATTTCTATTTTGAATATTTAAGAAGTTCTTGTGTTGTCTCCATCTAACACTGATAGGATATACATTGGGTGAACGAAGAATAAATTTAAAATTAGATGGAGACAACACAAGAGCTCCTTCAACAATAGTCAAAATAGAAATCAGACATCTCTATCCCAATATTTTTGGCATTTAAAAGAAACGAATAAAGCACCAAAAGTAAAACGGAAAATAATAAATAGAAAAAGAACTTGTAAAACCTAGGATGTTCCATGCCCTTTATGCCTACACGAAAAACAACACATCATTTAGTTTCTAAATAATGAAAAGTTATTAAACCATAGACAGGAGTTAACGGTCTTTTGCCGACATCAACAAATTTTCGCATTAAATAATTAGCATAAAAAATAGATAAATAAATAAATTCCTTAGTTTAATAAAAGGCTTAAAAGCTTAGCCCAATCATTAAATAGAAAAACCCTTTGTGAAGTCGTTAAAAAACAAATTGTAGTTCAGTGCAACGCGTTTATATGAAACAGCCATTTGAATAAACAAATAAATAAGGAGATTAATAGAGAGATAATATAATACAAAATAAAACAAAATCCTCTCGACACTTAAAGACTTGCCGTCGCGCCACGAACTATCTTTCACTTTAAACTAACGAGACGGTGACCGCCACCATCAGCTTTGGAATAGATACACCACCACACCACGGCATAACCTTTCCGAAAGTGACTGATCTGTAGATAAGAATTAACTGTTCGATCACCTAACCAAAATGGCCGTTTCCATAGTAATTAATGTTGCAAAGGACCATACTTATAAACTCGCGCAAACCACAAGATAGCTTATTCTTAAATTTTCGCTTGAGGATGAAGCGGGACTCGATACCTTAAATCAACTTAATTTTAATAATTATATTGTGGGATTGTGGGTCTCGCTTTTGAAACATGAGAACTCTTATGTAGCGAAGGAATCATATTTTTTTTTAAATATATATATATATATATATATATATATATATAGAGAGAGAGAGAGAGAGAGAGAGAGATAGATAGATAATATTAGTGGTCAATATAAACACACGCATAAATATATACATATATATATATATAAAATATATAAATACTTACATATACATGCATACATACATACATACATACATACACACACACACACACACACATATATATATATATATATATATATATATATATATATATATATATATATATGAAGAAATATAGTCTTAAGATGTGGTATATTTATGGGATAAAGTGCTCAATATCAGTGATAGTGCGTGTGTAAATATAAAAGTGAACATAGAAGTCAATACTTAGTTGCGACTGTATTTTTCAGGCCTGACGATTGCATCTATCATGAAAGAGACTGTCGCCTCTAAGTGTTGACTTCTATATTCACTTTTATATATACATATATATATATATATATAAAATTCCAAGAGGACAGAATCCAGATAGAACTCAATGTCCAGTACAGTCTAAGAATATAATTAAAAAGCTTAAACACTAATATTCTATGGTCATAATTTATTACGTTGGAATCGTAATTACTATCCAATTCATCAGACCTACAAATGCAAAAAGAAATCAGAAAAAATACATATTTATATATATATAAAAATATATATTTATATATAAGAACACACACTCATACACTACACATACACACACATATATATGTGTATGTGTGTGTGTTTTCATAACAGCGTTCTGTAAAAATGATCAGTAGGAAATGAACGATATTTGTTTCAAGCTATGAAAGATTTATTCGTTGTGACAATTTGGAAGTACCTAAAAGCAGATGTTATTTTTCCCCTGTCCAGTAGTGGAATATGTGACAAAACTCCTTTACATTTAACCGTAAGTAAAACTTCGAGAAGTTGGGCAACGGCATGCCTGAAGACCAATTTTCAACCATTCTTTCCACTAACATATGTCGTGCTAAAATGGTCTATCCAATTGATGGAGGAATCTTTTAATTGCCTTTTGTCGAAAGATTTCTCCAAGGTGCAGGTACTATAAATATTTTATATTATACGTTATAAGAACTAATGCTGTGTGTACATTCTGCATTCCAGTTGGTATTAAGAATTCAGTTCACGCATACGCTGATTACTTAAGCCACTCTCGGCGTCATGGCTTACGTAGAAATAATTCAAATGCTATCCGAAATGTTCACAAAATCAATGAGAGATGTTTCAAAGTATTTCAATTTAGTTTCAGAAAATTAAACATATGTTACATTGATGTTATCTTCATAAAACAGTCGTGATGAAAATAATTTTTATTGTTTTGTTTCCGAAATATTTGTCATTATATATTTAATAATAATTTTAATTACAACGTAAAGTTATTGGAATTTCGATGCTCTGTTAATGAAGTCGGATTACTACTGTAAACTCGGAATATCATCATATACATCCAGTAAGCCTAATGTTCAGCAGTCAAGGACACATGTCACAGTGCATAAAGGCGTTAGATAGATCCAGTGACATGACCCGAAGCGTGTGAGATCAATATCTGGTTAAGGCGGTGGAGAACTTGGAAGGGGAATTAACAGGAGATAACTGATAACTGACATCCATTAGACATGGCACGTGGAAATAGAACAGTCTACCCAAGCGAGCGAAATAAAGAATTAAGTTTGACATTCCAACCACCTGAAGAATGCCGGAGCGTACAACGGCCGAAACGTTCTATTAAATATGGCAACAAAGATGAGGACAATAGTCCGAATAATGTAAATAGTGTACATAATACCTCATCTCAGAAATATAGACAGATACCCATAATTAATGTACGTTATTATCTTATTACACGTTTATGTTATATATGTGCGGCTAGGGTGTTAGGTAGTGGCTCGGAATGAGAAATCCGAGAGTAGAGTTTGAACTCCTGTCAAATTCGTTGCATTCACTTATACAGAAATAACTTTAAGAACGGTGTGAAGACGTTAAACGTTACATAATAAAAAACTTTGTCGTCATTAGACTTGTTTGGAAACCAGTCGAGAAGGAGGACATCTCTGAACTCAAAACTTGAGGATCGTTTTTGGAGACTTTGGGGTACACACTTTGTACCAGTTCTCTGTATTCGGTTCTTTCGAAAAGTGTGCTTGGTTCTGCACACACCTTCGCCAATATAATCAAATCATCGATTGGCTGTTCGGATCTAAGACCTTTATACACCGGGGGATGTCCATTTTTAAATATAATCTTTTTGGGGGGTATTCTTAATTGATATAGGTTGTAACCAAGAATGTGGCACTGAATGAAGAATAACCAAAACAGCGGTTGGAAATGAAAATGGTAATTTTAATAACATCAATAAAATACAATACTCGCCAGCAACGTGAAGAAGGTAAGCCACTGCTAGTGGTGGACTACTTAGACAGAATATTTCCCCATTACGATAGTCTCCAATGTATTTATGAGGATTGGGACATGATCATTGAGGGTTGGGACACACCCATTATTGTTCATATGTAATTCATATAAAATATACAATATAGATATCAAATGAGAAATTTTTTATTTCGTACTGAAAATGACTGCGGAACATTATGCTTACTGAATATATATGATGATATTCTGTGTTTACAATAGTAATCCGACTAACGATGTTCAATACAAGCTGTAATTATTACACTTTGTTCTGTTAGGTTGAATATGTAATGTAACTACTAATATGTAATGTAACTACTAATCACACGTGGCAGTTAATAAATTTTGAGTTTCTCTAGTTTCACTCGGGAGTGGCAGAATACACAGTGGATTAAAGGAACAAAAATGTTGTTTCACAACATGAAAAGCCAATGCCGCATACAGCCATACATAAATAAAAGGCATATTACAACTGTGTTAGTTTGTTCTATCCCACTCGCCATATTCACCTGACCTTGAGTCAATCAAATATTACTTTTTCACTTGTTGCAAAATGTCTTCACTATTTAAAACCAGAAACTTCCATGCCTCTTATTAACATGTTTGATGTTCAACTCCAAGAGAACGTCTCACTGTACTTTCTTGGTCTCACGTTTTCCTATGACCTGAAGTGGAACAACTACATGGAATCAACAGCGGCATCTACTGCAATAAAGGTTGGTTCTGTTGGAGTTTTTGGGTACCCTGGTGTACTAGTGAGCCAGCCAAAATGAGCTGACTCATTTTATAGTTCACTAATAGAAGTGTTAACAAATCAGAAGGCTCAAAATATTCACTCCAATCTGTATAAAGGCGGCCATGTTTTTTCCGGAATATTCACTGCCAGCCTTTGATATCGAAGACTGAAGAATTACTGAACAGCTGCTGGTGGTATTGTCGATATAGTCAGATTCAGTAGAATGTCTGACTCGTGAGTGTTAATCTTTAACTTTGTTTCATTGAACAGATTACGTACTGCGCTGGATTCTATATTCATAGACTATGGTGAACATGGACAGCAGGTTCTCGTATCGTAACAGAATGTTTTCCTCGTCTGAGTCCATCCTTCACATCTACAAATCTACCATTTGTCCATGCATGGAATACTGTTGCCACATATGGTTTAATGCCCCCCGCCGTTCATCTCGAGGTTCTCGACAAAATCCAACGCCGGATATGTAATGTGAGGGTTCCCGATCTGGCATCTCGTCTACAGTCACTTTCTCACAGACATACTATGGCTTCCTTCTGTCTTATCTATAAATATTTTCATGGCAACTGCTCTGACGAACTATCTTCACTGGTACCCCAACTGAATGAATTTAAGCATGCTACTTGGTTGGCATCTTGGGCTTTGTTATGGCTCCTTACCTATCACTACAGAATGAACTCTTCCTAACATTATGTATACTACGCCTCTCAAGAGAGAGGGACGAATCGAGTCGAGCCGATAGTAGTTCACTCCAAACCAGACTGACAGTCATACTAACATTTTCACATCTTGTATTATTATTCCGTGTAGTATATCTTCGTTATTTCTACTCTTGTGTTCGTGTTGTTCTTCCTTGGTCCTAACCTGGACCATAACACTTTTTTCTACACTTTTCCTTCAGCTGTCCGTTTCTTTCTTTCTTTCTTTCTTTTATGCGACCTTACCTATAACTACAGAATGAACTCTTCCTAACACTATGTATACTACGCCTCTCAAGAGAGAGAGAGAGAGACGAATCGAGTCGAGCCGATAGTAGTTCACTCCAAACCAGACTGACAGTCATACTAACACCTTCCACATCTTGTATTATTATATCATGTAATATATCTTCGTTATTTCTACTCTTGTGTTCGTGTTGTTCTTCCTTGGTCCTAACCTGGACCATAACAGGTTTACATTTTGACTGTTGAAACGGTTAAATGTAACAGCTTCTTCTAATCCAACAGGATCTTCTCTCGCGCTTCCCTACAGTGGAAATCCCTTCCTCTTATTTTCGTCCCTCATAATTATTATATATAAAAAATTAAATGTAATATCAATCGATATCTTCACTTGTTTTGATCCCCGTTCTACTTTTTATCCTTTTTTCAAACTCCCTAAACCCAGTCTTTTCTCTTCCTTACGCTCTCTGTCATCCCTTGCTTACTACTGGCACCCCCATCTTGCTTCAAGAGTTTGTCGAAAGTCCCTCACATCAAAACCTGCATAATTTTACGCAAAATGTATGGAAGCCTAATAGCAGGTAACCAGTCAGTTTAAATAAAGGTGCATTTATATTCAATAATATGTAAATTTAATTCATTTCTTGAAGAACTAATTTGATAAACAGAATCCGAAATTAGTTATAAGTTAATCTAACAATGCAGTAATTTCGAAACACGCCATCGAAAAGAGTGACGCTAAATTATACTCTCCACCGCTCCATCTGGGTTCAAGCACGTAATGTACAATTGTTGATTTCTAAAAATTGAAAGACAATTTAATATTTATTATTTCGAAAAATGAAATCTACAGTTGGTATTTCTGCTATTATCACATTTTACTAATATTCTTGAGAAAGTGAGAAACACAATTCATACTTTTGTCTTATCGCCAGTCATATCTTAACTGTGAAATTTTGCGAAAAGTAACATAAAAATATCTGATTGAACCCAGAGGCAAAAAACACTCCCAAAATTATCTCCATGATAAATACATATCATAGAGGAGAGGATTTAATTAAAATTCTGCCATTGTGACTTTGCCGCCATTAATAGTTGAAGGTAGGCAAATCTTACGAGGGAATTGCTCAAAATCTAAGTGAGAAAACAAGAAAATAGCTTTAAATATTCGGTCGGCGAAAATTCGCTTGAGGATGAAATGGAACTAATATTTTTAATTTAATTACAAAATTAAATTTGAAGATTTTTTTTAAAACATGGTTATTGCTGTGTAGCAAAAAACATATTTTAAATCAATTAATTTATAATATTAATGCTTTGTAAATATAGACTGAGCACTATTTTGTAAAAAATAAAAATATCAATAAGAACACCAGATTACCTATCTTACTGTTCTTTCTTTACACACACACACACACACACATATATATATATATATATATATATATATATATATATATATATATATATATATTGAAATACACTTGTTCAATTCTCTGGCTCACATCATCAATGGTCCTTTTTTGACGAATACCATTAGAGGTTTCGGATCTTACATTGTGGCTTTTCTCTACTGTGAAGTATTCGATACTGATCACATAACCTGTGTGTTAGATGTCAACTACAACATTTAACATGGTGTAAGGCTCCCATAACTGACTGAGACACTTCAGACATTTATACTCAAGCCAAGGGCAATTTCGCTCTTCCATAAAAATGGAAGCAAACACAACCAACGTTTCTTAGCAAACATGGTAACACTCAAATGAAATGGTTAGTTAATATCTTTCATTTCACTGATAAAAAAAATCACAATGTCCAGTGATAATTTACTTTTTATCTTTCAAATATACAGTATATGTGTGTATGTGTTTGTGTGGGTGAGTGCGCGCGTTCGAACATGGGTTTATGTCTCTGCTTATCGGCATGTGCGTGGGTGTGGCCATATTAACTATTTCTTTAAATGGAAGGTTATCTACTGATCGCGCAGCTAGTACTACTGTCGACTGAAATTTATAAAATCTTACTACTAAAACAATTTTTCTGTATAACAGCTTTCTCATTCCCGTCTACTCTTGTTTCTCGCTTCAGTACAGATCAGTTTCTCCTTTGAAACGGTGTGAAATGACATTATTTCCGCTTGCGCTAACCATTTTAGTTGTTGCTATTGTCGAAAGTCCTCAGGTAAAGTGTTTTTTGGGGTTTTTTTTGACACTTCGTACATATTTTTTTATTGTGTAGCGCCAGTCCAGGAGGTTCGAAGAATGATGATCCTCTCTCAGACCGACAGTTTTCATTCGCCCGAAGTTATTTTAATGAATTTATCAGAGAAAGTGTTTGTATACAGCTGAGAGCTCATATATTTTTGAACAGGGAGACCTACAAGTATAACATTTCTATGAATGTTTCGATATGACTAGACTACTTAGAACATGACATGAATTCAATTGGTAATATTTTGATATTTTGCCCCTTGTGGGATTGGACAAAACTACTCGTAGCACGGCTAGTTCATTATATATATATATATATATATATATATATATATATATATGAATATTTCTCAGAGTTAATATGTAGAAAAAGACTATATGTATATATTTAAAAGACAATAGGAAAACTATATTAGTATAGCCGACACGTTTCGTCCAATATGGACTTTTTCAAGGGAAGAAACGAAATGAAAACGAAGTAACTATTAACAACAAACAAAATGTCCTTAGCAACTAGAAGATTTTAGAAAACGTATTGTATTCGTTATTTTCAGTTGACAATATAAATAATATAGCGTTTCCGCCAACACATGCAGCAGATTAATCTGGCGCTCGAACACATTACAACGCTTTAACAAGACGGTGAGAGCTGGAGTATCAGGATGTCTCTTGTGGTCACAAGGCCTTCATGGATTGAGATTTAGGAGAAGCTCTGTGTACATATGTTATAATTTCTATCTCTCATGTAATAAGACATTAACTAGGTAAAGTTAGGTCATTTCTACTAATTTACGACCATTACTTTAAAGGTAATTCTCGGATGCATATGCGGCAGGTATTTCGTTCGCACACTGTATTAGGTAAGGGAATGAGAAAACAGAAAGCTTTTGGCGTTTCATCATTCAAAATGTTATTTCAAACTTAGTATTTTCTTGGTGTATAATTGTAATCGATGTTCACCGTATTCGTTAGTTCCCACTGTACGCACATGATTACTGCGTCTGCGATATCATTATTGTTTTGTCCGTGTATTGTTAATATATTGAAATGTAATTGTCATCTTTGTAAATGCCTTATGTAAGCCGAAAGCTTAGATAGGATTAAAACATGTATCAATATGGTGAACATTGAAGTTAATACTCAGGCCTGGCGATTGCGTCTAGCATGAAACAGCCAGTCGCCTCTGAGTGTTGACTTCAATGTATACTTTTATATTTATATTCGCATACGCTCTATCTGAGCACTTTAGTCCATAAATATAGCACACCTTAGACCTATATTTCTTCATATATATATATATATATATATATATATATATATATATATATATATATATATATATATATACATATATATATATATATATATATATATATTTAGTATTGAATGTTAAAGACAACATAGTCTTGCATATTTTCTTTGAATTTTCTCATATCATGTTTAAAAGAAAAGTTGCTGCCAAATTACACACACATATACATATATACATATATATATATATATGTATGTATATATATATATGTGTATATATATGTATGTATATATATACATATATATATATATATATATATATATATATATGTATATATATATATATATATATATATATATATATATATATATATATATGTGTGTGTGTGTGTATGTACAAGCGTTGATAGAAAAAGATATCAGAACTGATGCTATCAAAATAAACTAAAACACATATCAAATTGTCATTTAAGAATTTCGAAGTAGTGCCCTTCTGACGACACACACTTTATGCAAAAGATTTTGGTACTAATGGAAGCATTTACGGAACATCTTTTTGGGGATAGCGAACACCTGTAACGTTTCATTCTCTTATGTTGTCTCGACGGCTTGAAATATTGTGTTCCTTTTAAGTTGGTTTTGATTACTGAAGAGGAAAGAATGGAAGGGGCGAGCTCTGAGAATGTGCTGGTTTTGTGATCTGGGGAATGATTTACATGGCTCCAATCTGCTTCACGATTTCTGGTCAGTGATGGAACATCTGTGGTGGGATGTGACGACGACAGGCATCACACATGTAAACAACAGAATCCTGCGGGAACGTTATGACTTATTGTGCATGCATGACTGTGTTCAACGCTTATCTGTTCCATGTGGCTTCACTCAGCGTACATTGGCTCCGTTTCCATAGCAAATATCCAGATAATTATTGATCAGATATCACACACACACAGACACACACACAAATATATATATATATGTATATATATTATAATATTAAAAAAAAATATGATTCCTTCGCTACATAAGAGTTCTCATGTTTCAAAAGCGAGAGCCGAGATCCTCAATATGATTTTTTGAAATTAAGTTGAATTAAGGTGTCTGGTCTCGCTTCCTTGTCAATCGAGAATTTGGGAATAAGCTATCTTGTGGTTTGCGCGTGTTAATAAGTATGGTCTCTTGCAACATTAGTTACTATGGAAACGGCTAGGCTCGGCCATATTGGTTAGGTGGTCGAAGAGTTAAGAATTAATTTTTATCTACAGATCAGTCCCCTTGGGAAAGTTTAATTCAGGTTATGTTGGGGTCCCTATTTCAAGTCTGATAGTAGCGGTCGGCGTCTAGTTGGTCTAAAAAGGTATTTTATGGCCTTGCGGCAGGTCGTTAAGTGTCGAGAGGATTCTGTTTCATTATTATCTGTCTATTAATCTCTTTATTTATTTGTTTATTCAAATGGGTATTTTCTTTTACAAACGTGTTGAAATGGATTACAATTTTTTTTGACGACTCCACACACACACACACACACACACACACACACACACACACACACACACACATATATATATATATATATATATATATATATATATATATATATATATATATATGTCAAGTACGTCCAGCTCCAGGTCGGAGAATAGGTGTAAGCGGAAAACTGGCGCCTCAAAACAAGCTTATTGTGGTAGATGAAGCTGGACAGCTCAGGAACATCCCGATATCCACTGTTTGCAATCATATCCAAATAGAGAAAAGTCTATGGATGTAAATTCAGTTGTGAAAATCCGGATTGTAACACCGAAGTAACAACTTTCCGGCAAGTAATGTAACTAAAATGGCACCAAATAAAATGCACTGTACTCTTTAGGATCTTGTCGCTATAGCCGAGAGAGAGGTCATGTTGACTAGAGAGTACGCATCCTTCATATGCCATTCGCCAGACCTGCGCTATTAACAGGTCTTCCAATCACATCACCAAAGGAACTTAACGAAATAAACGGATGCCTAATATATATATATATATATATATATATATATATATATATATATATATATATATATATATATTGCAATGTTATATTAGAAAATACATATACCCACAACAAAACTGTACATCTTCGTTCAACGTTAATTTTTTTTACGTTTCATCAGCTGGCAGGTTACGATTCTACTAAAAAAATTATTCCGAAATGCATTTAACGTAGCATACCTTCCATTTCCGTTATTGGAAAGTTTCCCATAAAATTTGAAGATTTTAGCTTCCATTTTTGAAACATGGTTATTACTGTGTAGCGAAAAAAAAGGTATTTTAAATCCGTTAATTTATAATATTAATGCTCTGTAATTTTACATTGAGCAACATTTTGTAAAAATAAAAGTAAAAAATTTCAATAAGAACACCGGATTATATATCTTACTGTTCCTTCTTCATATATATATATATATACATACATATATATATATATATATATATACACACACACACATATATATATAGATATATATGTGTGTGTGTGTGTGAGTGTGTGTATTTTATGAAGTTCATCTTTATTTTTTTTTGTTCAAAATATTTCGACCGTCTCTTTCATTACTAGAAAACATAGGCAGTTATCAGTTGATTATATCCTGTCAATTTATAAAAGCCTAAATCTTGAATTATTTATAAGTGGATATTTAACAGAAATGGGGTCACTATTTCATTGTATTTGACATGGTTGATTTTACACATTTCACCCAAAGCAAGACATTGAATCGCGTTAAAAATAAGATATATTTGAGAGTGAAAGTGACTGGGATGACAAGCGAAGAACAGGATTCAAGGAGAGAGCAGGTGAAGATTGGCATTGCATTTAAATTTTTGACGTTCATTTAAATTAATGTCATATTTTAGAATATCATTATATTGTTTTCCTATTTTAACGTAAAGAATTTGGTTAATCAATTTGGCAAATATATATTTTTATTTAGATTAGAGATCTTCGAAATTTTCTAATGTTAGTATCTTTCTTCGTTGCAGATTGATGTAAAATTATATATATATATATATATATATATATATATATATATATATATATATATATATATATATATATACATATATATATATATATATATATATATATATAATGTGTGTAATTTAATCAAGCAAGAGTTATTCTGTACGTGTACGTGGCGGAAATGAGACGCAGAATCCTTAGTAAATTGGAGAGTGAAACTGATTTGACACTTCAAAACCTAGCCGAAGACCGCCAGGGATGCATCAGTGTGAAGAAAGACTGAAAAGACATAGAAGAAGCTGGCATAGCGCACGCACATACATAAAGTACGAAGACAAACCAACTTACCCTCCTCACAAAGCAACCAAACCGATCCCCCCCCTTTCTAACTCTAAAAATCAATATAAAAAATATTACCACCCAATCCATGCTATCG
The DNA here is from genome assembly GCA_964036315.1 of Acanthosepion esculentum. NCBI lineage: Eukaryota > Metazoa > Mollusca > Cephalopoda > Sepiida > Sepiidae > Acanthosepion > Acanthosepion esculentum. The sequence continues at coordinate 18,779,725 of OZ038477.1, forward strand.
CTGTGGGATTTGGCAATGGTTTAAAGACTCTACATATCGTTTCAAAATTTGTCTATCATGTGAAAAAAATAGGCCACAAAAGTTCTCATTGTTGGATTAGAAGAGAAAATAAAAGCCGAATAAGAATTACGAGGACTGACCAAGCAGATGAGACTAACATAAGAAAATACGTACAAGTTGAAATGCAAAACAGAAAAGTTAGGCTACAGCTGGAGTCTGGCTCAGACTTAACTATTATAAACCTACAAACATGGAGAAAACTGAACAAACCTGCCATGATAAAAACTGATAAAATTGCTAGATCAGTTACGGGGAGAAAGATAAAATTCGAGGGTGAAGTAATTACAAACGAAACATTTAATAGAATGACGAAAAACTAAAAATGTACGTCTTAAGAAATACCGAAAACCTATTCGGAACGGACTGGATGCAAAAATTCGAACTGTGTTATTCCATACCTGTGTTCGAGTTATTCTTCATTGGTTCTACATTGGACCTTCGCCGTGGTATAAGGAACTTGGACCCTAACACAATCACATCCTCAAAGAAAAGAAAACCTAACGACATGTTTATATTTTCTGTGTTAATAATGGTGAATCTGATACGTTTAACACGTTATTACTACAAGTCTCTTATTTTTTTATCTCCATCAGATTTGTATTTCTTTATCACGCCCTTTTTGTCGCCCTGTAGAAATGTGTTTTATTCAGCACAAGACAGGAAAGGGAAAACTAGGCAAATAAAAACATAGTTTGTTAGCCTGTATAATAAACTAATGCAATGTTACGATTATGAGTGAGATGAGGCTCACAAATGAAACAAATTGAAAAAGTTTAAAAAGGGGAAAATGAAAGCATTTCTTGAGATCATTATAAGGAAATATATATAAATAATATGGACTTAGTGTTAAAACCGATATACATCGCCTGTCTGCTGGACTCAGTTCTTTCCTTGTCATTTCTCCCCATTAAGTTCTTAAATTTTCCTGCATTGTCTTATAATTTCTAGCGTCTTAGTGACATTATCGCATTGCCTGTGGTATATATATATATATATATATATATATATATATATATATATATATATATATATATATATATATATATATATATATACATGTACAAGTAAGATGAGACAAAATAGAGTCCCTGTCGAGGTATTATGTATACTATTTACATTATTCGGAATATTTTCCTCATGTTTGTCGCCATATTTATCACAACGGTTCGGCCGTGGTACGGCAGACCTTCTTCATGTAGTTGGAATGTCGAACTGAACCCTTGATTTCGCTCAACTAGGTAGACTGTTCTAGTTCCAAGTGCCATGTCTAATGGATGTCAGTTAACAATTACTTCCTGTTAATTTCCCTCTCCAAGTTCTCCACCGCCTTAACCAAGTATTGAATCAGTTATGTAAATCGTGAAAATAGGTTACACTTTGTAACATTAATTTATAAAGAATATATATATATATATATATATATATATATATATATATATATATATATATGTATATATATATATATATATATATATATATATATATATATATATATATATATTTGTCATGAAAACACTCCAACGAGTACTCAGTCTCGCCTCGTCAGTGATGTTATGACTTGGGGTCATAAAAAGTTTCGGGTCTTCCAACATCATACTTGTTCGCCCAAGAGACCCTACCGAAACAGTACTATTCCTGGAAAAAAATACGTCAAGCACGCAACCAATGGACTCATTAAATAAATGCCACTACTGACCAATCACTAACGACTTACGTCAATTCCTCCTCAGCCAAAGCGATATATTAAAAATGAAGAATAGACAGCGTGCTCGCCTTTATTTCATCTTAGGATGAGCACGTGGAACAGGTAAGTAATAACAAGAAAAGTTTCCTTTCATATGAAGTGTTACTTTAACCAAAAAACAAAAAGAAAACAAAATATCGAACACATTCGTTGATCATAGGAATTATGATCAGAAACTTTTCTCGCTTTCTTTTTCCACCACCACCATTTCTTCTTTCTATTCTTTCTTTACTCCTCCTCTCTCCCCTCCTAACTAGGAATGCAGAAAAAAAACAGTTAGTAACACCAAGACGGCGTTGTTGAAAAAGGTGAAAAAAAATAAAAAATAAATAAAAGGCATCTCCCCTCTCCCACCAAACAGCGACTTAGATCATCCCTCTACGTATGTTTTTTGTTTCTTCCCAACTGCCCATCAACGCCAACCAATCTCCGTCGTAGAGCTCCATGGAACAGATATTTTTATCCATAGTCATTATGAGGCTTTTTCTGCAGTTTCTGATAGAGCCCTGATGGCCTTTCTCTTTTTTATTCCCCTGACACCAAGCCGACTTAGAGCACTGCATACAGATCTTCCTGTAAAACCACGGCATCCGATTTCAACCGGGAAACAGGTAGTCCGCCATTTGTTAGCTCTGCATCTCTCAAATATGTCCTGGTATTTCTCCAGCTTTTTTTCAAAGGCTTCTTCCAAATTCTCCTTCCAAGGTACCGTAAGTTCGAAAATTATGACCTGCCTGGAAACAGTCGACCAAACCAATAATTCCGGGTGCAAGGACGATGTCGTTTTCTGCTCCGGGATATTCAAATGGTTCCCCAGGTCTACTCTTAGCTGCCAATCTCGGACAGAGGAGAGCATGCAGGTTGACCATTTACGCACCGTGCAGGATTTTCCACCGGCCTTGACGAAACAGATCGCCTTCGTTTCCGGATTACACCTGCAATCGCTAATTGCTGCGGCTACTACTTCGGGTAATTTCCTAAGTACCTGATCGTGTCTTCACCGGTACCTCCCTTCAGCAAGTGACTTCCAGTAAGCGATTAGAATATTTTTCATTGTACTTTTCGTGGCACAGAGTGGACATCATGTTGACTCGCTCATCCCCCAATGCGCAAGTTTGCAGGACTCGGTAGTACATCGTACACGGATTGCACGAGAAATTTAATGCGACTGTTGTTGGAGTGTCAGATCTCCGACCAACTTATCTTCCGCCGTAAATTTTTTTTTCCATCTTCTCCATGCACCCTGCTGACATTCCCACCATCTTGCATAATCTTTTTGCCTCAACGTTGGCACGTACTTCCTCTTGAATTAGTTGCCGTCTCTCTTTACCTCTAGCCTTCTCGATTCGGGTGCCAGGAAAGAAGCCCAAGCCCGCATGACCTGATGCCACTGTCTCCATGGGAGCTTTCTGCCTCAAACGCTCCTCCGCAATACGCAGTTCGCCCTCTGCACTCCATTTCCTTCCATTGCGGACTTCTATGCCTGCTGCCGCCACTTTTGGGTCCTTAGAGTCCCTGTACTGTAGGAATCCTCTTGTCTTAGAGACCACGAATTCCTCCACCAACTCTTTAAAGGGGAGTGCATTTTATTTGCAACATAGTGCGGCGTTGCTCAGACCTCACGGCAGCCCCAGCCATCTGCGAAGGTAGCCGTTAATTCTCCTTCCCATGGCATCCACTGATGTCATTGGGAAATCGTACATTAAACAAAGGCCAGATAATACTTGAGAGCACCGCGTGCTGGTAAATCCACGCCTTGAAACGGCTCTGAAGTACTGACTTGTCCACCTTGGCTAGCCATACCTCGGGTACGGAGATCGTCATTCGGATAGATAAAGTGTCCGTTAAGGAGTTGTTAAAAATTGTACTTAGGCCCTTCACAGATCTCTCTGTCAACGTCGGTATAGTAGTCCTCGATATCGTGAACCTGAAATTATCTGCTCGTTTCCTTTTCTTTATCACTAACGATCTCGACTTTGCAGTCTTGAAACTCATTCTCGTCCAAGCAATAATCTTTTCAAGTCTAAGAAGGATCCACCTACTCCCCATGACTGAAGATGTTGCAATGGTCAGATCGTTCATGTACGCTTTGATCGGTGCCTGACGCACTCCTGTCTTCATCATAGGGTCTCGACACTCGACTTCGGCCGATTTGACCACCATATTTATGGCGAGGGTAAATAGGGTAGCTGAGATTGTACAGCCTGTAATAATAACCCTTTCGAGTCCGTGCTAATACCCTTGGGAAAGGTGTGAATCCTCTTCATCTCCCTCCAGTAAATAGCAGGGCAGACTGGGTTCTATAGCCTTGGATGGCAACTGGTCTAGGAGAAGGACAACTCTGAATTCAAAACCTGCGGAGGGTAGTTTGGGGACTCTGTGGCACGTAGTGCACCAGGTCTCTGTATTCGGCCCTTCAAAAAGTGTGGATGGTCCTGCACGAAACATTCACCACCATAATCAAATCTCATGTGCTGTTGTCGAGCTGATCTGCTTGACCCTCATACGTCGTATTCGACGGGAGAGTCGAATGTATATATATATATATATATATATATATATATATATATATATATAGTAGAGAGATAGTTAGGTTCACGCGGCTAACACGACATCCTTTTGTTGTCATCGGGATCCATTTTTATAGTGGATCTTTATAAGCATATTCAACAACTTCTCGTATGCTTAATATTACTGGCTGAATACGTATTCCCAAATGCACACTCTTCTGCGAGGACAGCTAACTAATCCCTGTTACAGACGCCTGCTCAGGAATATTTGTGTTTGTTCAGCCCCCACAAAAACCATTTGTGTTTTATGCAACATCTACGGTATACGGATATTAGTTATTCTTTCTGAGATAGATCACATCCTCCAGTGTAATAAACATTTTGAACAACGCCAGTACTCTAAAAGCCTCTGTCACGATGGCATCTGATTTCGGGCAAGCAAAATCATTGACGGCTTTCGAAGTTTTACGTTTGCACCATTTTCCGAGTGAAACATTGATTTGTTTTTCAGGCACTTTCCAAAAAGATATCATTCTGTGATCGCCTTCACAAACCGTTTACATCAAGATGTCAGCGAGCAGGCGACTATAGTGAAATTCAAGCCTAGGTTTTCTTGTTTGGAATTGTTTGAACATGGATGTCAGTGCAAAACAATGGGCTTTCATTTATTTACAAACATTGGTTTTCCACGACTTTTGATTACTAAGTCCAAAGTTTCTGTTGTTAAAAATGGTGGCTACCAATAATTTTCATTTACGAAATTGCCAACCAACTTTTTGTGTAATCCTGCATAGCTATCAAACAATAAAATTAAGGATACGTTTTTGTAGATATTAAAAATGGTTATTATTTATTTTAATTTTATTTATATTTGTGTTTTATTGTTTTAATTTATTTATTAGTTAATTTATTTTTTGATTTTATCATTTATTTTTTTCCAAAATCTTGTATTTCCTTTGAAATAAATTTATTTCAGAGTCAGAGGTTAATAATTGTTTACATGAAACACAAACTGTGTTCGACATCAGATTATTAATTTCCGAATACTGTCGGCTATTCCACTAGCCATAATCAAGTAACCTTTTTTGTCAGTTGAATATATAGATTTTCATATATGTATAGCTATAATGATAGGAATGCTTTTCCCTTTCAAACACAGTTATCTCAGTGTGGCCATGCTCATACTAGATGTTACTGACTGTCGGAAGTTTCTTTTTATTATTCATGCTTTCATTATATTTAGCCCTTTATATATATGTGGATGCGGCTATTATAGTTGGATTTTCTACTAGTATGTTGCAAATGGAGTTTCTTACACACACATACACAGACAAATATACATATATATATATATATATATATATATATATATATATATATATATATATTGCTTTCATGCATGAAACAAAATGTCGTCACTTGCTCTTCAGATTTCACTTTTAAATTTACATAATCTCTCTCTCTCTCTCTCTCTCTCTCTGATATCGATCACTTTAACCCATAGATATAGGGTCCCTTATTTCGTCAAGATGAAATAGGTAACTGATCTAAAAAATAACTTACAATCAGCTGTTAACTAGTTTAAGGAGTGGCTTGTTAATTTAACGTTGCCAAAACGAATCTGGGAATCCCGTTTCTGCCTTCCGTCATAGCTGATACAAACCTCCATAAGAGTGTCTCGTTGCACGTTGGTGGGGCTGATATTTTCCGCTGACATGAAGTGGAAAAATTATATTGAATCTATTGCTAGATGTGCTGCTAGGAATTCTGGCTCCCTATGTCGTGATAAAATAAATTCACCACCAGAATCTATCTTACATATTTATAAATCTACCATTCGTCCATGTTTTGAATAATCATTATATCATATGGTCTGGTGATCCTTTTCTATAAATACTTTCATGGTAATTGTTCCGGTGAAATTTCCTCTAGGGAACCTAGAATTTATAACTTTAAGCGCAGTACATGTTTGCGATAAAGTTATTTTAAAGTTGAAATGATATGATGTTCTAAGAAGTTCTAAGCTAACAGTTTCTTTTCTCGCACTTGTCTCATGAGAAACTCCCTTCCGACTCCTTGCTTTCCTCTCAGTGTTCAAGAATCTAAATTGTATCTTCTGTTTTCTTAACTCTTGCACATTTATTTTACTCCCTAGTTTATAGTATGAACACTTGCGGCTTAGTTGCTTTATTGACTTGATTGGGGTGTACTGATTAAAAAATATTCAGTTGTGTATATGTGTATTTTTGTGTTAGTGTGTGTCTGTTTGTGTGCGCTCAGCTTTGTGTGTGTGTGTTTAAAATGAAATCCGTACACGATGCTAATTTTCTTTCAACTTTAGTCAACTTTTTTATTTTTTTTAATGTTTTTTTAAAGCAATTCAAACCCAAGCAAGCGGGGAAGCCTCTAGCACGCAAGGGCTTACAGAGAGTAGGAGCGAGAGCAAAGAGGAGTGGTTGAGGTAAGGATGAAGAGAAGGTTAGTTGATAGAACAGGGTATCTGGAGATATCGATTGACATTACATTTGAATAGTTGGAGATTAAGGCTATCAGGGAAACAAGAAATGGGGAGGGAATTCCACAGACGAGAGGTGCGAGACATGAAGCTATTGGAGTAGAAGAGACGGCTACATTTAACACTTTAGACAGTGAAAGGGTGAGAGCGAGATGCTAGCCTGGTTGAACGCTTACATTCATGAGGTCTGGGGAACATTGGCATTATTATAAAATGCACGCAAGTACGCGCTGAGGGCATATCTATTCTAAGAGAGACATAGATCCTAAAGTCAGTAATTAATTGAACAAACATCAGAAGGCAGATTTGGGGAAATTAGCCAATTTGAGCCATTTTTTCAACACTACGTTATACTGGGATCAGAAAATATATATAGAAGGCGATTTTATCTTGATATAACCACGAATAATGGAACGGAATCTTTTCGTCATTTTGAACCGTGAACAGATAAGCATTCTACATTGCTGCCCCACAACGACCTCCCGCCCCGCCTTCAAGGCGCAATCATAAAGTTGTCGTCTGGTCGTTGAAGTATGTCGACAAAACACGCTTTGCAGTCTGTCGCACGCACATTTTGTCGGACTGACGGTGTATACTGGATTCCATTCAGCGATCAACGTGGGCAAAACAGGAGAGTCAGACAGAGCAATGATTTCCTATGGAAGTTGTGGAAAAATATCACTAGACGATGGCAAATTGAACTCGTCGTATTCCTTCCTATTTATCGATCTCTAGACCTCTTCCCCACAAGTTCATTCTCTGTCACTGTTTCGCATCCTCACAATTTCTTTTTACAATAAAATGTATCCACGTAAAATTGTGATACGCACGCACACACACACACACACACACACATATATATATATATATATATATATATATATATACATACACACACACACACACACACACATATATACATATATATATATATATACATATATATATATATATATATATATATATATATATATATATATATATATATATATATATATATATACAAGTATGGGATTGATATATACGGAGTAAATTCCAATAACCAACAATTATTATTCTTTAAAGAGTGCTCAATACAGAGTAGAGCAGATATAATCATTTATTTAAATATTATAACATAAATATGTTATAAAATCACTACAAAAATAACCATTTTGTTTCAACACTTCTGG
>OZ038477.1:18792725-18867725 GCA_964036315.1 Acanthosepion esculentum
TCTCGAATGGTTAAACATCATTAGACATAAAAATAGTAAATCTTATAGAATATGACTAGACTTTTAAAGTTTTGCATGCGGTAGAACGGGCCATCAAACTTTTCAGCAGTTCTAAATCGCGAAAGAAACATAATCCAATGGATATAAGTTTTGGTTGGTTGAATGATTCCAAAATTGAATTGGCATAAAACATTGTGGGTTCAATACCTGGTCCCAGCAGAGCGAACATAAAATTGGATTGTTCAGTTACGAAGGGGTAGTAACTGAATTTGAGATAACGAAAAAAGGTATGGCGCGCGAAATTAGAGTAATCTACCCACTGGAAATGAATAAGTGTCAAATTCGGGTTCCAGCTTATATCACCTGAAGAATGTCGGAGCGTACAGTTACCGAAACGTCGTGAATATGGGAATAAAAATGAGGACAACAGTCCGAACGATGTAAATAACATAAACCGTATGTAATACAGCCTTTTCCCCTTAAAGGTTTATGGGCAGATAAATCACGAGCTAGAGTGCATATATTTCATAGAGACGTACCTTGAAGGCTTCAGTATAAAGCAGACATTACCATAATTAATTGCCCCTGGTTAAATTATCCGAAGAATCGTGTAGTATATCATACAAGTGATTTTTAATCAAACTGGAGTTCTGGAGTTGTGATAATTATTTACGATAACATAAAACTATTCTTGATATTGATTGCGATAATGAAACTCATTAATGATAATAAAAGATTTTCAATTAATGAAAGTATATTGGGATAAAGCGAGGCGAATTATGATGAAGTATGATTGAGAGGGAATCTGACTGGCTTATATAACCTTGTGGGAATTCTTCGAGGCTTGAGTCTAAGTCGCTGAGACTTGCCACTTTGAGATCTACCCAGCCCCAACCCGAGGTCAGCTTTTAAGCAGTATCCCAATCCTTCAATTCGAAATCGTGACCGAAAGGAACATTTGCCATTTGATGCGTGACTTTCATATGATTCTCGATAGAGAACAAGGTTAAGGGCAAATAATACTTTTTTTCGCGTTGTCTTTCACCAATTCTTCAACTTTCTTTTGTATTCAACATTAGCAGATATGAACAAAAATCACGCACGATTGCCCGCTTCTGATGCCTCTCATTTTATACTCCCCTCTAATACACACACACACACACACACACATATGCGTACATACATACATACATATATATATATATATATATACACATATATATATATCTATATATATACATATATATATACACAGATATATATATATATATACATATATATATATACATATATATATATATATACACATATATATATATACATATATATATACATATATATATATATACATTTTTATCTATTTACATATATATATATATATTCATACATACATATATATATATATATATATATATATATATATATATATATATATATATATATATATATATATATACACTCGTCTGGCCTTTAATGCTCTTATCGAAATATTTGCGAACCACTGCTCCGGCTAAATGGAGAGGTAAGGGCTAACATCATCCAATGGCTACTCGTGCTCAGCCGGCTTATGATTGGATAAAAGTCGGTAATTCGTGACTTCAGAACGCTAAACAAAGATCAGGCACTGTCAAAGATTTGGCGTAAAATGAGACACCTTCCAAATCAGTAAACCAACATATCTCTTTTTGCGCACGACATAGAGAATATACCAAATATGGTAAGTAAAGATACCTGAAATAGTTGAATGACTAAAGATTTAAAGAATCTAACTTCGTTTCTGTTTGAACACAAAGAGCAAGCTACCTTTTTTTTTATTGATCTTCAAGATTTTACTGATTTTATTTTGCTTTTTATGTCATTTACGCAGTAATTAATTCTTATGAAAAATTCTTGAAATATTATGAACAAAAAACACCTTTCAACTCATCATAACATGAGAGCAAAAATCTCCTTTTTATGAAGCTATGTTTTTTTTTTCTTAGCTAACCTCATCACTAAATTATTTGACGAATTTATTTATTTTGTCAGTGGTCAGGAATCAATCCCATATATTTCAGTTTTTCGCTTATCATTATAGGAAATGGGTGTTTCACGAAGCGCTTTTATATGGAACAGAATCCCGTGTGTATGCTTTACGGAAACGTCAAATTTTAACCTCTTAAGGTCAAGCGTTATCTATTCTCCATATCGATATAGCCTTCATTTTCTACTGAATCTTCTTACATCCATGCAACTAACCCCATTCTGTAATATTCTCCATTGTTTTGTTCTTCAATGAATATAAAAATAACTATATTTCCCATGATATCAGCCTGTCAAATAGAAAATGTTACTATCTATATAAATAAATCACAGGATGTCTGTGTTCCTGTCTGTCGGCCTGACTGTCTGTCTATGTGATACTTTTTCACACGATTTCAAAACGATTTTGACCAAACTTGGCGCATGCATTGTACAATGTAAGCCATATGTTTTAGCGGAAAAATCGATAATGCTTTAAAAAATCAATAATCGATAAAGCCGATCAAAAATCGATAAATTCAACCTTCTTCCTCAGATTTCGTTCAAATCGATAGGTAGATTACTTACGTCATGATGAATTCAACGATACCCCATTTGTATTTCTACGCCACTACATTTAGCGAAAAACCGCGAAAAACGAAAAATAGATTTAAAAACAAATCGATTTCAACACAGATTTTAAACTAAAAACTCCATCAATTTTCAAGCAGTCTAATAAAATTTTCACTCAAATGTAACCAATAATAAGTTGATTTTTTAACAGTCATTTAACTTGATACCTGTGTCCACCGATATAATGAAAACCGGCCAAATACCGAAAGAATTGCGATTTTTACTGGTTTCTTTCTTATTTTTCAGTGATATTTCAACCAATTTTCATCAAACTTAACGACTATTTATAAATGTATCATCTTTTACGTCTCTTGTAGCACGCTGACTTCAAAAACTTCAAAATAATTGTCGTCTGAAATGGGGCTTCATTTTGTCTGTTTTACCCCTTCAATTCCTCGGATAACTTCGATTGAATAAATACAGACTACTGTTACATCAGTAACTGCATTAATTCAAAATGTTTTTTAATGAAAGTACTTTAAAGTAATTGAAGAAAATAGACACTGTTACATATAAACATGATACTGTTTTTGCTCCATTCTAATTGAACGCTTTTTCTGATCGACCAGTTGGGTATGGCTGCTAGTATTATATATAACGAAATTAATGTATAATGATTTAACATTAGGGCCCCAAAACATTATCAGTGAATCGGATTCAAATTCGGAAATTCCTTTTATTTAGATTGTAATTACCTGACAGTGAGTATACCACAGGATTCTTTCGATCACATGTGCAAACTGATAGCTACGCAACCGGAAGGCCTTTTCATTAAGGCAGTCTCCCCAATTGAAAAAAACTAAAAATAAAGGGTCAGTAAATACAATGATATATCCCTCCTTCTATTACTTCATCACTTTTCGGGAGGCGGCACCAAATTGATTTGTTATATTCTCAGTCAGTTCTATAGATATTTAGGAGTCTTTTGTATATAAAAAAAATTAGAGAATCTCCATTATGTGATTTAGTGTACAATTATGAATATGTGGCCCTGTCGGCTGGGGCTCTAGAATAAGACGACTGCACTTCTGCTGAGGGGTAAGACCCCACCAATGGGGCGTCCTGGGTATGACGATAAAATACATCTGCGTCCAGGGTAAGACGATAAACTACATCCAATAGCAAAACCTCTGATCAGGAGGTTTTGAGGGGCGTGGAACCACCTCTTAATTGCTGATGTTCCCAGGTCAGCCCTGATCAGGGTGGCCTACCTGATAGGGTTCTAGCTAAGGACAAATATTTAACCCCGAAACTGAGACTACATCCGCGTCTTGGGTATGGCGATAAACTACATCCGTGTCCAGGTTAAGACGATAAACTACGTCCAACAGCAAAGCCTCTGATCAGGAGGTTTTGAGGAGCGTGGAACCACCTCTTAATTGCTGATGTTCCCAGGTCCACCCTGATCAGGGTGGCCTACCTGATAGGGTTCTAGCTATGGGCAAATATTTAACCCAGAAACTGAGGTAAAAGGCATTATAAATGTGTAAAAATAGGTTTTTCTACTAGAAATACTTTGTGAAAACTTATTACCAGAAATATATTTTTGAGGAAAAAAAAATATTACCAACAATACGTTTTTGAATAAAACTATTACCAGCAATAGGTTTTTGGAAAAATAATATGACCAGCTATACATTTTTTATGAAAAAAAAATATTAACAGAAATAGATCTTTGACAAAACAAAATTATTAGCAGAAAAAAAAATGTTGTCGTTATAAAATGACCCATTTGGGTGTTGATATGCCGTAAAACGAAACAAACTAAAACAAAACAAATATAAATATCAATATTATTAGAAGCATCCATGATAACCTGAACCAATTTATCGGGAAAATAAATATATATTTTGATATCCAAAAAGAATATTTCCCTCTTAATTATCTTCATTAAATCAATTATATCGGAGTTAAATTTCTGACACGTTTGTACGAGTATCGTCGTCTTTATTATTTGCATTATTTCAGTTTGTGAGCTTTGCTATTATTCTTCTACCTTTTACAATAGGTTTTCAGAAGTTGTTGCGACTGATGTATAATTTTACAATTTGTGATTTGGACCTACGAATATCCCAGACTTCGGATACTATTCTGGACATATAAAGTGATTAGGACTTATTCCAATAGGAAAAAACACCATTAGCAAATACAATTACTCTTGTCTACCAAGGGAACCATTATTTCTCCCTACGTCTTGCTAACCGACACTACTATGCTTTATTTAAAGATAAGTCTGTCCTTCTGTCTCTTGATTTGCCTTCTGGTTTTACTAAACTTCCATCTAAGGAATTCATCTTGCAATATTATGAATAAGAAAAACATTTCGTCCGATGAAAAAAAAAGAGCAAAATTCTCTTTTTATCAGAAACTATTATTTTAACTGTTGTGAATTCCGGGATGAAACCCGATATTAATGAATAACAAACGCCAGGAATGGATAAGGAAAATAAATGTATTAACATAATAATACAAACTGGTAATACGGGTTAGTAGATCCAGAAATGCGAGTTAGTAGCACTAATATATATGCAGGCTTGGTATTGAAGTATCGAGTTATTACTCCTTACTGAGTCTACGTGCTCGCTAACTGTGACGCTTGCCGCCGTCTCTGTGTGTGACTTACTCTACTACTACTGAACTCTACTACTCTTCTGTCGTTCCATCTCGACTCCTACTTGACTGTTCGGGTATTCACTGGTAGCAGTATATGTATACCTTGGTTGAGTCCATTTGTGTGAAAAGGGGAGACACCTCAATATTAGCTTTTCTCGCCACTAATGTAGTTTATATACTTACTTATTTTTGTCTGTGGTCAAGATTCCATCGCATATGCTGCTGTTTTTTTTTTCCATTTTCGTGGTAATAAGTGTTTTTCCAACTTGTTTCAGAACGCTATTCAAACAGCTTCTTCACAGTAACTGCTTCTTTGTGAAACAGAATCCCTTGTTGATGCATTTTCGAACACTATTGTACCCTTTTTAAGTCTACCGACAAGCATTATCTATACTCTATATTCTCATAATCTCTACCGCCTTACGTTAATGTTAATTACGCCATTCAGCAACACTCTACATTTTTGACCCTTCAGTTAACATTATAATATATATATATATATATATATATATATATATATATATATATATATATATATATATATATATATATATATATTGAAATTATTAGGAGAATTTGATAATTATATTTAAGTGATTCATCGAGTCTGAAACCTGAACAGAATCCAGAAAGCAGTGGACGCCCGTTTCGTCCTATATATATATATATATATATATATATATATATATATATATATATATATATATATATATATATATATATATATATGTAATTTCAACGTGTCAAACTGAGAAATCTTTTCCTTGTATATAATACAGAATTAATGCATAAGGCATTAGATGGACAAATCATTATAGGCGAACCGGATTCAAATTCCACAATTCATTTCATCTTGATTTTCATTAGCTCAGAATGACTAAACCATTTGTTTTAATTATTATTATTATTATTATTATTATTATTATTATTATTATTATTATTATTATTTGTGTATGTTATGTTCCCTGCTTTGTATCCTGTAGTGTCGGGTCCAGACTATGGTCTTTAGGCCCTATAGGAGAATTGCCATTTATTTGATTGCACTTTTCTTAGTAGATGGGATGTTCCTAGTAGGGCGATCTTCTGATCAACTTTTATGTTGATGTTACCTGGGACACTGTTAGTCAAATTGTTCATTTCTTTTCCCAGGTTGTCTTAGATCTCCGATTACTATTGGTACAGTCAAAGTCTTCATTCCCCACAGCCTGTAAATCTCGATGCCCCATCACCTTGTATTTGGACAATTTCTCGGTAATTTTTATGAAGTTTTTCTCTCAGAGGGTGCTACAATATCAATAAGCATACATTCCTAAATTATTATTATTATTATTATTATTATTATTATTATTATTATTATTATTATTATTATTATTATTTGCCTTCTCTTAATTACAATGCCGAAAATTCGTTTCACGCAAAATATACATAACATGTGCAGTGTTTATATTTTCAATACGTTAACATTATACGTTTGAGTTGACGAGGAGATTTACAAAGTGACGTATATACAGGGGCTTCCTCATTTTGCTAATATTATCTATTTCCTCATTGATCCTACAAACGATTCCAGTTTTATAGGAATAACAGTAGATTTAAGGTACTAAATTTATTTTAATTTCATTTTCGAAATTGTCATAATTTACTTGTTCTTCTTCATCTTGTTCTTCCTACGGCACCTTCTCTCTCTCGTCCTTCTTTTTCTATGTGCCACATCGCTTCAAGATGTTGGTTAGCATGGTCCTCCATAATGTCCTGTCCTTTTTAGCTCTGAGTAAATGTCTTTTTGATATCTCCCCACTCCTCAATGAGAAAATATTATTTTAGACTTTAATCATGATGCGTAATCCATTATTGTTTTGTCTGCCTCTCAGTATGAATGTTATACTTCCATAGAATAGTCAATTCATCACATTTTATGGCTGATTGCAATTGTTGTTCATACAATTTTTCAGTACGTGTTACACTATAATATATCTTCCACTAATATCCCGTCTGCTCCTGCAATCTTAATATTGTATTCCTTCGTTAACAGGATTCTATCGCCAGACACTAAATTGACAATAGTCTCAAACTCTTGTTCACATAATATGTATACAGCGCCATTTTATATTATATTATAGGGTTAATTAATGTGGTCTTCTGTAGTCATTGTATATGCGTTTGTTTCTGGTTTTAACCCTACGCCCATCAGCCATCAATGGAGTACCTACTTATCTACATACGTATCGTTACATCTGAGTGAATATTTACAATGCAAGGTTTTTGTTTCCATGTGTATTTTTAAACTGTTTAAACGTTGTGCCCTGCTTTTAATAATTCTAGCTACCGTATTTCCTTGGCAGTAATGTTGTATTCCTTTAGGAATTAAGTTTTCTTTTTATAAATGTAGAATTAGTTTGTTTTGTTTTTTTACATTTTCATGACAGTTAACTGGTTTCAGTAATCAATCAGTTTTGGTTCCTGAATAGTTTTTTTAGACATTTTTTTTAGGTTAACACAAATTGAAATAACTCTCTGCGCCTATTATATCTGACAAAGAGAAAAATGTTTACAGCTTCTTTCGAATGGTCAATGTTATGCCAAATCAGTAATGTTTTTTTTGTCAGTTGTAAATGTCATGATGCTATTTTTAACCTTAGGTCTCTGAGCGGACCTCGGGAAGAATTGTGTATACACTAGAAATGAAAGGAAATAATAATAATAATAATAATAATAATAATAATAATAATAATAATAATAATAATGGCAAGATAAACCGCTGCACGGCCAATATTCTTACCGTACCAAACAAGCTGACGTAGAAAAAAACCTCACCCATCAGTGGCTACGTAGTGCAGGGTTGAAAGCTGAAACTGAAGGTTTTATCATTGCTGCACAGGACCAATGCTTGTTAACTAGGAATTATCAAGCACATATACTAAAATACTGTGTTAGCCCAAAATGCAGATTCTGTGATAAATATCCAGAAACCATTGATCATCTTGTATCAGGTTGCACGATATTGGCACCCACTGAATATAAAACCCGGCATGACAGAGTGGGCCAATATCTGCACTGGAAAATTTGCAACTCCTAAGGGAAGGAAACTGAAAGAAACTGGTACGAACACCACCCAGACCCGGTTACGGAGATAGGACCTGTTACAATTCTATGGGACTACACAATACGCACTGACAGAACAATCAAAGCCAACCGTCCAGACATTGTTATTAAAGACCACAAACAAGATAAGTGCCACCTTATTGATATGGCAGTCCCTGCAGACTGCAATGTATCTTTGAAGATATTCGAAAAGCTGTCAAAATACAAGGACCTTGAAATAGAAATCTCAAAAATGTTGCACATAGGAACATCAACAATCCCTGTTGTAGTTGGAGCCCTTGGACTGGGTGGAAAAGATTCCAGTAGACTAACTGAAGGAATACCTGGAAGTCCATGCCTCAAAGAGATACAAAAAATTGTTCTGACAAGTACAGCCCACACTTTACGAAGGGCTTTATCTATGTAATAATTTTTTTTCAGTAGAAAGTGTCATGATACCATTTCTAACCTTAGGTCCCGCCCAGGAACCCGGAAAGAAATGTGTAAACCCCAGATATCAAAGAAAATAATAATAATAATAATAATAATAATAATAATAATAATAATAATAAGAAGAAGAAGAAGAAGAAGAAGAAGAAGAAGAAGAAGAAGAAGAAGAAGAAGAAGAAGAAGGAGTCGAAATCTCTAAAATGTGGCATAAGGGAACATCAACAATCCCCGTTGCAGTTGGAGCTCACGGATTGGTTGGAAACGATTCCAGTAGACTAATTGAAAAGATTCCTTGAAGCCCATGCCTTAAAGAAATACAAAAAATTGTTCTCACGAGTACAGACCACAATTTACGAAGGGCTTTGTCTCCGTAATTCTTTTTTTACTTTTTTTTTTCAAGTGGAAATTATCATGATGCCATTTCTAACCTTATGTCCCTGGCCGTGACCCGGAAAGAAATGAGTACACATCAGAGATCAAAGGAAATAAAATAATAATAATAATAATAATAATAATAATAATAATAATAATAATAATAAGTATGAATTGATTTAGATAAGTCCATTGATGAAAATATGCCAGTCAAATTATTAAACAAATTATGTATATACATTATTCTTGAAATTGTATTGAGAAGATGTGTCATCTCAGAACTAAGATAATATCAATTGTTATTTGAGTGTCTGGAACCATACTAAAATATGAAAAATCCAGTTTCTCGTCGACCTGGTGAACTGAGTTTGGCTGAAATGCAAAGGATTGCACCTTTTAATATTTCGCACTTCAGTGAGTTTTTTTTATCATTAGGCTAGCTTATTGGAAATTAATAAAGAACATAACTGATGTGGATGTAATGCGGATATATATTTTCATATATTCACAAAATTGTACAGTATTTACAAGGCATTCTCTTTAATATTTTAAATGATCTTCTATCATTTTACTGAATTTTACAACCAGAGCATAATTTGGATTTTTCATTTGTTCATAATTTATCTGTATCTGGTTCATACAGACTCATTGATTACTTTCCATGCAAGTATTTTGATGTCAATTATAATTATTATTATTGTTATTGTTTTATTTCCTTGGATTTCTGGTGTATACTCATTTATGTCTGGGTCCCGACTAGAGACCTAAGGTCAGAAATGGCATAGATTACCTTTTCAACTGAAAACCTATTTTTAAAAATCGCACATAATTTACATAAAAAAACCTTTGTAAGGCGTGGGATGCACTTGTGAGTACAATTTATTATCAATATTATTATTTTATTTCCGTTGATTTCTGGTGTGTACACATTTCTTTCCGAACCCCCCACTCCGAGAGACCTAAGTTTAGAAATGGTATCATGACATTTTCCACTATCCAATATATATATATATAAAATACAAACATATTTTACATAGATAAAGCTTTTTGTAAGATGTGGGCTGTATTCGTGAGAAAAATATTTCGTATTTTTTTAAGGTATGGACTTCCAGGAATCCCTTCAATTGCTCTACTAGAATTTTTCTAACCAATCCAAAGTCTGCAACTACAACAGCGATTGTTGACACATTTTTGAGATTTCTATTTCAGAGTCATTGTATTTTGGTAGATTTTTGAAGATCTGCAAATATACATTGCACTCGGCAGGGATTGACATATAAATAAGGAAACTCTTTTTTGGTGTGTGGTTTCTAATAATAATCTTTGGCGGGTTAGCTTTGATATTATTATTATTATTATTATTATTATTATTATTATTATTATTATTATTTGATTTGTTCCTCTCTGCGTGTTTTAATTTTTTCAGCCGGATGATGATGATTATATCCTAGTTTCTATCCACGTTTAAGCGATCAACACATTCGTCAGCACTTCAGCTCTTCCAAGTAATGCTACCAACTGCGAAATCCCAATGACGTCAGGAATATCCAAAGTATCCTGTGGAGCAGAAAGATTCCGGGAAATACTCTCCAGTGTCCCAGCCGCAATAGGAACAACCAAAACTACTGCTTGATATATTTCTCTGATTTTCCCTGTCAGGTCACTGTATTTTCGTTTGCTCCGCCTTGAGGTTCTTATCCCAAGGGCCCTCATCGGCTACTAGGATCCATTCATGACTACTCTTGTTCTCAAGTGTGATATCTGGGCGATTTCCTTCCAAACGCTTGTCAGTCAAGAGAGTTTATTATTATTATTATTATTATTATTATTATTATTATTATTATTATTATTATTATTATTATTGGTGTTGTTGTTGTTGTTTTTATTGTTGAGTCCTTTTTCCTTCTTTATATGTCCGCAGTGATTTTCACTCACTGTACTGCTTTCTTCTTATGGTGTGTCAAAGAACGTATTTTACTTTTCACTTCATGTCCTTTCCCGACCATATTCATATCTGCAATGTTACAGTGTTTCTCTCAACAACTTTCTCGTTCCTCCTCTTATTTTCCTGTTTATTATTTTCTGTTCTTTTTATCTGCCTGCTGATGCCCTGAGATAGAAACCATTCCATTATTTCAAACACTTTTCTAACAGCAATTTTACACTTTCTTTTCTTCATCTCATCAAACAAAATAAAACAATCGGACAAAATCACCGCGATGTATTTAGTCACTTGTAAACGCGAGAAGAAATCAAATAAGCACAAATTTCATTTTTTCATCAATTACAATTTTGTTTACATTTCCTTTAACTCCGGAACTATTCCCGACTTAGGTGACACACGACTATGACTATTCTTAGGAAATGTACTGAAACCGTTTCCCGTTGATTTCGCCACCGATCAATTCATAGGTTACTTTCTAGATCTACTAACCCAGCAACAATAATGACTCCAGTTTGCAGATTTTGTTATACTACTTGGTGGAAGAAAGTCAACTCATGCCTTTCTTTCAGGAACTGGGGTGAAGGTAATTCAATACACTTAGCTACAATTTAAACGCATTTCCCTTATTATATTTTATAGTTGCTAACCGTTATGCCATTGCATTTAATAAAGGAGTTTCAAAATTCCTTTCCCGGAACAATAATTTTCAAAATGTTTTGTGATGTTAGAAGCTCACTCGTTCTAATTTCGTTAGGCCAACGACTGCTTATTATCACTTCCGGAATACTCGTTGTAGATGAGATTTTGTTTATGCAGATACTGGTAATAATAACGCCTTCAAATAATACACGCACTAACAATAGTTGTTCAAATAGTAATAGCCGAATAGTAATTCGTATAATGATCAGTATGAAGAAATAGTATAGTGGATAGTATAGAGAAAAACGATCACTTAGACAACACGCTAGTTCTCATTTAAACGTTTCCTTTACGATCACGTGATCTTATTTAATAATGGAACCATCCGTGTTTTCTCACTAGTGGTCGGTGTTCAAACTACGGTGTCGACAACGACACTTTATTCCAATACAATAAAATATAATTCGCGGAAACCAATAAGTTAATGATTGTTTAAATGCTGCGTCTTTTTTACCGATCAAAGCAAATAGCTTAAATATGGCTGGATCATTCGGACAGCAACATGTATAGAATTTGTGGATGTCTCGGCGTGAGGTAATGGCTAGTAAGTTAGCATCGTTGACAATTACACCGGAGTAGTGTGTTCGATCTTCCTGTGTTTGGAGATAGATCGACAGCGACAAAATAAAAGTGACTCCATTATTTAATTAAGTGGGCCACGTGACCACAGAGGAAACGCATAAGTAGGAAGTCGCGTGACGTCTTATTGATCGCTGCTTTATCCTCTATAACTATACGGAGCGCTATTCTCTACTCTATTCACTATACTATTTCTCCGTTGAGATCATTATATAGTGGTTACTTTCAAGTGCGAGTGATATTCGAAGGCGTCTGACATCAGTATTGTTCAACTTCGTACGATAATTGTATCAGCGATTATAAAGTGTCTACTACAACGAGCATTACGAAAGTGACAACGAGTATTCCTTGGCATCGTAAAAGTGGCAGCGAGTATTCGTTGAGTCAGAAAATATGAATAAGCTGAGATCAAATATTGTTCATCACTGGTATATCAGATATTTCAAAGTCTTATATAAAAAATGAGATGACCATTCCCAGCAGATTTAAATTCTCATTCTTGGTTCTATTCATAACCAGCAGAAATGTACGCTTTATAAAAAATATAAGAGATTTTTAAATTTTATATTTGTAATAAAAATGAGATTTTATTCAATCAAATATGACATATTTGAGATTGTAAAAACGCTTTAATTACTGCAGCATTTAATAAAATACATTTTCAGATATTATTAATTTTCTTTCTACTATATTATTCACTCTCTGCCAGCCTGTGAGCAATCTTTTTTTGGAGATATCGAAATAAATTATGTAAAGTAATCTATCTTTCTGCACATTATTGCAACAGGCGATACAAAATATGATATGTAAATCTGAGCACGCATAAGAAGATTGAAAAAACGCCAATAACTAAAGAAATAGGAAAAGTTACTTAAATAAAAACAAGGAAAAGTCATGCAGGAGTGCAAACTAATATCTTCTATGGAGATGAATGCTGGACAATATCCTCGCAGATGAAGAAGAAATTTGAAGCGGCATAGATGTTTTTCTTGCAAGAAATGCCAATCATACCAAAGACGCAACATGTAACGGAGTGCTGACAACAATGAAGAAGATGCATCGGGAATTTCTGAGAGATATAACGAGGAAAGGTGTTTTGCTGAATTTAAACAGTTTGAATAAAACTGCGATCATGGCGCGAAGGAAGAGCAAAATAAAGAGAAAACGCAAACTTATTTAGAGAAACAAAAGACAGGAAAATGTGGATAGACCTCTGATGAAACACGTCCTGAAAATACATGCAATTTAAAAGGATTTTATTTAATTTATAATATTTCTAATATTCCCATTAGTTTTAAATACCAGTCCTCCACTATTTCTTTTTTATTCTCTATCCGTATAGATGCACTTTCCCTCTTTATTTACAATGCACTGTTTATCTAGAAAAAGGCAGTTCGAAAATATTTAACTCAACACATCCTTGTATTATTATTATTATTATTATTATTATTATTATTATTATTATTATTATTATTATTGTTATTATTATTAATATTTACTGTTATTACTATAATAATAATAATAATAATAATAATAATAATAATAATAATAATAAGAAGAAGAAGAAGAAGAAGAAGAAGAAGAAGAAGAAGAAGAAGAAGAAGAAGAAGAAGAAGAAGAAAAAATCTCTAAAATGTGGCACATGGGAACATCAAAAATCCCCGTTGTAGTTGAAGCACACGGATTGGTTAGAAAAGATTCCAGTAGACTAATTGAAGAGATTCCTGGCAGCCCATGCCTTAAAGAAATATAATATAATATATAAAAAAATAATAATAAAAGATTTTGTTAATGCAGATACTGGGGTAATAATAATGCCTTCAAATAATACACGCACTAATAATAGTTCAAATAGTAATCGCCGAATAGTAATTCGTATAATGATCAGTATAAAGAAATAGTATAGTGGATAGTATAGAGAAAAACGATCACTTAGACAACACGCTTATTCTCATTTAAACCTATCCTTTACGATCATATGATCTTATTTACAACTCGCTAAAGAAATATTAGACCATTTGAAGCAACCAAAGCCATCCAGATGAGGAATTGAATGCTGACTAAACACAATAAACAGAAGTTAACTCCCAGATGAGCGCAATTACGATTTCTATAAAGACACGTTTTCACCAATTTAATCTTCGGTTTCCTTTGTTTATTTTGCGACCATCACATGATGTCACTTTATTTCATTCTGTTTTTTTTTAATATTAAGTCATATATTAATGATTTTCTTTACTCCTCGACTCGTTTTTTATTTACTATTTGCTGATTCTTTTTTATTCTTTACATTGTCTTATTTTTCCCCTCTATATTTGTATTCTATTTTTACTTTTGCAGTTTCTTATCGTTTTGATATGCATTCCTTAGTCCAAAGGATCACTTTCTGTCATGTGATAGTAAAATCTGATATTCTATTAACCTAAGCATTCTGTTATTCTTTACGTTATTCAAACATTTATTAACTTACACTATTCATTCTATTCTATTCATTCATAATTCACGTGTTATTTTACAATTTCTATTCCTATTTCTAAAACCTCCATATTTTCTTTCATTTAGCCAATTCTCTTAACTATTTTCTTTAAATTATTCATTATCTCTTTTTCTAATGAAGATACCTATTTTTCCTCCTTTGTATTCTTCCGCAGTTTTATTCCAGCCATAGTTTCTCCCATTCCTATATAGTCCATTCCGTTTACTTTATACTCTTAATGGGTAAAACCTTTTTATAAATCCATTTCTTCTTTTTCATTTCTATCATGAATATTTTGATCTCTAAAATTTTATGTTTTACAATCCTTTTTTGTATTCTTCACTTACTTTTTTATTTATTTCTATCCTGTTTATTTAACGTGTTCTTTTATTATTATTTTCTGTACTCCTTTTTATATTTGAATTTAATCCTTTTTATTTCTATTTTCATTTTTGTCCTTTAAGTTTTTTTTTTCATATTTATTGTTTACATTTCTTTACTTTTTGTTTTTTTTTATTGCTTAGTTTATTTATTCAAAGTATTATGTTGTTCTTTTTTGCTCGTTTATTCTGTTATTCCTTTCATCTGCTCATTTTATTATTCCTACATTCTATTCATTTTATGATTCCCTTACACTATAAAATTCGTTTATTACTTTACGATATTCTTTCAATATTTGTGCATTTTAAAAATGTTATTCTGTATTATTTTCCTAAGTATTTATTTGATATTTCAGTTAGCCTATTGCAACAAACTGGGAAGAAAGACCCCATCAATACTGGAAAGAGAGATAAGAGTTTAAAATGTTTTCTGTACGAATAACGGCTGTTATCCCCATTATCATCCTCTTTAGTTCGTGTTTTATCTGACATTTATTCATTTTTCTTTGTAAGTTCGTCCTTTTTTCTTTCATTAATTTAATCTTTACACTTATTTTATTCCCTTCTATCTTTCTTGGCTTCTTCGATTCTTCCCTTATTCTTAATCGTTTTTATTCATAAACTCTTTCCTTTTAAGTCTGTTCATTCCTTATACCCGTTTCTCTCCAATTGTTTCTGGTCTCTTGCTTTCCTATTTATATTTTCCTTTTTCTTTCTCCTTCATTTCCGTCTCTTTCCCGATTTGCTATTTCATTCTCTCTTCGTTTTCAATTCTATCTCTTCTTTCATTTTCTCGCATTTCACATTCTCTGTACCTGGCAGACACCGTATTTTCCCCCCGACTTGCGCGCATCTGTGATCCTCCCATTCTTACCCAGCCGACCTACCGTCAGAGCAGACTTTTCTCCCGGTGCAACCGAGATTAGTTCGTCACTCAGGGGAATCGATTTAATCAACTTTATCAAGCAGCCCACTCGGACCAAAATTATTACGCTACCTACTTTTGCTTTTAACGTGTTTTCTATCCTCTCTGAACGCTGACCTCCCAGAAATCCGCAAGGCCTTATCGGCCGTACGTCAGGACTCAGCAGAAGAAAAAAATGAACACCATAAAACAGACGTAAATAACAGAAGATGAATAAGTCCGTCTTGTAGGCCACAAGTGTAAAGATTTGGCCTGGTTTTGGCAAATTGGGTATTTTTGAGTCAGTTTCTCCCAGGCCATGAGTTGTGAGAAGGATAATGCCGTAATTTACAGTCATTTCATTAACAAGTGACAGATTATAAAGTTTCATCAGTGGGTCGGAAGTCAGCCAGTCACGTTGTCACCGGCGCGCGACTAAATCATGTTAGCTGAACGGACTATAAATTCGCTAAATCGAGCAAGACAAAAGAAAACTACGAGCTGGAATCTAATGTCTGTAACACTTCAAACACACTTACACATGGATACACAAACAAACACATACATTATACGCGTATATATATATATATATATATATATATATATATATATATATATATATATATATATATATATATATATATATATATATATATATATATATTCACACTACAAACGTGGACATATATATATATATATATATATATATATATATATGTATATATGCCTACGTTTGTGGCGCAAATTAAGTTTCGTATTTTTACCAACTCATGAGGCGCACGATACAACTTACGTTTTAAAAAAATTATATACTGTGTCTCATCGAGAAAAAATGATAAATTACACTAAAACTCACAGTTCAAATTTAAAATAAGCTAAAAATAATATTGTTGTCTAAATACAGAAAATAGAGAGTAGGTAGCGGTCATTTGAAATAAAATAGAAATAAAAATAGAATAAATAGCTAAAATTTTTAAAATATTGAAGCAAATTTAAAGTTTAAAAGCGGAACCTTGTTGATATTTTGAGTGGAAATATACTTTGAAATATATATATATATATATATATATATATATATATATATATATATATATATATATATATATACACACATATATATATATATATATATATATATATATATATATATATATAGATAGATAGATAGATAGATATTTGTAAATAAGACTACGTATAAATGTATTTATATATCTCTATATACATATATATATATATATATATATATATATATATATATATATAGAGAGAGAGAGAGAGAGAGAGAGATAGAACTGAGAAAATATTGATTAAAATTTACTATATTTAAAAATAAAGCGGAGACAATATTGGAATTTAGTAACTGCAAAAATTTCAGAAGCCCGACACACACACACACACACACATGTTTGTGTTTACCGTTTCTGTATATCTGGGTAGGAATTTCTCTTTTATATAGGTTATAATCCCTCTATAAATGTACAGAGCAACAAATGTCTTCCCTAAAACTTGGCCACAATTTCCATATCTCTTCAAAATAGGAACACATTTCAAAATAAGCGAATTGAACTACTATCACAGAATTCCAGATATTGGAAAGCATATTCTCACAAATGAAACTAAGAACGATATATATATATATATATATATATATATATATATATATATATATATATATATATATATATATATATATATGTGTGTGTGTGTGTGTGTGTGTGTGTGTCTATGGAAAAAGAGAGACAAAGGGAGAGAGATGTTTAAATATATTGTTTAAAGTTTTTACCGCTATGATGAATCAGGGTACAACATATAATAAATATTTTTATTAAGTCGAACGCTATTATAATAAATAATCTTATGTACAATATAAAAATAATGTTTATTTTAAATACGTTGCAATGCAACTCTCAACCTGGACATTTAGAAATTCTTAATAATTAAGATTATCCCCTACGACATTGATCGAACAGACGTCTCCCTTTGTAGAGAAAAACAACGTTTCACACGGCGTGCTTAACAGCTCGGCTAAAGACAGCTTTACAGTCCGACAATTCGTTGTTTTCCCTTTTAAGGAAATCGCACATCCTCATTCAGATATTCTCTCGGATGCGCCAGACGATAGATGTAATACACACTGTTTAAAATAAAGTAAAAATTTCTAATTTGAGTGTCTAGTGTTATAAGGCTTGAATGGGAGATAAGGGAGTTTTTATTTCATTTGGGGGTGGGGGTTGCAATTATCCATGTTTTGTTAAATTACAAAAATATTCAATATTGGCTACAAAATGAATTTTTTTAAATGCGTCTAAAGTCATGGGAATCTATCAAATCTTTCTTCATTGATTTTTCTATATGGCTGAATGTGATTTAAACGCAGTTACACAGCTTCTTACATAGAAAACACCTGGAAATTACAAAATTACCAGATCATCGATGTAAGTGCCTTAGACACTAATCAACAAAGGCAAACACCGTATTGAAAACATTGAGATAAGCTATCAAATAAACTTTGGTTACTCTCTATAATTCTGAGATTAGATATTACGTACACTATTTAAATTATTCGTACTCATTTCCTCATCTTAGTTGCCATATTTATTACAACGTTGCACGCTCCGGCCTTCTTTAGTGGTTGGAATATCGAACTAAACCCTTTATTTCGTTCGGTGGGGTAGGCTGTTCTAGTTTCACGTGCCATGTTTAATGGATGTCAGTTATCTCCTGCTAATTACCCTCTCCAAGTTCTCCACTGCCTTAACCAGGTATTGAACTCACACTCACGGTCCTGTCACTGGATCTAACTAACGCCTTTATCGATTGTGCCATGCGTCCTTGATGTATGAATTTCTTCAGCAACCATTTTTACCAGTGCACATATTGCAATTTGTTGCTGTTGTCAATGCATTTTTTTCTTTTACCACAACTCATATTTCAATTTTCGTTGTTATTATTGCTTTTCTCTGGCACTCCTTATTATTGGTTTCCATATTGTATTCATTTCTATGCCTGGTCGGCTCTGGAGATTTTTGTGGCCCAACATATGTGCTGATTCCTTACGTTTACAATTTTTCCAATGACGTTCTTTGACTGTAATTTCAACCTGATCCCACCGAGGGCGTGATCTCCCTTTTTCTCTCCATATGTGGTCAGCCACACCCGATTTCTCCACTTACCCTCGTGTTACAGATTTTTGGTGTTCTTGAAGCCTCACCTGAAGGGGGCGGCCTATCTCCCCTTTATATTTCTTTCCGGAGCTGCATGTGATGACGTACACACAGTCTTTAATCATGTTCGCCTCTATTGGGTGTCCTACTCGGGAGTGATATCTGCGAAGTGTCGTCCAAATTTTGAAGTCATCATGTTACATGGACAGCGGCTCCTTTGTATTTTCTCCGATAATCCCTTCACATAAAGAGGCAGCCAAACTGTTTTCTGAGTGTTCTTGTCATCTTCTTGTACTCGCCTATCCCAGTTTATTGGGGCTACTGCCTTGTATTCGGAGTAGATGTTACGTTTTAGGATACTATTTATACTGAACAATTCTTTATCTAATGTCTCTGGGTTGCCACTGTTATACATGTTCACCGTACTTTGAATTTAGAATCCAGCGTAGTAATTTGTTCAAAGAAACAACACCAATATCTAGTAGCAGCTGTTCAATAATTTTTAAGGTCTTCCATATCAGAGGTTGGCAGTGAATATTCGGAGAAAGTAGCAGAGCGTAGTTCCGTAGTTCTTCTGGTCATCGATATCAGAGGTCGGCAGTGGATATTCGGAGAAAAAACAAAATGGCCGCGTTTATACACGTCGGATTGAATATTTTAAGTCTTCTGATTGGTTAACCTTCTAATGGCGAACTAGAAAATGAGTCAGCTCATTTTCGTTGGGTCACTAGTTCACAAGGGGTACCAAAAAATCCTAACAGCCACATGACTTTTGCTCGGAGTTATAAGCAACAGACGATCCCTTTCTTTACGCTGTATGGATGGTGGGATTTGAAATTGAGGTACTGTCCGGTGAATGTCGGTTTACGGTAAACAGATGCCTTGAACCCATGCTCTGTTCAAGATATTAGTACATCCAGGAATTGGAGTGTGGTGTTACCTCTTTCTCCATCATGGAACTGTATTGAATGTCTTATTGAGTTCACATGTTCCAGTAGAACCTGAACATCTTCTTTGTGTTGCCAGAGTATAAAGGTGTCATCTACGAACCTTAACCAGAGAGTTGGATTTGGAGATATAGATTCTGATGACATTTCCTCAGAATATTCCATGTATATATTCGCCATTGATGGTGGTAACGGCGAGCCCATCGCTAAGCCCTCATCCTGTCGATATATGTCCGATAACATTCAGAAGTGTGTTGTTTGTGTACAGAAAGTCAACATCTCCATCAGATTATCTCTTGTTCTTTTTAGCATTTTAATCAGCAATGAAAACAATATTAAAACCATTTTGCACCAAATCCATAAATAATATCTTGCTATGAAAGATGAACTCATTATAATATTAAGAAATAATTTGGCAGTGTTTCATTAACAAAATTCCTTGTATCTGCCGCAACCTGATTGGTGGCGTGTAGGACAATATCGTGGAGTAACTCTGGCGAAAATATGACTATTATCTTGCTGCAAGTAAACGATTTCACACGTTCCGTATTAATACACCTGTGTCATGCTATGGATGTAGTGTGGCCTGCACTTACAAAATGCCGTTCTTGATGAGATTCTGTATGATGTGACTTTCAAAATCTCTGGGTGTCTTGATGTTACTTAGACCACAAAGCACGGATGCATTTTATCCCTCATTGCATGCGTCAAATTCTCTTACTTAAGTTGTGGAAGGCTCACAACACAACCCATTAAAAGGGCTCTTATTGAACAAATGAAGCACTTGCCTGTTTTAACAGGAAACTTTCACCATATTTACCCACAATGAGGAAGAGCAATGATACTCGATACTACAATTGCGACTAATTAGTGAGTTCAATCATAGTTGCGTATTCAGTAAAACATTTTAGATTAAATAATCAAATAATGATTGACCTTATTTACATGCGGAATAATGTCCTCATCTTTGTTTTATTAGCGCACCGTCTCAGCTGTTGTGCCCTCCGACCATCATCAGGTGCTTTTTGATATGCGTCACTTTCAATGAACAAAAACTGAACTACATGTTAAATTTATTTCTCGTTCCGCTCACGGACTCTTGGGATATCTCGTGTAGTTCTTATTCAGTGTAGCTTTATTATTACTCGCTCTGTTTCCACAGAGGCCAAATACACGGTGAACAGCCCAATTAAACTCACAATTAATATGACACAATTTCACGAAGCAACGGATTACTCCTCTAAACTGTTATTTCGTAGGACAGTCATTAGTGTAGACGTTGCATCCTTAAACCTAACCTGCCTGCTGAAGCTTGTCACATTTCACTGTACTCAACGAGGATTCTCTTTTACAGTTTTTGTTGTTGCTGCTGTTGATGTTCATACAAAAGTTTCAATTCGAAATTACTTGATGGTTAATTGGCTCAAAAAGAACATGATGAATAACTGGGGTAACAACTGCCTAAATATGGTGGTAATAACAATAATGATGAGGACTATCGTCCGCCCATATATAATGTAAAGACGGATACCTATATTTCTGTCTATATAATTATAATTACTTGCATTATTTACATTATTCGGACTGTTATCTTCATCTCCATTGCCACATTTACAACATTTCGGCCGTTGCACGCTCCCTCCTTCGTCAGATGATTAGAATTTCGAACCGAACCAACGTCTTTATACACTGGGTCTTTTGTCCTCAATGATTTTGGTTACATCCAGTGACTAGATCCAAGCGTTGTGAGTACAATACCAGGCCGCAGATGTGCTGAATCTCCCCAAAAAACATAGAGAGCTGAGTTAAAGGGAAATAATTGAGACATCCGGAAGAGGCATGGCAGTGGAACTAGAACAATCTATCCCGGTGGACGAAATAAAAAGGTTCTGTTCGAAATTTCACTCACCTGAAGAAGGCCGGGGCGTACAACGGCCGATATATTGTGAATATGACAATGCAGATGGGGATAACAGTCCGAATAATGTTAATTGTACGGGATAACTATATTTTTTAGAGATTCTTGATAAATTAAAAAGTATATTTTGAAATGTTATTGGTATTGTCTAGGCATCTCGGCTTTCCTACTGCCGTAAAGTCGATTCCTTGTAACTTTTCTATAAATACTTCATGAGAATTGTTCTGATGAACTTTCCTCCATGGACTTTATGAATATAAGCTCATGTCCAGTTTGGCGGCAAGGTCACACCATTTTACCGTTGAAAATGGCTTTATGCAAGCATAAGTTCTATACTAAAACTTCCTCCTCTGGCACTCCTCACTTGCGAATTTCTCTTCCGTATTCTTGCTTCCCAGTCAACTTTGATCTTCAAAATTTTATATGCACTGTCAATCGTTAGATTCTGTCTTGTCAAGGTTTTAATCCATCTATTCACCCACAGGTATGAGGTGAATAGCTGGGAAATTGGGTCCTATAGCCATGTTTAGCAACCAGTCTACCTTGAAAAGAAATGGCAACCTGCTGCAGAAATATATTCTGTCAAGTCATCCATGAATTAAAAGTGGCATGATCACTCAAGCGTATTGTGGCAGTCAATTGACTGGGTATAAATTTTATATGCACTGTCAATCGTTAGATTCTGTCTTGTCAAGGTTTTAATCCATCTATTCACCCACAGGTATGAGGTGAATAGCTGGGAAATTGGGTCCTATAGCCATGGTTAGCAACCAGTCTACCTTGAAAAGAAATGGCAACCTGCTGCAGAAATATATTCTGTCAAGTCATCCATGAATTAAAAGTGGCATGATCACTCAAGCGTATTGTGGCAGTCAATTGACTGGGTATAAATCAACACCATCATTCTCTGTGCCGCATATTCACTTCCTGTAGATTTATTGAAAGTCGTCAGTCAAACCAAAATGACCTTTCCAAAAATAAAGAATTATATTTGGTCTTTTGGCCGAATTTGTTGGTTGTGCCGTGAACTTTTCATTATCTTCTAGTATATACGTCTGTAAGTTTATATATATATATATATATATATATATATATATATATATATATATATATATATATATATATATATATATATATATATATATGTATGTATATATATATATGTATATATATATATATGTATATATATATATTATATATATATATATACACGTTCGTTATATGAAGCTTTGAAGCATAAAATAGTGAACTGTTTGTTGGTTCTCCTTTTATTACCCTCACGTCTCGCTTCCCTTCTTAAAGGTCTTGCACTGAATTGGCTGGAATGTGACCATTTAACTGCCTAATCACATTAAGTGCGGAACTTTCGCATCTAGCAACGCGTCAACAAAAATCGGCCAACCCCGATCAGAAAGTCAGGTTCGTTGTATAAATCACAGCAAATCACGAACCTAACATCACACTTTCTTTTTCTTCTATTCCCGCTAAAAATGTTCACGGATTTGCCAAAACATTTCTCTCCTCCCTCTTTCAAAAGAATTTCTTTCGTTCTTTTTGTCGTTCTTTCTATCGTTGTTTCCTTTTATTCCTTTTTTCCCTTACTTAGTATATTTATTTATGGTTATTTGTCTGGTTTCCGATCTTCCCTTACTTAAGCACAACTTAACCGTTTCATTCATCGTATTTTTCCCTATATCTTTTTATGTTTTGTACCTCGCATTCTTTAGTTTATCTCCTTCTTTCTACACTTCTCTTCCTTCTTATGGCTCTCTCTATTTTCCATCTTAATGTATTCTTTCTGTCTTTCTTTTTTTCTCTCATCATTTTTCTCTTTATCTCGCACCGCCATCACTTCCTTCATTTTCATTTGTTGCACTTGTCTTTCTTCCACCTTCATTTCCTTTCTCTCATCCTTTTTTTTCATTATTATGTTTACCTTCTTTCTTTCTTTTTTCTTTCTTTCTTTCTTTCTTTCTTGCTTTCTTTCTTTCTTTCTTTCTTTCTTTCTTTCTTCCTTGCTTTCTTTCTTTATGATTGTCTGGTTCCTGATTTTCCTTTCTTATGTATCGATTTCCTCTCTCAGTCTTTTTTCTTATTATTTTTCATCGTTCTATATTTCTCTTTTTACACCTCGAACTCTTTCACTTCCGTTCATCGATCTCACTCTCTCTATTTTCTTCTTAATTCATTCTTCTTTTCTTTACGCATTTTCTCTTTCTCTCCCTCATATACAGTTTTTCATTCTGTTTCACTCTTCTCTCTCGTCCATACACCCTTCGATCCACTTACTTTCTTTATTTTCATTGTTAACATGTTTCCGTTCTTTCTTTCTTTCTTTCTTTCTTCCAACGCGGGCAACCGATCCTCACCATTTTTGTGTAAACCCATTAGTCTCCTCAGTATCGTCAGTAAGCTATTTGAAGCTTTATCCAAAAAGAATTATGTCGAGCATGTGTATAGTAACAACCTCTTGCAGGACGAGCAGTAAGGGTTTGGATCAACCCGATCCACTGCTGATGTCAGAACTACCATTAAACAGAAATAATAAGGCCTTTAACACTTATACCACATGGGCCATAGCATTAGATATTTCGAAGGCCTTCGACAAGGTGTGGTACAAAGTTTTTCTGCACAAGCTCTACAGTTATGGAATCAATAAAAAGGGGTTTCACTCTTATAAATTCCTTCCTCTACAGGTAGATACGTCCGAGAACCTGGCAGTAAACGCCGTAGCCCCTAGGAGTTACTTCTCAGACCAATCTTCTGTTTTCGCTTACATAAATGATCTACCTAAGAATATAATCCGACCATTTGTAAACGTGCTTCGAGCGGATACTGTGCCTCAAACTCACACCTGACCTCAGATCGAATTCCTATATAGAATCTTCCGAGTCCCTAGCAGTTGCTTCTCGGACCAACCTTTCTTCGCTTACATAACTGATCTACCTAAGTATATACTCTTACAATTTGTAAACATGTCTGCCGATGATACGATGATATACGTGCGCATCTCTCAAACTCTTGACGACAAGATATTGACAGTTGATGTCTCTTCCGAGTTAACACCAACTTCCTAGCAATGAAAAAGTGGCCGGTTACATTCAGTGCCCCTAAAACCAAAACGGTTCCATTCCATTACCGTCGATCAGACCTCGAACTAACGCCAATCACGATGAATTGATGTCCATTCGAGGGGGGCCCGTGCCACCTAGAGGATATTGTGCCCCAAACTCACATCTGACCTCAAATCGAATTCCTATATACAATCCATCTAATAAATAAACTACTCCTTATCGTATCTTATCTTTTTTGAATAGACAATCTCTTTACTTTCTTTCTTTCGTTCAATTTTAATTTATGATTGGATATATATCTATCCTTTCCTCTCGTAGATTTTTTTATGACTGCTTCCATCTTTTAAGATATTTTTGTCTCTCTTTTTGTTTTGTTTTTTTTAACTTATTTTGCTTATTTCCTTTTCTCTCATTTTCATTACTTCTTTCTTTCTTTCTTTCTGCTTCATTTCTTTTAAGCATTTCACCCCAAACAAAGCGGGATGCCACTAGCTCTCAAGTGGTTACAGAGAGTGGGAGCTAGTGTAAAGAGGCGTGATAGAGGAAACGATGAAGAGAAGGACAGAGAATAGATCAAGGCATCAAGAGATATCGATTGACATTACATTCGAATAGTTGGAGATTATAGCTATCAGAGAAACAATTAATAGGAAATGAATTCCAAAGACGGGAGGTTCGAGACATGAAGGCATTGGAGTAGAAGAGACGGTTACATTTAACTGTTTCAACAGTGAAAGGGTAGGACCGAGATACCAGTCTAGTCGCACGTTTAAATTCACACAGTCTTGGAACTCGCGAAAGTAGTTCGTCGGAGCATTTACCGTGAAAGTATTTGTAGAAAAGACTGTGGGGCGACGGAACGTCTATGAGAGAGCGACTGTAGACGTTTGCATTTAAATTCCAACTCTTTCTTTTTATCTCTGAAACTTACATATTCTTTACTCCCCCAAATCTCTTAACGCTTCACCTTTATTTAAAACTTTGCTTCAGATTTCGTTTATGTTCTATAAGTTTTGTTTCCGATAGTACTATCCGTATTATCGAGCTAGCATCACAATATTCTTTAATAAACACAGATGATTCATTCATGAATGTATTTCCACATTACCCATAAAATTTTAAAGGATAGCCATTTTTGCCAAATAGCGGATTTTCTTCTTCTCGACCTGTATGTTTTGAAAAGCCTGCTGATAATGAAACAGTTTTAATATCCAATTTGATAATTTGCTAACTAGAAGTATATTCTACTGAAGAAAACTCTGATTATATATGTGCTATTCATTCTACAACGTCTTGTATATTAAAATATACACTGTATCAGAGACTCATGCTATGTACGGCTTAATTAAATATTATTAATCTCGTTACATCAACACTTTTATTTCAGAAAAAGTGAGAAAACTGTTTCTTTTCACAGATATATCTATGAAATATATCCATAAACGCACAGTTGTATTAAACGTGAGTGTAAATTAAAAGGGAATGATTTAAGTTTAAAGATTTAAAATAAATATATCCTAAATAAGATACGGCCACACAGGCCATTGGAAATATATTCTATTTCTGAAATATGATATATTTGCTAGAGTTGGTTAATGGCCACAAATCCCGTAGGAAAAAAAATAACGAGAGCAGGGCGGGACTAGGCCTTTGCATTAGTCCGTGAATTGACTAATCAGCAACCAGAGAGTATGTGAGATTTCCTGGTAAAAGAAAAAAAGATTTTCTCCACCAAAAAAATTTAATAGTATATTTTGGCTTGGGAACCAAAAGATGATCTTCACAATACTATCTTAGGAAAGTTTTCTCACTGATATTCAGCCCCTCTATCACAAGTAGTCAACACAGATTCCCTAGGGGAAACAATAGGTGTAGCTTATAAAAACCGTGCCTTGGGGTATTTATTATTTTGAGAAAACAATTCTCCTGGGTGAAAAAAATATTGCTTTGATTTTCAGTAAGAAACAGAGACAATAAAACTTTGGTTTATTGGGCGAAAGAGTGCCTTGAAAAATAATGAAGTGACACAATCAGTACACAATGACCAAACACCAGTTCAAAGAAACATATGATGACGTGATAATGACACAAAATCATGAAGCATTTAATCTTCCATAATCACTTTGATAATGTGTTAAAAAGACACTCAAAATTAGCTGGACAACAATATCTACCATGTGACAGAGATTGGGTTGAATATGGAAAGATAAAAATAGAAGAGTAATTGTTGAGAAGTGCTTAGGTTGAGATGACAGATAAGAAGGTTGAGATGAACGTAATGGCAGGGATTTATATTGTAATTTTTAAGGACCATTTAAAGAAGTTTACATTCTAAAATGGAGAGAAAAGTGCTGTTACAAAACACAAGCTCTTCACTTTCATTAAATATATTTTAGTTTAAAAACAGCGGGTTACGCTGGAGCTGACAATGCTCAGTATGGGCAAATACCTGACCGGGTAGAATCCTCTAATCGATCCTAATCTTTACCAGGACCTAATTGTATTTAAAGCTGGAAATGTAAAGGACTTGCAAAATTAGGCCAAAAAACAGCAAGACATAATCAATCGATAACAAGGGGGAAATAATCAGAGATTACCGCCTATGACTCAGTATCTCAGTCATTCTATTTCAGTATGATGAGATTATCGCTTCTTTTCATGTTTCCTGAAACAGTCATTTGATTCAATATAAATTAATTCCACTTCAAAATATAATGCTTCCTCGATTGTGTATTTTCATTAGGTCTTTTAATCATAGAAATGTCAAATATTAATGATTTACGACGTAACTGGCTTCAGCCGATAAAGATTAGTGAACTCATTAAGTAAATATTGTTTGCCTCCACAGATTAAACATGGTTTTGTTGAAAGAAGAAATACTACTTCTTCTGGGGTATGCTAGAGGATAAGTTGTAGGCAATTAAAATCACACTTAATTGAACGCATGAAGAGAGAATGTGTTAAAAGTGAAAACATTGTGGAGTTATTCCATCAATTTCACGTGAGTCTTGAAAAGCGCATCAACCTTTGCATAAAAAATGATGGAAATGATTTTGAAGATGTTATCTGTTTACAATTCAATATAATTTTGTTGAAAATGTAACTTCTTGAAAATATGCATTTTTGCCTATGTAATATGACTTTAGGCATACCATATATATATATATATATATATATATATATATATATATATATATATATATATATATATATATGTATATATATATATATATATATATATATATATATATATATATATATATATATATATATATATATATATATTTCTTTAAGCATAATAACACAAAAACGAAAGATTTGCGGACATACGTTTATATGGATTGCTGTCCTTGTTTTGGTAAGAAGATTCTGTACCCAATGTTTGTAAAATTATTATATATATATATATATATATATATATATATATATATATATATATACATATATATATATACATATATATATATATGTATATATATATATATATGTATATACATATATATATATATATGTATATATATATTTATGTATATACATATATATATATATATATATATATATATATATATATATATATATATATATATATATATATATATATATAAGTTCCCAAGAGCATAGAATCCAGGTAGAACTCAATGTCCAGGACAGAGTAAGAATATAATATAAAAGGCTCAAACACTAATATTCCATGGTTATAATTCATTACATTGGAATCGTAATCACGATCCAATTCATCAGACCTACAAATTATTTTTTTCCAATTTCTTTTTGAATTTGTAGGTCTGATGAATTGGATCGTGATTACGATTCCAATGTAATGAATTATAACCATGGAATATTAGTGTTTGAGCCTTTTATATTTTATATATATATATATATATATATATATATATATATATACTTCCAAAACTAGATAATTACAAAAATATACTCTTTTAGACAATAGAGAATACAGAAATTAATGTCATAATATCTGTAATCATTATACCTTTTCATCCACTGGCCCGCAGGGTCACCATGTGTACTACAGCCTCAGTAGAAGTGGCGTTTCTTGGGCAAGATAGCCTGACAGAGCCTAACTCTGTTCAGGTCGGGTTTGAATTTCAGAGATTTTCCTTCCTGTACGCCGTTTGCCACCCAATGTTATAGAATCCAGTCTGTCCTGCTATTTACCCATAGCTGGTGGTCGGGAGAAAAGAAGAAGATTCATACCTTTCCAGAGGATATTAGAACGTAAGTCAATCTAATGGATCCGAGTGGAATTCAAACTCGGCTCTCCGATTCTTTTAACCGATCAGCTATGGATTAATCTACCGTATATTCAAATGAACTCTTATGATCTTCGAAAAATTCATAATAACTAGACTTTGAGTTTAAAATTGATTGGCCATTTTATAAAAGTGCCAATCTCCTTTCAAAGCTTTTCAACGCCTTTCTCTAACACAATTCAACTGAGCACATTGAAACATGTATGCCTAGATTAAAAGAAAATATGAAAGCATATCAAATTAAATAAAACTTTCCAAACGCTTATTTTCTTTTTATTTAAATGATTTTATTTTACTGTTTCTTGTGATCTTGATTATACCAGTTTTATTCCAGAGATATGTTATTTCTCGGAATGAAGAAATCCCCATCACTGACTTTCGATAATACTTAATTTACAGATTTAACGGCTTTCTAGCTCGATATTGCATCTCAAGGTCCGACCAAAACAAAACATGACATTAATATTTTAAAAGTCTTTCGCATAATCAGCAATTAAAATCAAAATAGGTATGCAAATTTTATAGCTTGCGCTAATCCATCATACAGGAAGTCAGTTCCTCGTGAAAGCCTCAGTATTTTACATAATTTCTTTAGTTCAAGACTCCTCTACAGAGTCTACATAAATATATTTCAGAATTGCTATTCTGATCATTATAATGTTATGCACTGTAGTTTGTTTTGGCTTTGAGGCATTCTGTTGAGAGTACGGAAATATTTATATAAAAATGAAACAGAGCATTGAAAGGAGGGCGCTCTAACAGAAGTGTCTTAGATTTTATTGTTGACACAAGACATCAGAGGCAAGTTGGTGATAGTGGGGAGTGAATCTTGCTTCAAATAATCAATATGTTTTTCATTAATAACGATTGTAAAAATAATTGAACCCATTGATATATATCGTTAGTTGACGAATGTTTATAGAGAAGAAACAGTGAAGGTATACACATTCTGGCTTTGGGGGAAACGTCTCCGTAGCGACAGCAGTGAAGTATATGACGAGCCTCGTTCCTGGAATCTTCGAGCAACTGTTAAGATAAGAAATGAAGTCACCTCAAAAGTACATAGCCAATGGCATTGATATTGACGAATAAATTGTGGACAATTCTCGTTACCTATTATTTTCGTCGGTGCACCTCAGCCATAGAATCAGGCCATGTGTCTCCGTACCCATATATCTTCCGGCTGTTTTTCAATTTAGAGTTGTCCTTCTGAAAACACGTTCCCGGAGTCTTTGAACAACTGTTATGTAGCAAAATAAGGTCGCATAAAAATGCGTAGCCATTGACATTTACTTTGAGAAAATAGTGCATGATTTCCATTAAAGATTACGTATATTGATGCACTACGTGTAATAAAGTCATAGATGTCGATTTGGCTATGACAAGAAATCTTGACGGAGCCTACCTCTGCTCAGTATGTTTTTTATCCATTGTCCTACTACTAGTTGCCAAACAAGTCTAGAGAATCTAGTCCTATGCTATTTAACCCATAGCTGAAGGTATAGGAATGTATTCATACATTCTACTAGGGACAAACTCGGCAAGCCCATTTGTTCTTCTAATGGCGTTAGGGCTAGTATATCCAACAGTATTATGCTCCTGTATTTTTCTTAAAAATACTAGGAAATATTACATCAGGAGAGACCTTTCAATTTTGCCGTATTGTTTTACTTTAATTTTAAAAAAACAAATTCCCGCTAATTTACAACGGGGTGATACTTTGATGATGGCATTATAGTCATGTTTAAAAAATATGATCCTTCAAAAAGGCAACTATTTACCGCTGCATTCGCTGCATTCTACGATGGTGCCGGATCGATCGTGTGCCCACAACCTCTCTGCGTCGTCACCTGAATCTCCGTCCTCTTCCACCCGTTCTCCGTCGTCTCCGATGGTTCGGGCACGCAGCTCGCACCCTCCTTCTCTTCCTGGCTATCGAAGACGTGTCGGCGGGCAGCTGAAGATGTGGGCTAGCACGATCAAGGATGACCTAGGAGTACTATCGGGTCCGCAATTAGTTGGTCTTCGACGATGGAATCGCGAGTGGCTCGCCATTTCGTGTGACCTGACTCAGGATCGGCGGGCGTGGGCAGCGATGGTCCGACATGCTGTACTTGCTCGGGGGAAGCCGGTTCAACCCAACCAGGGTGAAAACCGATATAAGTCAAAAGTCAATTAACTATTTAACGTTAATTGTTGTCAAATGCTGTCTTATTAAATAATAATGAATATTTATTTGCAAATGCGTAAGATTATGGATTCAACAGGGACAATAATTCTGTTTTCTCTTGGAGAGTAACCGATACAGATGCGACGGATTAGCAAAGACCTACTATGTCCCACGTTTATTGTAACCGAGCTTATTTTTATTAGCTAATTCCTTACTATAGAAAATGAAATAAGATTTCAGAACAAATATTATACTGCACTATTCTTCCAAGTCGTTTTAATCTTAGATTTCTTTCCAGGCGAGGTCAACAAAGATTCATAAATTATGCGCAATTATCTCAACCAGAATGTCTAGATATATTTATTAAGTTTAGTTTAATACTCCCTCCGTTCGGAAATAGTTGTACCAAAAACATTTTCATGTTGTTCCAAAATAATTGTTCCAGTAGATAAAAAAACACCAAAAAGAACAAAAATATCATTTATTCCCATACTCAACAGTAAATGAGTAATATTAGTGAATTGTCATATAAATAAATGCGAAATATATCGAAACTGATAGACATAAACAGTTAAATTAATAACAAAAATAACAGGGGAAAGTTTACTTTAACAAAAGCAGTTTTTGTTGCAACTCGTCAGAAATAGAAATGGATACATCAAGTTTTCCTTCTCTTTCAAGCTTCTCTTTAGACAGATTTTATAGTTGTTATCGCCGTCAACTAAAATAACTTGTTCCATTGCTAACTGCAAACTTAAAAAAAAGTATTGTTAAGCTTCGACTTCAGAATTTTATTGAAGATTTCTTCCACTGCTTCAATGAGCTGGTCAATATTATTTGGAGCTTGCTGGTGCTGAATTTATTGAATTGCGTTAAAATAACCCAGATCAAGGACATTGAGATCAGGACTATTTAGAGGCTGGCAATCTAATTCAATTTGCAAACCCAGACGTTCTGCAGCTACGTTTAATTCATCTGCAACCTGTTTTATTGCACCACGCTTCAGGACACGATCTGTGGATCTTTCTAGCAGTGCTTGCAACACAGCACTACGTTCATTATTTGTCAATTCGTGCTTCTTGTAATTTCGTTTAGCATTTCTGCCAATTGGCTTCTCTTCTCCCATGATAATCTCTTGCCAGCTGGTGATCTGAAAAAAAATACAATTTTAATGTGGTGAAAAAGTTATATAATTTGCGCTTCAAATTATTCTACGTGAATAAGCTAATATAAATACTTGATGAACATGAAACAATTCGACTAAGAATTAGTATATTCCACATGAGATTTCCGGCTATGGATCAACTATTTCGGTACAGCGGGAGTATTACATAAGAGTAGGCAAAAAAAGATTATTATTGGAACGATTATTCTAATATCTTAATTTTTTTGCATAAATTGTAGACACAACCATGCATCGCTCGCCCTTCAAAACAGATTCTATATAAATCAGGAATTTTATTATATTCTGTAGCAGAGATCTCTATTTTAGGGCCAATAATTTATATACAATTTTCGAGGGAACCTACTTCTAAATTTTGTATATAAACGCTCTAATTCACCCATACATCACATCAGTCTTACAGACATTGTGATCTCCGCTATAATTTCTTACCAGAATATGTAACTCACCAGGGCTAAATATGATTTTGAATTCAGAGTTGTCTTCTCATATACTGGTTGATAACCAAGGCTGAAGGGTCGACTCTGCCCTACGATTTAATAACTAACTGGGATCGTTGCCAAGATTATTTGTGCGAAAGTAAATATAAAATAAATGGACTTCAATTTTAACTCGGGTCACCGATTTATCTATTACACTATACATTACAAGACCCATTAATTCAAACGACTGTCGCAGGATATTTTTAGAAATTGCTGAAGAAGCTGGTGCTCTCTATAGAGACTTATGAAATAGGTACAAATTTCTAGTTTCTAAATACAAAATAATAATTTATGACGACATTAGCATTAACTATAATAAATATATATTTTGTTATATGTACACTGATTTATCACAGATACTATTAAGGCTCGAGAATTTAAATCTATAAGATTTAAAATCATTGGTATAACACGTGATTGACTGATTTTTTACGGTTTATCAACCTTTTATGTGCTGTTTAAAACCAGAAAATACTTTTTCATTGTAATAATGTTTTGAACATAATAATGATTTACTAATACAATTCTTACTAATTAGCCCATAGCTGGAGCGGAAAAGCTGGAATTATATCTTCGCCAAAGATATTTACAAGTAAGTGAATATAACTAGTCCAAGTTGAACTGAAACGTGACTTTCCGAAGTATCCTGAGCCGTTATTGATTACACCACACGTGCATCCTCGTTTATAGAACCTGGTATTATCAAGCTATCACCCATCTAGGTACTGACCAGGTTTGACTGGTTAACTTCCGTGATCGTACGAGAACCGTTGTTTCCACGTGTTATTGCCGTAATCCTGTATGTTATGGGATGACGAGACATAATACTCTCGCGCTATTCTGCTCTGGGTGAATAACTCTGAAGAAGCAGTGTCTGTTTCTATTAAGGAAGGATCATTATACCCATCTCTTTTGAACGTTTGAGATTAATTCCAAAGAAGCGTTAACATATTGTTTGGAAGCAAAATAATTTCATTGGTTAAAATCCCTTTAGCAACTTTATACAACAATCCGATTGCGAGCAGTTGATGCTTCCAAGTGGGTGACATATTTATTCGTTGTTCGAACACAAAGGAGTAATAAAACGAATCAATGATGTGGAAATGACCAACGATATTCTAGTCTAGTGGTTTGGAGTAAAATAAAAAGCAACCTGCAGAGAATTCACTGACGTGTGAAACATTTGCTAGACAACATCTGTCCATCTTCAAATTGTCCTGTCGAACGTTGTTGTACATTGTCCAACGTCTCCTCCATGTTTCCTTAATAGAGCACTCTTGATGTCTTGATTTTAATAATGAAAACTATCTCGTGAAAATACCAAAAGTCATCGCTCTTTTTTCCCTCCCCTTAATATTTTGCGTATTTCTTTGTTTACTCTTAGAGAATATGACAAATGTCAAGTACGTAAAACCGGGTCTAGTTTTCCGTTGTGTCAAAACAATTGAAAGATATATTAAGTGCATGTGAAGCTGTTACAGGAGTGTTTAAGATTTCTATATTCTATTCCTTCTTTTGTATGCAGTTGCTTCTCAGAATGTGGACGGTAGTAGCTCTAAACATCTTCCTGTCCTTTGTAGCCCTTGGTATAGTTTGTCATTAATCTAGTTCTTTTAATCCCTGTTCTGCCAGCCATTTACACAAGCTCGTTAGTTAGGTTATACGGGGTTTTCGTCTGTTCATTTTGCATTCAACATATCCAAAGAGTGTCAAATTTTCGAAGCCCTTTTTCCTCATTAAGTGTGCTAACATTTTAATCTTACATATATATGTCATTTTGTTTCCATTTTCTCTAAATCATTATTACTCAGAAGGTATTCTCAGTATCCTTCCGAAGAACTACATTTCAATATCTTCAAGTACCTTCGCTCTTTGTGATAAGATGGTCCACCACTTACTGCCAAATTCGAGTATCGATATTGCATGAAAATTCAGTACACTTTTCTTCTTAAAATAAAAAAAAACATTCTTTAGCATTTGCATAATTCATATTATATGCTTATATTTTTTGATTGATGAGGAAATCGAAATTCTAAGAAAAAATAATAGAGAATATATAATTCTCTCATTTGTATAGCAAATATACATACAGACTGTTAAATATATATATATATATATATATATATATATATATATATATATATAGCTAATCTAAAAATAAACACGCTAAAATTCACCTTCATCCCTGCCGTGCACCGACGGCTTAGTGGGAGAAGTTCCGACTGACGCAAATTCAGTCGGATTTCTATCCTAACTAGAGGCCACTGGACGTCTAGCCACACTGATGAGCTGTGAAACAGCGAAACAGTCTGTCTGTGGATGACAAACATATATATATATATATATATATATATATATATATATATATATATATGTTTGACAACGTTACTTACTATGAAAGAATGGTCCTAGTCTTAACCAGATCCTCAGACGACATGTCGAGATAATGTAGGCGCTGAATACTTTACTGAGTCGGCAATTGCTTTGCATTTTTTTTTACTATTGCTCTCCTTGTTCGAGATTTTATCTTGCTTAATTTCCTTTGCCAAGTTGTCTGTTAGTTCCATCATTGGTTTTTATTATTCTTTAATAATATAATAATGTGTGTGTGTGTTCGAGAGAGAGAGAAACAGACAAAAGCTATTCAACTCAATGTTTCCGTCTTTATACTAGATATCCTCAGGCTAGAATGAGAGACAAGCCCGTGTGTATGAATGTTTTTTTTTTTGAAGAGGTAATAAATGTCCTTATCATGCGATGCGACCAGAAAGTTTTCTTCGTAGTTAAGCCGTTAACGTTTACTGGATTTCAAATTTACCCGACTTCATGTTGATCATATTTCTCTCCATTAGCTCGTATGCCGCATCTGGTAGAAATATATTTGCCATGATGGGTGATATTGTGTATGCGTTCGGCCTGTGGTTCCCTGTGAAGAACTGAGAAATCAATGCACTTTCAATGTATCTTCTTCATATTTCACTTTTCACTTTTAATATCGCCGGCTATAATATTTGCCTCAGATATTCAATATTATTTAGCAACTGTACATGATAACATTATTTACTCGAATGACATTTTCTTCTTCGGCTTTTTCTTCTTCTTATTATTATTAAGATTATTATTATTATTGTTATTATTATTATAATTATTATTATTATTATTATTATTATTGGTACTGTAAAAGTAATTTTAGTAGCAATGGAGACGACGCTTGTCAGTACCCAAAGATCTGTTATATCTACATTATGCCTCAGCATAATGCTAATATCAACCATCTTGAAACTACGAAAGAGACGTTACAGAAATTAAATTCCGATCAGGTAAAACGCTCTGCCTGGAAAACATCCTATTTAGATCAAAGGGAAATATGACATACAAAGTGACAAAACAAAAAAGAACAATAAAGAGGTTCCTGTATTGTGATTTAAAAAAAATTTCAGCCGTAATGCTAGGTTTATTCTCATATATGGTGATTTTTTATGCGATACTTAGATGTGGCACAAAGGCGA
Organism: Acanthosepion esculentum; assembly: GCA_964036315.1. Taxonomy (NCBI): domain Eukaryota; kingdom Metazoa; phylum Mollusca; class Cephalopoda; order Sepiida; family Sepiidae; genus Acanthosepion; species Acanthosepion esculentum. Next base: position 18,829,577 of record OZ038477.1, read on the forward strand.
AATTGTAGAGCACTCAGCGAGAACCGATCTCACTAGTAAGCTGTAATGGCTATAGCGAGACAAGCTCGCTAATCATTACGCCACATCGAGTTGTACGACGATTTTCTAAAAGTAGCTTAGATGTGGCAGAAGACAGGAAATATGGGACACACAGTGAGGAGCAAACTCACTATTGAGTCGTAATTGATGTACCAAGACAAGCTTGCTAACTATTACCCCACGTCAAGGTGCTCAATACATTTCTAAGTTTTTGGTTTGGTTTGTTTTACAACACATCAACTGCAATGGGTTATTTAATGCTAACAAATTTTAAATTGCTGGTAATATTTTCTTTCAAAATGAACTATAGTTGGTAATAACTTTTTTCTAAAACCAGATTGCTGGTAATTTTTTTAAGGTATTTCTGTTATGTATCAAAACCTATTTTTACACTTTCATAGTGTTTTGACCCCAGTTTAGGTGTCAACTATTTGCCCATAGCTTGGACCCTAACAAGTTCTACCACCCCGGGTCAGAATGGACTTGGAAACATCAGCAATTAAGAGGTGATTCCACACTCCTCAAAACCTCCTGATCAGCGGCCTTGCTGTTGGATGTAGTTTATCGTCTTACCCAGGACGCGGATGTAGTTTATCGTTATACCCAGGACGGCAATACATTTCTAAGAGTAGTTTAGATGAAGGCCGAAAATATGAGGCAGCCAGTGACGATCGAACTCACTATTCAGTCGGAGTTGTAGAGAGAATAGCTTCATAAACATTATCCCACGTTGAAGCGCCCTTATTTAATATATAGTAACGTTTTCTATTCTTTTTGCAATGTACAGGCAGTTTGCTATTCACATTACACACCTATCTACTGTTAAAGACGTTTTTCTTGTATATATTCTATTTAAACGAGCTGTGCATAATATATCCGTGTGTAATTTATGACGACAAAATACGTTTGTGATAGCGTTACTGTTATTACGATTGATAATTATCGAAGCTATATATATTTAACTAGGCGCACAGTTAGAGTTACGCTTAGTCGACAATATCTTGAAGTAGAACAATGAGACAGAGAGGTTGATGCTAGGAATTCCCTGGCTAAATTTCTGAAAATGTGTATCTCTTGTAATTTTAAACTGCTCGTGACCAGAATGGAATGCGTTTAACACCATTCGATAGATGCCACTCGGGAACTGTCTTTGTTTTGCGCATGGTCTGACGCTAGCAAACCGATATCACTTGGAAAAACAAAAACTAAGCACGTAGAAACAAGCATGTCGTATGCAGAAACGTGTTTCATAAAAAGTCCGGATTTAGTTTCTTATGGATCTTCTGGGGGTTTTTCAGGGTTCGTGGTAAAGCCGTAAATTCATATCGTTGAGAAGTTTCGTTGACCTATAAGTCATTATAAGTCAACTGCCAAAAAAAAAAATTCTTTTTTTTTTATTGGCTAACATGATCAGTTCAAGTGGGACATCAATTTACAACTTTCTCGTTTGTCCCGCTTGAATAAATGATAAATATAGCCAACAATCGTAGGTTGTGATTTTAACTCTCCCGATGAACTTCGCTCATGAAATATCTGGTGGGCTAAATTATTTTTTTTTTACTTCTTACGATCTCACTCCATTCGTATATATAATAGGTGTGAATTCTTTCCAGTCTATCTACCTAGTTAGATTCAGGGATCCCACTATGCATTTCCAGTCACCATGAAAGTAGGGATTGCAAATATTTGCTGAAAAAAAGCCATCTGTTTCTTACATTAAATATTACCGAAAAAAATCCTTAATCGTTCTGCATAATTATTTCTAGTAAACATACGCTAAAATGAAACACACACTCAGTTTCTCATTATATCTCTCGGTTCCACTGTCTACACACACACAATCATGTATGTATATTTCATTAAAATATAGTTTATGGTATGCTATAATTATGGTGATAATTGTCGAATATCAGAGACAGGGCGCATATAAATAAAAAAATGGGCACAAGTGCTTGCATCATGTGGCACTGTTTCTTTTATGAAGGCTATCATCAATGACCATATATATATATATATGTGTGTGTGTGTGTGTGTGTGTATATATGCCTTGACCCTGGGTTTTACGCCCTTTACGATCCTTTGACACTGATTAACTTTGAAATTTTGGGTCCAAATTTTCAAAATTAATCATATTTTGAAATTTTGGTTCCAAAAGTTCAAAATTAATCATATTTTGAAATTTTGGATCCAAAAGTTCAAAATTAATCAGTTTGTCTGGCAATTGCAAATGGCGTGAAACCCAAGGTTACAAACGCAGATCAACGCACCAAAATATGTTAAGTCTATCGCTGATATTGAGTCATTCCAATAAGTTCCGCCCATATATAACATATATAACAATTGCATATATATATATATATATATATATATATATATATATATATATATATATATATATATATATATATATATATATATATATATATACATGAATCATTCATACAAAAAACAAATATTGAAGTTAATGATATAAATGTCGAGAATACATCTTTGCAAACAAATTTAATAAATGGCATTAACCCCGAACCTGTAGATGAACAAAAAGTGTGGCTGGCTCTGCATAAAGCCTTCATCACTATAATCAAATGCTTTGTACAGGTAGTCTGTCTGTCAGTTTCTAGGAATTGAGTTGCTTGACCGTCATACGTCGAAATCGATGCGTGAATCCAGTATGCTATATATATATATATATATATATATATATATATATATATATATATATATATATATGTATATAATAAAAACACTAAATATTTAACCACTAATATTCCTGTGGAATAAATTATGACCATGGAATATTAGTATTTAACCTTTTTATTATATACTTACTCTGTCCTGGACATTGAGTTCTACCTGGATTCTATCATCTTGGAATTATTTTATATATATATATATATATATATATATATATATATATATATATATATATATATATATATATATGTGTGTGTGTGTGTATGTGTGTGTGTGTGTGTGTCTGTGTATGTATGTATATATATTTATATATTTTAGATATATGATTGCATATGTATGTGTATATTTACCACTAACATTATCAATATATATATATATATATATATATATATATATATATATATATATATATATATTCACTTATGTTTTATATTAATGTTATTATTATTATTTATTAATTTATTTTCGTTTGAAGAACTCTTTATTTAATTTTAAATAATGGAAGTTTTTCATTCAACCGCTTTCTTCCAGTTTGTTTCATAATTTATATGGTCGTGTGTGTTGGCTGTGGAAAAAAGTATTTCTTTTATGAAGGGAGATCGAAGTTTAACATTTTGCAAAGATTTGATCGATGCGCTCACGAGAATTCTTCATCTAAGTAAAACAGTTTCTGTTGTAATGTCTGTTTCACTTTTAGATGGACGTTGTGGCTGTTCTTAATTCTTTGTGTAAGACTAATGCATTTGATAAACTATGTATAATTTCTTTTTCATGTTTCTTTTTTAAAGACGTGCTACAAAAATATTATTGTTATTTTTTATTCTGGTGATATGCATAATTGTAGTGGTTGTAATTATTTTGATATTTCTAAGATTAAATAAATCGTTTGAGATATTTGATGATAAGGGTTCAGTGGGTAATATTATATATCTATTTTTATCTAATTGATTGTCATTGATATTGTTATTATTTATCTCGTGAACTTTTTAAGAGCTGTCTATTAGTTGAACTGTGGAAAAAATAGTCAGGATATTGGATGTTTTAGCACAGTTTACTAAGTATATTTCTTCTTCATGCAAATATTTAGGGGTGCAGACAATTAGTGCTCTTAAATAATGTCATGTAATTATTCCAGATTTTATTCTGCTACAGAATACGTTCACCTCCTATATATATATATATACATATATATATATATATATATATATATATATATGCATGTTTCATTAAAAACGACAGACTAGGTACTACGATTGAGCTTTTTATTTATTTTGTCTTGTATTCGAACAAGAGCTTTTCTTACAGGACAAAACGTGTGTAAGAACTGTTCAAATGTTTTATGTTTCCGAGCGCTTACGGCTATATATTTAGCCATTATCAAGGATGATTCGATTTTTCAGCTTAATTGAGTGTGTGCATTATGTGTCTGTCTTAGAGTGTAGTAGGGATGTTTTTAATTTCCGAATACGGTGAGAACATTGTGGCTTTGTTCGTAGTTAATATTGTTAAGAGTTGGCTTTTTTCTTTTTTATTGTTAAAGCCTCCGTTATTTTAAATCATTTTATGCAGGTGGATGCAGTTAATATATTTGTGTTTTCTATGAGTATGTTTCTAATGGAGTCCGGTAAATTTGTGTACGTCTTTAAATGCGTTCTAATGGAGCTTTGGTCAGATAGGTGTAACTTAAGACGTCTGGATAAGCATGTATTTGTGTAACCGATGTAATTATTCATTAGTCCTGTTTGATCAGGAACACAGTTCCTAAGGGGCATTTGAACTCATAGATAATGTTCGTTCTTTGTAATTTTGACTTAGCTGGTGTGTTGTTATTTTTGAGGATAAGGTTAGCTGTCTTATTTTTTTTATAGTAGATAATTAATTTGATTTTTTTTATTCGGGTCAATTGGGGTAGTGTATTTCTTTATAATGTGTCTTAGTGAGGATTCATTTTGTTTGTTATCCATATGCATTTGTTTTTTTAAATAAATGTGTATGTGATTTTTGACTGTGTGTTCACTATCGTTATTACTTACTTTAGGGAGAAATAGTCTAATTTGCTGGTCTATAAGGTGGTTAGGGAAGCCGTTGTTGATTAGTGTTTGTTTACCCTTATTAAGTTCTTTGAAGAAGAGTATTCGAGAGGATGAATTGTGGTGTGATCTTTTTAGAAAGTTTTTTATTACGGCTATTTTGTACCTAAGTGGACATTCACTTTTATAGTTAAGGTGGCAGGAGTTTTTGCTGGTGGGTTTTTTTGTATAATGATGTAATGAAGGTGTTATTGCTGTATTCAACAAGAACATCTAAGAATGGAAGTTTGTTTTTTTGGCTCAGTTCATAAGTAAACTTAAGGACGGAGTTTTTCTCAAATGTGGTCTTAAGTGTGTCTATTTCTTTAATGTTGTTTGCTAAAATAAAAGTATCATCTACGTAGCGAACAAATATTTTCGATTTAGGGACCTGTGTATATATCGTATTTTCTACGTGGGACATATAATAGTTGGAAAAGCATGGACCGAGTGGATTTCCCATACTAACGCCATTAGTTTGGGTGTAGATATTGCCATTATGGTCATCAAATGGAACCTTGTTTGTGTATGCGTGTAGTAATTTTTTTTAGTATGGATGGTTTGATGGATGGCGGAGGGATAGAATTATTAGTATGTACAGAATTGAGGATAATGTCAATAGTTTGGTCGACGGGGACGTTTGTAAATACGTTTTCGACATCAAGGGACGCTATTATACCTTGGTTTGTTTTTTGTTTTTTTTTGTAGATTTTAAAATGTGCAGGGATTCGTGGGTGGATGTGATGCTGTAATTGGTGGGTAGGTATGGAGTGATGATGTCGTTCAAGAATTTTGATAGCTCGTAAATAGGTGTTGGGTTCTGGGAAATAATTGGTCGTAGCGGGTATCCTGGTTCATGGGGTTTTATATTTCGGAAACATAAAACATTTGGACAGTTCTTCCACTCCCTTAGTCCTGTAAAGAAAGCTCTTGTTCGAACACAAGAAGAATTAAATAAAAAAACTCAATAGTAGTACCTTGTCTGTCGTTTTTAATGAAACATGCATAAACGAAGGATTGCTGCCTAAATATACAACTATATATATATATATATACGTATGTATGTATGTATGTATGTATATATATATATATATATATATATATATATATATATATATATATGTGTGTGTAAATACATAGATACATGAAATATATAGAAACCCAATTTGTATAGCTAGTCCACCCTGCAAGAATAAATTTTGTGAGGTTTATCAACAACAAGGGTTCTTTTACCTATATATATATATATATATATATATATATATATATATATATATATATATATATATAGAGAGAGAGAGAGAGAGAGAGAGAGAGAGATAGAGAGAGATAGATAGATAGATAGATAGATAGATAGATAGATAGATAGATAGATAGATATAGCTACAGATATGTGTGCGTGTGTGTGTATGTGTGAAATAAGAAAGTCATAGATATAAATGTTTAGTGTATTTTGAAATTGACTTATTTAAATATATATAAGAAATGCAGATGCACTTCTAAATTCATACGAAAATCATATATGCATACATACATTCTTACATACATACATTCATATACATACATACATTGTAAATATTTCTTATTAAATATAACAGACAAGACGTTTTCAAAGCGCTGGAATCTTATAAAGGAACTTGCCAATATTCTATTCAATAATCCGAGTACTTTGGACCAAGAGAAATAAATTATTTAGCGTTTGCTTTATAAACGTTCCGGGGTGTGAACTTGACGTAATTTCATTTGCTTTGTGTCAGAATTAATGTGAGCGTACAGGGTTAATATGATGTTACTGTTTGAATCTATTTCAAAAAATGCTTTTCGTTTATATACATATATATATATATATATATATATGTATGTGTGTGTGGGGGGTGTGTTACACAATAAAATCCCAAATCACCTCATATGAAGAATAAGGTTATTTCAGAAATTCGTCAGTCTTATTCAACCCAAGTATAGTCGGAATTAGAAATTTAACCATGACAGCTGCAAAAAAGCAAATAGTCGAAAAATTAATACAGACTTTATCTATTTCAGTGTTTCACTCAGACGAAAGGCAGGAGACAGGTGTCAGGGGAGGGTGGGAAGTATTCGTCTTAAAAGGAAGAGGTTTTATGAAATTCTATCTGGATATTAACCTTATGACATTAAATTGGGGTTATATGAAGAATGAAATGTTAATTTGAAACTAAGAGAGGATTAAATAAGTTTCATTAAATTGTAGATATAAAGTTATGTTAAAAAATAAGAAATCATACTATTCCAAAGACAAATTATATTTAAAAATAAGATATTTTTAATTCATTTAAAAATATCTTATTATTTATATTAAAATTAAGTAAAATTATTACCTTTACTATATATACATACAGGGGTTGGACAAAATAATTGGAACGGGTGCAAATTTCACTCCTATATTTCAAAGACCTATTATATTAAGAACTTTAACTAAAACTTAGTAATTTCTGTTTATATCTATTGCAAATACGTTTATTTATCTAATTTACAGTCTTTGTCTTATATATTTTTAGAATTTAGTAAAATTTAAGCTAAATGCGTGACCTCTCCGAGTTCGAAAAATGGCAAATTGTTGGAGCTCGCATGGCAGGAGCCTGGATCACTAATGTTACTAAACTGTTTGGTTTTTCAAGAGCTACCATATCAAGAACTATGGCGCAATTCACGAAACAAGGTAAAACCTCGAGCAAGCATAGCAATTCGGGCCGGACCTGCAAACTTACTGACAGTAACCGACGTGCATTGAAAAGCAATGTGGCGAAAAATCATCGAACTATGCGGCCAAAGTGACTGCTGAGTTGAATAATCATCTGAATAGTCCAGTTTCTACTAAAACTGTTCGTGGTGAGCTCCATAAGGCTGGATACCAACAAAGATCCACCGTAAGGAAACTTCTTCTCTCCACTCGCAACATTCAGAAGTGGTTGAAGTGGTGCAGACATCACAATGCCTGGTCTGCAGAACAATGGAAACAAGTCATATTCTCAGACGAGTCCAGATTTTCTGTTTTCCCAACTTCAGGGCGAGATTATGTGTGGAGGCAGCCCAAAGAAGCTTACAACCCCGATTTCCTTCTTCCAACAGTGAAGCATGATGGTGGATCAGTGATAGTTTGAGCAGCTATTTGATGTAAATGTCTCAATCCAATAGTTGCACTGCGTGGTAGAATCAACAGCAAAAATTACCTGAACATTTTGGATGATCATGTTCATCCACATGGCCCATAGTTTATGCCCTGATGGTGATTGCATCTTCCAAGAGGATAATGCCCCAAAACATACCGCTTGAGTGGTTAAGAATTGGTATGAAAAGCATGAAAATGAGCTAGAACATATGGAGTGGCCTCCCCAATCTCCAGATATCAATATTATTAAACATTTATGGTGCATTTTGGCGCGACAAGTTAGGAGCCGCTATCCTCCACCGTCGTGTCTTAAAGAGCTAGAGCAGGTGTTAATGGAAGTATGTCTGAAAAGTCCGCGGGATGAAGTCAGAAAGCTGTATGATTCCATTCCTAGACGTATTAAAGCTCTATGTGAAGCTAAAGGAGGACTAACTCTATATTAAATAAATTTTCTTTGAATTTAACAAGTGTTTCAATTATTTTGTCCAACCTCTGTATATAGATATATATGTGTGTGTGTGTGTGTAAAATCACATTGATAAACCAAGGTATAATGACGATGTATTTAATAATTTAATTAATCCTTGTACTGTATTCGAGATAACATTTGATTTTTTGATGAATCATATTTTAAACGTATACTAGAAATGCACAACAACAAGCCAATAACGCTGTATTTAAAATTGCATTTAATTTATTTTAAATATGAAATAAAATACTCTGGAATGTTTACCGTTGTGTGATGAAAATTAAACACGTCTCGCAAGATGCCATAGAACATAAATATTATATTCTCGAGTCATGATCTTAAATAGCACGTTACATTGGGAATCTCACAAAGTTGCCATTCATAGTGGTCAACTCATTCAGAAAGGTATAAGATATCAGCTATCAAACTATCCGATATCAAACATTTTCTAGAGGTCAGTGATCAAAAATGGATTCAAATCAATTAACCATGTGGGTCTTGTAGACGAATGTCATTCATAGCATCCCGTAGACCTGTGCTACAGATTCGCAAACACGGAAATTTACCAGACAACAGTAAGCAAGATGGCAACTTTTCACATAAGCTAAAAAATGAAATCCTTGTCTATGTCAGCAACAATTATAACTAATGTAGTTGAGAAACCATTTTCCTGAAAAACTATTTTAGAGAAAGCTTTTATAAATTTCAACCAAGATTAGCGGGCAGTGAATAACAAATATTTGCGCATGAAGAAATTTCTAATCTTGCTATTACTACTACTATTTTCATTGAGTCAATTTTTGTCACTATTCTCAAAATAGAAATTTGGTCCCATTGCGTTAGTTCGGAATGGTGCCGTTTTGTTAGATTTTATGAAATTAGGTCTGTGTTCAGAAAAAAGAAAATATTTAAAAATAATTAATTCATATAGAATAATCTACCAAAATGCATGACTCAAATTCGCATGTTACATGATTCACAAATCTGCATTAAAATAATCAAAATAATTCCACCTTTGACTCAAATTCCGATAGTAAACAACAAAAAATCAATTACCGGTTAAATAAGTGAACAAAATAAAATATGTGTTGAGTTGTTGAAGAAATCTTATTTAATGTAAGTTGCGTAATAATCGATTATTTATTATTATTATTATTCTGCATTATTATTATTATTACTATTTATCTTATTATTATTATTATTAGTTGCAGTATTATTAGTAACTGTAGTAATATTTGATTTGACATAAATACTAGACATGTTTCTGTCTTATGTAACGCTACTTGCGCGTGAAGATCTACTTTTCATAGAAGCGAGAAAAGGAAAAGGCCAGAAAGGATAGAATAAAAAAGAATTTGAATGAAAATGAAAGTAAGTATGAATAAATATATAAGGAAGCAAAAGAAACGGAAAATGACAAGAAAAAAGAATGATAGAAAAAAATATTTCTTTAAAAATTACTTAAAATAAAGTAAAAAACAATTTTTTTTTTGCAAAATTGGATGAAAATGATAAAAGGAAACACAATGTCAAGATTTAACTGATGGCAACAGAAATTCTGGATCAATATAGAAAAAACGATTAGTACGATATAAGTAAGAGTTAAGATCTTTCCTTATCCTCATAACATGTCTCTGTCTCGCTTCCATTCTCTCTATTTCTTTCTGTCTTCCTTTCTTTCCCTCTTCATTTTATTCTTCCTTTCTTTCTCTCTCTCTCTCCCACTCTCACATTCGTTCTTGATTAATTATTTTGTCATTCATTTTTATATCTCTTTCAACTTAAATTCTCTTTAAAGCATTGTTTAATTCTTCGTTTCTTATCGTTCTATAAAAAATAACCAACCCTCTCTCAATGAATAGCTGGTTTCATTTTCCACTCTAATCGTTCTTAATTTTGTTTGAACTTCATGTCTTTCTCGATTTTAAGTTCGGATTTATTTCCGTTCCATATTTGACCTCCCATAGTCATGTTTTCTAAATTCTTATTTACACAGAGAATTCAATATACATAATTACATACCAAGGTTGCCACAAATATTACATTGGTCAAAACGACCAGTCACTGCAGCAAAGGATGACAGTTCATCGCCAACAAATAAGGGACCCCCACACCAGAAGAAAAATCCTTATTATTATCAAATTTCATTCCATTTTCATTATCACACTTAATTACTCTTTTAATTAACACATACTTCATCATATGTTTTATGTCTGATTCGCATGTTTCTCTCGTATTCTCATATGAATTCCAAACTGAAATTTTTTACCGTATGTATATATATATATATATATATATTATATATATATATATATATATATATATATATATATATATATATATATATATATATATATATATATATATATATATATATATATATATATATAAACGAAAACTGGTTTTCAAAGTAAGAAAAACAATTTTAAATAGAATACAGCGAAGAAAAAACACATTCTTTACGAAAGTCAAATAAAAACAACCACATGGATAAACACGCCGACATCATGCTTCCTCAGATTTTAAGTCATAAAAAGGAAATCACACTATAGATAAAATCCAACCGAAAAGCTTGACAAAAGGGAAATGATAAATGCTCCAAGACAAACACCATCATTCTAACACATAAATAGGCCAACAAGGGGAGATAACACAATCAAACCTTGGATGTACATAAACAATTCTGGACAATACCACCAAAAAAGAAACAAACACATGGAAAATGTATATAACAACAGAGCAACAAATAGAAACTACAAGTTTGGAGCAAACAGACCACAAATCGGAACTACAAAAATAACTTCAGACTGAAAACTAACACATAAACAAGTACCACATACACAATAATCATAAATGCAACAACATAAAACATGATATTAGAAGTAATATAGACGAACCCCACCATAAACATTTTTAGAGAGAAACCAGAAGTACATGAGTCCACAGACTTGATGAAAAAATACTCATCAAGAGAAAATACCCACAAAGTTGTGTCGACAATAGTATTGAAAAAGCAAAACAAATTAACATCCACACACTCCGAAAAACAAAAGGAAAAAATCTAAAAGAATGCCATCCCTTATATCTTAACTTTCAACCTAAAGAACACAAAAATCTACACACACATAAACCTAAGTCTACCAATCGTACTAAAGGACAAAATAAATAAATGAAAAGCCTATTACAAAAAATAATCAATCATAAGAAGTAAACTACAGCCTAAATCACTAACAAAAGAGACAGACCAGTGCAAAACTGCAGAATACAATTAAAGTCCCTCAGGGGAAGAAATGCAACCGACCACTTTGCGGGGTATGCAACAACCTACTAGAGGGCCATGAATTTCAGTTTAAAGACGGAACAAAATTAAAAATGACTTCTCGTGCGAATCAGGGAATTTAATTTACATAATTACATGCAAAGGTTTCCACGACTATTACATTGGTCAAACCGACCAGTCACTCCAGCAAAGGATGACAGTTCATCGCCAACAAATAAGGGACCCCCACAACAGAAGAAAAATCCTTAGCCAACATATAGTAAAATTCGTAAGACAAAATCTACCAAATTTTAGTATTTTCCCATTCTATCAATGCGACTACAGAACCACCGAACAAAGGTGGATTAATAAGGAAAAAAATCCATCAACACGTTCAAACCTATACTTAATTCATTGCATAAATAGATTCTACCAAATTCCCCTTACCATAATCCCATTATCTATAGCCAGTTACGCCCCTTCATTTTCATTTTTTTCATTGGTACAAAACATAAGCATCAACACGTGAAGATAGAGACAGTTTAAAAATTTTTGAAAATAAAAAGAAGTATATAAAAACGGAAAACAACAAATTATTTTTCCAAGAAAAATAAAACACTGAAAAACCAATTGTAATTAACAAAATTTTAATTCTTCTCCGTAGAAACTGATTTATTATAAATAAATAACACTATATTAAATATTAGGTGCCTTTTTTCCAATCCTCATATTAGTCTATACAATAAGTTTTTGTAAAGAATCTTTCTAATAACGGTGCTTCATTTCTGCCATATGGTTAAAAATTAATATTTAATAAATGTTCATCGTACTGATTATATTGGTACTTATTCGTTTCTCCTTGATTATTCACTTACCTATCTATTTTTCACACACACACACACACACACACACACACACACATGAATATTTGCAATTTCCGAATAAGATGTTGAGAATTGTATACAAGATGGTGGATGTAATGTCCGAGGTTCATATTTTCTTATTGTTCAAGTCCTTTTGACTTTCTGATGTGGTGTCTGTGTGGTAGCTAGAATTCCTTTGTCTGCATTCTGATATTTTTTGGGAAGTTGGACGTTTGAAATAGTTTTACGTTATGTCATGTGTAATGGCTTTTGAGAACGAGGTCGAACAATGTCGAACAAAAAGAATGCGATTTATTTATTTATTTTTAATATTTTTTTATTTTTATATTTATTTTATTTTTAATTATATTTTTAATTATATTTTTATTGTTAATTTTTAATTGTGTACTGATAATATATGTGTACACATTAATTATATCATATGCACTTCAAGATACCTTCTTCCTGTAGTGAATGATTTTATGTGAGCTTCTTTTGTATAATAATATGTTGTAGAGTTCTGAGACTTAGCTTGAATTGGGTGTATCGTGTTTCTTACACTAAACCGGATGTTGACTGCTCGACAACTACCCAAGTCAGAATGCGAAACCTCGTGTCTGCGCATCATGGCTCGGCGCATGGTTTCGGTATAAAATGATAAAATGAACTTTATATATTGACCAGTAGAAATAATTCCGCCTAAAAGACAGACTGTGATTTGGAGCCGATACGACGGATATAAATTACTTGATTCTACGCCGCAGAAGTCAGAGAGGGCGAAGGACCCAGCTGAAATGTCGGCACTGAGATGTTGGTCAAGAACGTCGTAGGCAGACTGAGACTGAACCCGATACTTTTCAACTTTCATCCTTTCGCCTCCGCCGTCTTCACGAAACAGCCGACAGCCATAACCAACATTCATTCTCTTTCTTTCTTCCTTCCCCACTCTGTCGCTTTTACAACAGCAACGAGTAGTATACTGGTTTTGTATATATGTAAAAAAAAATATACTTTTATTTACCCAAAATACGGCGTATTCCTTTTTCCTCGAATTTACGTTTGCTGAGGCGAAGAAGAATTTGACCTCTTCAGCAGGACCAACAACAGCGACAAGTTCTGTATTTCAGGTTATTCTTTCTTTGTTTCGGCAACAGGTGTTGTAGAGTATTTTGGTGTTATCTACTAATATTGGTCTCACGTTGATAGTTTGTACTTTGGTAGTTCATGATATGCTGATCGATGTGTGTACGTATTCCACTGGTTTTCGACACATGACAGGTCAATCTGCGCGGGACATGGGCTCAATGTAAGTATTTAATGTTGTTTTTCATTATTAGTATTAAAAATGCCGTCTCCTAGGAAGCATGATAATTCATAAACAACATTATTTTTAGATAGAGGGATTTATGAGACCGGTGTTAATAATTCAGTTCGATGTTTTAAACGTTTTGTAGCAGATGATTAATTTTTTTTTTCAGGATCACCGAGGGATATGTCCCGGTGAATTATGCTTTTAAATGCTACTTCATATCATCTATAATTCGGGTGAATTTGTTTACAATATAATAAGTTTATGGTGTGTTTATTCTATTTGCGTCAGGGAGGGGTCTGGTGTCATTTTGGTTTTCGAAATTTCGTTAATGTTAATTATATTTTTTCTTGGTTAGAGAAGCTATTGTTGATCAGGGTTTGTTTAATGTTGCTAAATTCCCTTCACACACTTCACTGTTGCCCAATGTGACATTTAAATATAAAATTCTGTTACTTATCAATAGTAAATTTATTATATATATATATATATATATATATATATATATATATATATATATAATGGTCTTCTAATCGAATCGAGCTCTCTTAGCTACAGACGTCTTTCGCAACGTAAAAACCTTAACATTTCCCCTTCAGCTGGGTGTCGATAGCTTCGTCGTAGAAACTTTAACTGATGCCAGATTGGTCGGGTTTTCTTTTCGATACCGACTTGAAGTAATCGGATTTCTAGCCACACCGATAAGCTATGATACAGCAAAACAGTCTGCGGATGACTATATATTGTATAGATATTAAAGTTAGGACCATAATTTTACATTTCCTATCAATAACAATACCCCTTCAGAATATTTAAACATTGTGACGTTCTAAAGGGACATTTGCATACAGCAATTTTCAAATTTGTTATTTTTGTAAATTTTAAATTGTCTTATGTAGATTATTCTGGTAAGAATTCAGTAAATTAATTTGACACTATGACATTGACGAGGGAAACTTTGGAGTCGGACAAAACATAATTTGATTAAACATTTATTAAGACATACCCGCACAAACACACACACACACACACACACACACACACACACACACACATACATATATATATATATATATATATATATATATATATATATATATATATATATATATATATATATGGGAAAACAATATATACACATTTAGATATCAAGAAAAAAATTAGTAAAACGTATGAGAAACACGATAAGATTTGATGTGAGACGTTTCGTCCTTTCGAATTCCATTAGACCATATTTATTTTGATGCCACTAAACATACGTACGGAGAAAAGGCCACGCAGATAATTTAAAATTTAATGTTATTTCTTTTTTTAATATTCTGCTTTGGTTACGCATATTGAAATATTATTATGTATGATCCAGTTATTCTAATTACATTTAATTTGAAAAGACATTTTAAGACATTTGAAATTTAATATATAAAAACCTTTCCTATATATATATATATATATATATATATATTGTTTTTTATGAACATAATAAAATAGGCAGCATATATTTACATTACAAAGAGTCAATCATACCTTGAATCAATCAGCAATGTGAACACATATAAATCGTCTCCCAGTTTTGATTCTGATGGATAATAAAGCCTGATGATGAATGACGTAAAGCATTCGAAAGTACTAGCAGAAATAAAAAATAAAAAATACACCATATCCATTTTATTTAATTATGAGGATCTCATCATTCAAAGGATTATCAGTAGTGGAATGCTTATGTTTATGTCTACTAGAGAAGTGATTTCGCCAATAATCGCATTCACATTGCTGATTGATTCAAGGTATGATTGACTCTTTGTAATATATATATATATATATATATATATATATATATATATATATATATATATATATATATATATATCACCTGTAGCAGCCACTGTTTACAAATTTGTGCTTTTCCCTCTGATGAGCTCAACCGAATGTTATTTTTTCGGGGGCGTATTTTTGTGTCAGCCACAGACAGACTGTTTCGCTGTATCAGAACTCATCAGTGTGAATAGACATCCGATTGCCTCAAGCCAGGATTGAAACCCAACCGATTTGGCGTCAATCAGATACTTTTTTTTCCAGTGGGCTATCAGTCCCGGCAGAGAGGAAAGTGAATTTTTACGCATTCATCTTAGAATAGACACACCAGTGACTCAGAGTGCTCAATTCATAGAAGAGCTTTTGCGTCAGCAGTAGCAATATATATATATATATGCGTTATACTTTAATATGCATTTCTTTTTCTCTCTCTCTCTCTCTAATATATATATATATATATATATATATATATATATATATATATATATAGAGAGAGAGAGAGAGAGAGAGAGAGAGAGAGAGAGACGGACAATGCATATCTAAGTATAACGCATAATCTCTCTGTAAGTAGTGAATAGATAAATATGAACAACGCTGACACATCGGCGTTTCACAGACATTTCGAGTTTCGCTTCTTTGAATTAAGATAAAATCTTATTCGAATCTGTATCTCCAAAATTCTGAGTCAAAATATTAATTTTGGACTTTGTAATAATAAAGCCTCAATTTTGAATAGTGAATACTTTATAAAGAAATGTCCGATCGCCATTTGTAAGTTATGTGGCCGAGACTTTCTTGGCCGAAGTGTTTTGTTCGGCGTGAACAATTTTTGTTATTAATATTTATTAAATATGCATATACGTATAGATGAACAATGTAGACATAGGGATTACCACATATCACACTTTATGAAATGGACAAAGTGCGATAATTATTTTAAGACATTTTTTATGTTTATACGTTCTTTTAATAGATACAAATATTTAAGTAAATGCTCTGTTTATAATAAACAGTATTATATTTACCGGCCTGAATGTCCGAGAAATGTTCATAGAAAAGATGTGTCCTCCGACAGGAATCGAACCTGTATCGTATACGGAACCATTATAGCCTGACGTGCTTTTACCGATTGAGCCACAGAGGAGCGTTTCGGTTAGCAAGGTCGATTTTTATTGCTTTTAAAATACAATTCTCCATGATTTTCTCTCGTACATTCATATCTGCTCGATGCGTATCCAAATGTAAACAAATGACGTCACACATTATGAAATGGACAAAGTTCGACAATTATTTTAAGACATTTTTATGTTTATACGTTATTTTTATAGATACAATTCAAGCCCGTAATTCTTTATTATAAACAGAGCATTTACTTAAATATTTGTATCTATAAAAAGAACGTATAAACATAAAACTTATCTTAAAATAATTAACACGTATATAGACTGTCAGTTTCAAGCTTCAATACGATCTTCAGATCAATATAGCAAATTTTAAACTATAACTTCTCGTGACCCTTTGGGTTACTGACGCGTCAATTTATAAAACATTTAAGTTGATTTCAACATGAACAATTTGTGTCTTTGAAGAAAGTTGAAACAAAAATACTTCTTGTATAAACAACTCGCATTTTTAAATCTTATTCACTTAAAATATGTTAAAATCAGACTAACTTAAAAATATCATTTTTAATATGCCAAAAGATATTTTAAAATCATATTCACTTAAAATCATTTTTTAAATATGCCAAAAATATTTTTAAATATTTAAAATTGTTTTGTTTTTTCAAAGAAAGCTGAAATATTAATAAGCATGCACGCAATCACAGAGAGTTGGTAAGAAAGAGGTGGAAAGAGAGAGACGTTGAAAGACATAGAGTTGGAAAGAGAAAGGTGGAAGGAAAGAGAGAGTTGGAAACAGAGAGATGAAAAGAGAGGGGTGTGGAAAGAGAGAGATGGAAAGAGAGAGATGAAAAAACAGAGATATGGAAAGAGAGACGTGAAAAGACAGTGGTGCAAAGAGAGAGGTGGAAAGAATCTTAAATCATTATGCGCCGGACGGACGACGTACGCCCGTTTCGCAGACTTTTCGTATTATACTCACCTTGATCCGTTGAGTCACTGAAGATTCAGATTATAAAACTTTGAAGTTGCTTTCAATATTAAAAAAAATTGTATTTTTTAAAGAAAGTTGATATAAAATTACATACTCAATAAAGAAATCATATTTTTTAATCATATTAAAATATTTGTAAATAGAGCAAAAATATTTTTTTTAAATATCTAAAATATTGTTTCTCAAAATAAGCTGAAATATAAATAAGCACGAACACAATCACGGGAAGGGGGAAAGAGAGAGGTGGGAAGATTGAGCGGTGGAAAGAGAGCGAGATGGAAAGAGAGATAGGTGGAAAGAAAGAGAGTGGAAAAGGAGACGGGGAAAGAGAGCGAGGTGGAAAGAGAGGTAGGTGGAAAGAAAGAGAATGGAAAGAGAGACGTGGAGAGAGAGCGAGGTAGAAAGAGAGATAGGTGGAAAGAAAGAGAGTGGAAAAGGAGATGGGGAAAGAGAGCGAGGTGGAAAGAGAGAGATAGGTTGAAAGAAAGAGTGTGGAAAGAGTGAGGTGGAAAGAGAGTGAGGTGGAAAGAGAGTGAGGTGGAAAGAGAGTGAGGTGGAAAGAAAGAGAGTGGGAAAAATGATGGGAAAAGAGAGCGAGGTGGAAAGAGAGATAGGTTGAAAGAAAGAGAATGGAAAGTGTGACGTGGAAAGAGAGTGAGGTGGAAAGAAAGAGAGTGGAAAAGGAGATGGGGAAAGAGAGCGAGATGGAAAGAGAGATAGGTTGAAAGAAAGAGAATGGAAAGTGTGACGTGGAAAGAGAGTGAGGTGGAAAGAAAGAGAGTGGAAAAGGAGATGGGGAAAGAGAGCGAGATGGAAAGAGAGATAGGTTGAAAGAAAGAGAATGGAAAGTGTGACGTGGAAAGAGAGTGAGGTGGAAAGAAAGAGAGTGGAAAAGGAGATGGGGAAAGAGAGCGAGATGGAAAGAGAGATAGGTTGAAAGAAAGAGAATGGAAAGTGTGACATGGAAAGAGAGTGAGGTGGAAAGAAAGAGAGTGGAAAAGGAGATGGGGAAAGAGAGCGAGGTGGAAAGAGAGATAGGTTGAAAGAAAGATAATGGAAAGTGTGACGGGGAAAGAGAGTGAGGTGGAAAGAAAGAGAGTGGAAAAGGAGATGGGGAAAGAGAGCGAGATGGAAAGAGAGATAGGTTGAAAGAAAGAGAATGGAAAGTGTGACATGGAAAGAGAGTGAGGTGGAAAGAAAGAGAGTGGAAAAGGAGATGGGGAAAGAGAGCGAGATGGAAAGAGAGATAGGTTGAAAGAAAGAGAGTGTAAAAAGAGACGTGGAAAGAGAGTGAGGTGGAAAGAGATGTAGGTGGAAAGAAAGAGAGTGGAAAGAGAGATGTGGAAAGAGAGAGAGAGAGGTGGAAATAGAGAACGTTTTTTTTCTTTTGGTCTCACTGTCAATTGACACCATTTACTCTCCCCTCCCTCCTACACGATAATAAATAAATATATTTCTTTATCCATTCCCTATATATGACTTCGTGTCCATGGTGGCAAACACGCAAGCAAGCAAAGTTCACAGAGCTTTAGTATTATATATATATATATATATATATATATATATATATATATATATATATATGGGTGTGTATGTATGTATTTTTTTAGTAGTGAAAGATTTATAATCTGAACCTTCAGTGACTCAACGGGTCAAGGTTAGTATAATACGAAAAGTCTGCGAATCGGGCGTACGTCGTCCGTCCGGCGTATAATGATTTAAGATTCTTTCCACCTCTCTCTTTACACTTCTGTCTTTTCACCTCTCTCTTTCCACCTATCTCTTTCCACCTCTCTATTTCCACTTCTCTCTCTTTCCACCTCTCTGTCTTCTCACTTCTCTCTTTCCACCTTTCTCTTTCCACATCTCTGTTTTTTCGTCTCTCTCTTTCCACACCTCTCTCTTTTCACCTCTCTGTTTCCATCTTTCTCTTTCTACCTCTATGTCTTTCCACGTCTGTCTTTCCACGTCTGTCTTTCCATCTCTCTCTTATACAGGGTGTCGTGTGCACTTTTTTAAAAATTCTAACTTTATTTGTATTTGCGATAGAAATAATCTGTAAAAAATGTTATAAAGTTTAATGTACCTAGTTTTAAGTATAGCTAAAATAGCTAATGTGATTTCAGGCATTACTGTAAATCTTTTGGCAAATGTTTCTCGTGAACTGAAAAATCGCATTACCCTTTGTATTGCTAATGACGGAGGACATATGGAAACTTAAATAAATTTTCAATAAAATCCTTAGAAAATATAGATTTACTTCTTTCTAATCCTTTTTACAAATTGTTTCTATCGCAAATACAAATAAAGTTATACATTTTTTAAAGTGCACACGAACATTATGAACACCCTATATATATATATATATATATATATATATATATATATATATATATAAGGTATTATTTTCTCATGTGTTAATTTTAAAAGGCTAGTCAGTGAAATAGTATCTCTTCATATCAAATAATCGTGTAAAAATATTATATAGTCAATTGGTAATACCGAAATATAACGATTAAAAACAGCTTAATCGGTTATCGGTACTTTCTCATCAGAGCAAATATAGAAGACAAATAATGTACCCAGCGACTAAAGAGAATACAACCGCAGACTAAGGCTATATTAAAAAATATTGCATGAACGGAGAGTTACAGGTTTACTCACCAACAATTCCTTCACGTTACCGAGATGTAGTTCATAGGATTAAATGTATACTGTCTCCTAAACCTTTAAATGATATTCGGTATTAGGCTCACTTATCGCTGAGAGTATGTCCGGACAATACGACCGAGCCCACTGCTAGTTGAATTTCAATGAAATGTTCATCTATCTCTAAACATGTTAACGCCCCTATGTAAATTGACCACATTTTCCCTTATGAATTTTGGTTGGCATGTCTTAGTTGTTCCCTGCCTACAAACTCTGCCCCATTCAATCTATATTTTCAGTATTGCAGTGTCCTCCTGTATGGCAGCGAATCCCGAGCAATCCCCTCCGAGAAGAGAACTGAAATAACAGAAATGTGAATCTACAGAAGGACGCTGGGTCTAATGGACTGAATATGCGAGCAACGACGCGTTGTTAGAGAAAATGGAAACGAAATGTAAAATTGTACTTAACATTAGAAAGAGGCAGTTGAAATTTCTGCGCCACGCAATGAGGTAGGAGAGCTTGGAAAGCATGATAATCACAAGACATATTGGGGGACAGAGGAAATGAAGCACGTAACATACTTGACGAGCTTAGGGGAGAAATAACAAAAAGACAAAACATTAACAGTTACAAGGGACAGTTAGATGTGGAAGGCTACGTCTTGAACGGACATGACATATAAAAGAAAAACACTGACATCTGAATTTGCAAATTACCGGATTAATATGACGGGTTAGCAGAATATTCTTCCGGGTTCGTCTCAGCATAGGTCATGCACTAAAAACACTACGTGGATTGGCGGAAAAATGACAATCTGTTACACCAGCTAAAATTTTATTGGCATATCTCGCAGTCACCTCACCAATCTACGATAAAAGTAAATACACGAGACATTTACGGGGACCAATCGGCCCAATCTTACGAATAGTTTGTAGAAACCGAATCCTGGACTCCACAGAGAATATCCATTCTCACTTAGAACGTTTCTAATAAATTCAGTTTCTGAATCGAATTTAGTTTCCGAGCATATGACAAATGCCCCATCAGTCAAGGTTTTAATCTAATTGATTTTCAGGGTTTAGAACAGAAAGTATCCAAAGGGTATATAAAGCTATAATGGTTTGGTTTCTGGTACACGGACATTAGAAAACCTGTATTTGATCTGTGCAGTAAGATATCAAGGAAAGGGAGGATTCCTTCGACTTTACCAATAATTGTGCAAATGAAAATGAGACGAGATTGAGACAGATTTCTTTCACAGGGGCATTTATTCGAGAGTGAAGGCTACAGACAATGCGAAAATTGGAAATCAGCCCGCCAGTTCAGTTTTCCACGCCGATAAACGTAGTACAAGACGCAGTTTTTCTTTTTTTTTTCTTTCTTTCTTACTTTTTGCTTTTTCTATCTTTCTGTCTTTATTTTTCATTTTTCTTTTTTTCTGTTTTTCTGTTTTTCTGTTTTCATTCTTTTTCCTCTTTTTATATTTTTCCTTTCTTTCTTTCTTTTGCATTCAGCATAATTTTAAATAATAATAGATTTTACTTATATATTCTCTTTTTATATTTATTTATTTCTTTCTTTCTGCTTTTTCTATCTTTCTTTCTTTATTTTTGTTTTTTCTGTTTTCTTTCTGTTTTTATTTTTTTTCTCTTCCTTTGTTTCTTTCTTTGTTTCTTTTTTCTTTTCTATTTAGCATAATAGTAGATTTTACTTATATTTTCTCCTGGTATATACTTAATATATTTACCATTAATATATGTTTCATTCATCCTGATTCCCTGTAACGATCACTCCTTTCTTTCTTTTTTTTCTTTTGCTTTTTCTATCTTTCTTTCTTTCTTTCTTTCTTTTTCTTTTTTCTTTCTTTCTGTTTTCATTCTTTTTTTTCTCTTTTTATATTTCTTTCTTTCTTTCTTTCTTTCCTTCTTTCTTTCTTTCTTTCTTTCCTTCCTTCTTTCTTTCTTTTGCATTTAGCATAATTTTAAATAATAATAGATTTTACTTATATATTCTCTTTTTATATTTCTTTGTTTCTTTCTTTGTTTCTTTCTTTTCTATTTAGCATAATAGTAGATTTTACTTATATTTTCTCCCGGTATATACTTAATATATTTACCATTAATATATATGTTTCATTCATCCTGATTCCCTGTAACGATCACTCATTTCTTTCTTTTTTTTCTCTTGCTTTTTCTATCTTTCTTTCTTTCTTTTTCTTTTTTCTTTCTTTCTGTTTTCATTCTTTTTTTCTCTTTTTATCTTTTTTTCTTTCTTTCTTTCTCTCTTTCCTTCCTTATTTCTTTCTTTTGCATTTAGCATAATTTTAAATAATAATAGTTATTACTTATATTTTCTCCCGGTATATACTTAATATATTTACCAGTAATATATATGTTTCATTCTTCCTGATTCAGTGTAACCATCTCTCCTATCTCACTCCACATATATTCCTTCCCCACCCTTGAGTTAATACATTCATTATTCTCCCCTATCACCAAAAAGGTCATTTATCGTTCTGTACTTTAAGATTATCTCTCCAAATTTCATCAAATTCTAATACACGCGCATTTTTCCAAATACATTACGTTAATATTTCCATTTTTTCATCTTACTAGCATAACTCATCAAAGTATTCACCATATTCTAATTATATTCCGAATTTTTTCTCATTTTATTCCTCCTTGTTATTTTGTTTTCCATTCTGTTTTGTATTTCTTTACGGCTCTTTCTTTAATTCCGCAGTTCTTAATTCAACCGCCCAGAGTCCCATGTGTTGCGCACACCCAGACTCGCTGTCACCATCCGAGAGTTTAATTATACAAGTAAATGTATTTAATGTCCAAGGGGAGGTAATTTATAGAAATAATGTTCACACACTTAAGGAAGATTTATGGCGTTTCCTTGATTATTCCTTGCGCCTGGTTTTCGTGTGCTTTTATTTCTCTTTAATTTTTATTTTGCTCAAGAATTAATTGATTGCATGTTACACTGTTAGCATAATACAATTTATAAGTCAACTCCATCTCTCTCTCCTTATATATATGCGTATATATATATATACATATACATATATATATATATACATATATATATATATATATATATATATTATATATATATATATATATAATATGATGTATTGTAGTTGAGGTTACATGTAATAAATTATTATTATTTATTTATTATTATTATTTATTACATGGAACCTTAAAGTGGTCTCTGTATATATATATATATATATATATATAATACATATATATATATATATATATATATATATATATATATATATAGTTATACAAGGTGCGATGGGTAAATTGTCATCATTTCATATTTTTAATTTCGCACATGCGTCTTGTTGGTTTTTGCTTATGTTGAATGTATAGTATAGTAGGGTCAGTTGGGCACCCTCTGTGAGAAAAAGAGCACCATGATACAATTCGCTCCACCAGAAATTTGAAAACAGCATGATGTATTGCTTAGCATTCGCATCGGAAGCTCCAATACGAACATTTCAGATTGTTTGGCTGTCAATCCAGACCCTGCTGAAAGATTTGCATTAGTCTAATGATGATTGCAAAGGTGTTTGGAGTGAACACTAGTGATGGCGACGTTATGCTTGCATTCATATTCTCACAGGGTTTCAAAGGCAACATGGAGACCTACATCTTGAGGACGTGGTACTGCCCTGGGTCAAGAGGGTGACTGCTGGAAGACCCTATGTCTGGCACCATGCCATGCAAGCATGCTAACCTAGTCATGGCTCTTAGATAAATTCTGTGATCACATCTCCCCTTGTATACGGCTACCTAACTCTCCAGACTGCAACCCCATGATTATTATGTGGGGGGGGGCGCAGTTGAGCGAAAGACTAACAAAACTCATATGAAACGCTAAAGATGAACAGAAGGTAAGAATTATTGAAGCATTCACCAACTTAAACATGGAGACCGTCCAAAAGAGTTGCAAGAGATTCCGAAATCGTCTGGAAGCCGAAGCTGAAGACAATGACGATTCTATTGAATACATTTAATTTTTACTATTTCAAGATATTTTTGTGTAAATTTGATAATTTTAAAATGAGGTTTAATAAACAGTTTATCCATCGCACCCTGTATATGATGCGTACATGTAAAGATATAAGTGTCTTTATAATAGAGATATAATATAATTACAGATATATATATATATATATATATATATATATATATATATATATATATATGTTTTGTTTTACCGCATTTCAATCTTAATGGGTTATGGGTTTCTTTTTCAAAAATGTAATGCTGGTATTTTTTTTTTAAATGTATGGTTGGTAATATTTATTTTTCAAAAATGTATTGCTGATAATAATGTATTACTTGTAATAATTTTTCTTTCAAACTTTATTGCTGGTAATAATTGATTTTACAAAATATTTCTCTTATTAAACCCCACTTTCATAGTGTTTGGCCTCAGTTTGGGGGTTAACTATTTACCCATAGCAGACCCTAACAAGTGCTACCACCCCGGCTAAGTGTGGACCCGGGAAAACAAGCAATTAAGAGTTGGTTCCACGCTCCTCAAAACCTCCTGATCTCAGCCCTTGCTGTTGGACGTAGTCTATCATCTTACCCAGGACGCGGATATAGTTTATTGTCATACCCAGTATGGGTATATATATATATATATATATATATATATATATATATATATATATATATATATATGTATTAAGAAATGACACATTGAACAGTTTCAACAAGTTTTATCTACTTATTTTCAATAGGATCCTCTCATATTCACGGAGAAAATTGTTAGTATACTTATTAAAGAAACAGAGAAAATTCCATGTTGATACATATTCATTTATTTATTATTTATGTCATCTTTTTATGTCGAAATCATCGAAGTCTTTCATCTTCTCTCTTACTAAGTCTATACTCTGTTATCTCTACGTCTCTCATCATCTCTGGCCCTGCCACTTTTTTTCTTGCCAATTTAGCCAGTGCTTTTTCTACTTCAGATTTGAATATTTTTGGTCCCCCATATTCTCTTTCGTCGTAAAGTGCTCTCAGATATTTACATTATTTCCATTGTTCGGACAGTTGTCCTCATCTTTACTACCAGCTCCGCGACGTTTCGGCCGTTGTATGCTTCGCCCTTCTTCAGGTAATTGAAATTTCGAAGTGAACCATTTATTTCGACCACTGGAGGTAGATTGTTCTAGTTACACCTGTTTACCACTTCCGCATTTCTCTGTTATCTCCCTTCAAATCAAATCTCCAAGATTTTTTTTCACCACTGAAGTCACCAGGTATTGAACTCAAAACTCTTTGGGTCAAGTCACTGGATCCAACCAACGCATTTATTCAAATATATCCGTTGCATCTCAGAAGAATTTTTTTCGTTAATAACATAGTTCCATCTATGGATTTTATGCATCCTGTTGATGAGCATATCTTTTGTTCTGTTAGTTTTCTATTACTTAGCGAAAAAAGAGGGTTCAAGTAAATAAAGAAAATGTTAATATTTCGTTAGAATCAAAGTAAATAAGACTACATATCTATGTTGTTTTTATTCTCCTGTATGGCAGTGAGTGCTCGACAATTTCCTTACAGATGAAAATTGGCGGAAATTGACTCTACAGAGATAAGCTTACAATATCAATGTACTAGATATGCGAACAACGAGGAATATTTAGAAAACTGGAGCTGGGAAATGCACATATTTAAACAAAAGAGACATCTGAAAATTTCTAGAACTTCTTCTGAGGAAAGTCGGCTTCAAAAATTTACGACACAACGGATGTCTTAAGAGAGGAAGTATTTGCGGAAAAAAAACTTGCCTAATGTATTTCTGGAAATGGATAGCAGAAATGCGAAAGGATGTATTGTAAAATGTTCAAAATTAAAAAAAGCATGAAGATGGGGAGGGCCATTACCACCTCTCTCCTACAAGCTACTCAGTAGATAATTTTAATGACAGAGAATAGAATGATATATGTTTCTTATAATTTTAGTGAAGCAGAGGCACGTTGCATTAGGATATCTAGACTGCCTCATGATATATAATGCGTAGTGAGTTCCATCCCCACAAAGTTTTCTATCTGACATTCAACGAGAAACTTATAGATAAGGGCAAATGCGTATACATGTATATAAAAGGAGAGACTGCTATATATCCTCGAGCTTTTTACAGAAATCTTTCAGTCAATATTAATCTAAATTAGTTGTTGATGACTTTGAATCATTCAATGCCTGCACCTAAATATCTTATACATGTAATTATTTATGCCGAAATGTTTCTTCAGATGCCTTTTCTTTATCATTGTCTATGATCTTCAATCTCTATTCCAACGCTGATATGAAACCTACCATAAGCAAACATCACCAGGTAGTCAAAACCTGACGAGTTTTCAAAAATTTCTTTTTTTTTTTAAGGAAATCACTCCAAGCAAGGCGAGAGTGCCACTAGCGCGCAAGGGGTTACAGAGAGTGAGAGTAAAACTAAAGAGGAGTGTTTGGGAAAAAGGATAAAGAGATGGACAGGAATCAATGTCAAGGCATCAGAAGATATCGCGTGACATTACATTTGAAAATTTGAAGATTATAGGAAGCAAGTTATAGGAAGGGAATTCAACTGAGAGGGGGTGGGAGATAAGAAGCTGTTGGAGTAGAAGAGACAGATACATTTAGCCGTTTCCACATTAAAAGGGTGAGATCGAGATGCCAACCTGGTGGCACATTTAAATTCATGTAGTATTGAAACCAATGAAAGTAGCTCGTCGGATCCGTTGCTATGAAGATATTTGTAGAAAAGACAGATGGAATCAACAGCACGTTTGCGAGAAAGTGTCTGTAGATACCAGATCTGCACGAAACATGTTGCATATCCTTCTCTGGATTTTGTCTAGGTCTTCGAGATGAATTGCGGGAGCATCAGACCATATATGGCAGCAGTCTTATTTTATTTAGGTCTGGTCAGCTTAACGCCTTTGACAGATTCATGCTCATTGAGGTCGAAAGGAAAATCACAAGAAGCTTATTTTGGGAATCTGGAACCTTCGAAGACTACTGAATAGAGCCATTATGTCGAAACCAGAAAAAAGAACAGCGATACCAAATAGACCTTACTACACTCAGCGAAACCCAGCTTACAGATGAAGGTTCCCTAAGAGAAGGAGGGGTGGATACAACTTCTTCTGGAAAGGAAAATCTCAAGCTGAGAACAAGATTCATGGTGTAGGATTTGCAGTGAGAACAGATCTGATTAAAAGCATATCCGTTCTGCCAGTTGGATTCAAGGCCTCATGAAACTGATCACCCCACCTCATTAAGTTATGACACCTCACGGTCATCAGTGTGTACTCACCCACGCTCACGATCCTAGACAACGCCAAAGAGCAGTTCTACGGACATCTTGATCAGGTTATCAAGTCAAACCCCAGAATGACAAACTCGTCATCCTTGGAGATTTCAATGCCAGAGTAGGAAGAGACTACAACGGATGTGACTCGCGACATGATGGGTGCTGAATGCTGTACTGACCACAGCTAGGGCAGAGCCATACTGACGTTGCACATGCCACTGCTTCACATAAACCAACCCGAGATTGTTAAGGTTTCATACAACATTACCAGACTGAAAAATGAGACCTGCCTTTCGCAGTTTCAGCAGCTCCTTGACGAAAATGTCTGATACGCTCTGACCCACAAACTTTGCACCGGAATATGGTCTTCTTTCAGGGACACCGTCGCTGAGACTGCTAGGGAGTTTCTTGAGGCAAAGATCAGTACTTATTATGATTGGTTTGACCAGAACAATGAGAAGATCAAGAGAGCCCTCCATGCGAAGAATGTCTTACATCGAGTGGCAGAACGAACCATCTTCCGTCTACAAACATCTTCCGTCTCCAATATTCTTCAGACCAAAGTGCGGTCCGATCTGCGCACAATGCAGTACCAGTGGTGGTAGGACCAAGCAAGTGAAGTTCAATACTACACCGATACTCACAATGCCAAGAAGGAGGACAGTCTTCGGCCCCTCAGCATCAGGCTGCTCTCCTCTGGTGTCTTCACATGGGAAAAACCCTGATCAAGGACCTAGAAAGCCAAACCAAGCGCTGGGAAGAACATTTCCGCAACCTGCTGAACCGACCGTCATCGGTCAAAGCGGACGGACTGAACCAGATCCCTCAGCAGCAAATACGGACGCGCTCGCCACCCCTCCAACTAATGCCGAGATCAAGAAAGCTATCCTTCGGTCGAGCTCGAGCAGCGGGCCGGGAAAGAACGGAATTCCTCCGAGATCTACAAGGCGGCTGGCCAAAATACCATGGGGGACTTTCAAGATGCGAATTATCTGGAATGACAAGATGCCGGATGGTTTCCATGATGTCCTGGAAACATCTTCACCAGCGACATCCTCAAACAACACATTGGAGTCACCGAGGAAAATCTCCCAGAGCCGCAGTGCGGCTTCAGGCCAGGCAGATGATATATACATGATTTTTGCGACGAGACAAATTCAAGACAAGTGCATCGAACAAAACATGCCTCCATACTCTGCTTGCATTGACCTGACCAAGGCATTTGACACGGTCAACAGGGAAGCATTTTGGACAATCCTTGAGCGCATAGGATGCCCACCTAACTTCGTGACACTGATTAGGCTCTAGTGGTCCTCTCCAGTGGTAACGTGACGGATACTTTCGAGATCAGCAACGGTGTGAAGCAGGGCTATGTCTTAGCCCCGGGGTCTATTCAGCGTCTTCTTCGCCTGCATGCTGTCGCAAGCTCTTCAGTAACTGTAGCAGTTAGTTTACATTCACTACCATTTTGACGGCTCCCTCTTAGACTTTCGTCGCAAAGTAAATTTAATGGATTCGACTGGAATTCGAACTCGGTTCTCCGATTCCTCAATCCAAGCCGTTATCCATTACTCCACGTATATTATTTGTCCTGATCTGGCATTTGAGCTTCAGTCACTTTTCCCACATTATATATATATATATATATATATATATATATATATATATATATATATATATATATATATATATATATATATATATATATATATATATATATATATATATATATATATATATATATATATATATATATATATATATATATATATATATATATATATATTTGTCATCCACAAACAGACTGTTTCGCTGTTTCACAGCTCATCACTGTGGCTAGACGTCCGGTTTCATCTAGCTAGGATCGAAACCCAACAGTCGGAATTTCTACCACTAAGCCGTCGGCTCACGACAGGGATGAAGGTGAATTTTATCGTGTTTATTTTTAGATTTAGATAAACACACAGTGACTGACAGTTATAAACATATATATATATATATATATATATATATATATATATATATATATATATATATATATATATATATATATATATATATACATATATATATATACGTGATGTGGGAAAAGTCACTGCCAGATCAGGACAAATAATGTTGATTTATCAAGGAGGGAGCTGAAAGTAAATATCAGAGGCAATGGAAAATAGGCAGTAGCAATATTTTAAGCATTGACGAATAGTAAACATATATAGGTAAGATTCTGGAGAGTAAAATTCTCTCGCACGATCTGTGGGAGTGTATCTGTTGAAGAGACAATGTGAATAACACAAATAGGTATAGTTTTTCATCTTACCTTTTATTCATAAAAACAGACACACACACAGACACACGTGTATATATATATATATATATATATATATATATATATATATATATATATATATATATATATATATATATATGACAAAGTGGAATAAGTTTCTCTTGTGACGCGCTTCTTTCAGTAATCATCGGACTAAATCTGTTATATTGTTAGTACTACACAAAAGTGACATTTTACAAAATAATACGTCAAATGTATTGGTTTCTCACAGGAACGAGAATGTGCTGAATTTTGACATAAAAATGCTACTCTGATCAAAAGAGAAATAATTCACTACGACGTAAAATGTCTAGTGAGTTACTTAATCGCAAGGTCAACTAAAGTAAATTTGCGACCTGTGGCTTATAACATTTCACCATTTATGTCGGCTCTAATATCATCGTGTGAAATACCGACTTACGTCACAAAATTGAAGGAAAGAAAAAGGAAAGTACTCTAAATGAATTCGCCAAAATAAAAAAAATATACATATATATATATATATATATATATATATATATATATATATATATATATATATATATATATATATATATTTATATATATATATAAAGAAAGAACAGTAAGATATATAATCCGGTGTTCTTGTAGATATTTTTATTTTATTATTTATGCTCAATGTAAATTTACAGAGCATTAATATTATAAATTAACTGATTTAAAATATGGTTTTTAAACCATAATTTAAATCAGTTAATTTATAACATATATATATATATATATATATATATATATAAATATATATATATATATATATATATATATACATATACATATATATATGTATATATGTGTATATATATATATGTAAAAATATATATATATATATTTAAATATATATATATATATATATATATATATATATATATATATATATATATATATATATATATATATATATGAAGAAATATAGTTTTGAGGTGTGTTATATGTATGGAATAAAGTGCTCAATATCAGAGATAGAGCGTATGTAAATAGAAATATAAAAGTGAACATTGAATTCAACACTCAGAGGCGACAGGTTTTATCATGCTGGATGCAATCGTCTGGCCAATATTTATTTCTATTAACATACAGTAAATGTGACACAAAGCCTAAAAAAAGAGGGCGTGGGGAAAAGGACGGTCTTAACATTAGACTTAGTTACCCATTAAACACTTAGCAAAAAATACACACTATATTCCTAACACCAAAACAACACACTCTTACCTTTCTTACTAGATCCACCAGAATAACTCATTGTCTCAATGAAAATCCTAAATAGTACCCATATGTACAAATAGTCGTCTCTGGGGGGATGGTAATAAAAACGGCAATTTAAAATACCCAATGAATATGTACAATATGAATATAATATATTTACAAGAAACTAAACAGAATCATGTTAGTAAAAAAAAAAAAACAGTCCTTAAATGTGGCAGAAATATCAGTTTCCTGAACAAAATTGATGCGGGACTATAATAATATAGAAACATTCATTCATCCTCAGCACTCAAACATTCTGACACAAAAAGAAATACGAAAAACACACACGCGAAACGAAAGGCGCCCCGCATCCACCAGAGAAATGAAATCACTGACCACATAACGGGGGAGGGGATGGGAAGTTAAACTAAAGAAAAATAGTAACAGAAATAAAAAGGGCCAATGCGCAAACACACCCTAGCTAAGTTAACTTGAAAAAGAAGAAACTAAATATTCAAGAACAAACCTAAACTAACCTAAATTCGGGAAGGATTGCCCAAGTTCAACCCAGGAAGAAGAAAATCCTGATGCCTAACCGACATGAAAATGCTACTCTAGGTCAGCCCCTTTTACTCGGCACAACCCCGCAAGTGTCACCCACCTTTTGCCAAATTCTGATGAGGTGAGACGCCGCTTTTACGTCCTAATCTTGACTTCAAGCTGATGTTTAAAGAACATGATCAGTTGGGAAGAATTGAACTTCTTGTCATCGTAGAATTCCTTCTGACGCGTCGTCCAAATCACGACTCACATAAAACCTAGTAAGCAAAAGAACGCATATTGTCCAGTCTTCGTCACCTCCGGCACCACATTGTTACAAACAGAAGTGGCCTCAAGGACATGAGGCCTTCAACAACCTTGTACAACGGCTACTATCCTGCAAAGACGTGACCAATGGTTTTGACTTCCCCATCACAGCGTCGGCAGTTTGGAGATTTCTCCAAGCAAGCAAAGCCTGCCCGCCGGATCTGCGAAGACAATATTACACGCAGCCTTCAAAGACTTGCTCACCAGCCAAGAGACACCTCTCGAACGATCATCAAAACCACCTAGACAGAATGTCCTCATAATCATGATTAGAAAACCGTAAGTAAAAAATAATTAAAAATAATAAATAAACCATCCAAATAAATATATTAATAACTGTCCACCCGCCAAAGTAACAGAATAGACTACGGCAAACAATCTAAACATTGAACAAATAAGTAGCTTTAAATATTTTCCCAGAACAAAACAAACTATTAAATAAGCGACATAAGCAAATCCCACCAATTCTTTTTTACTATATTGATAAAACAACAAAAAACGAAAAGAATAAAGAATACAAAATGAAAATGAAAAAAAAGTAAAACAAAATTAACTCAAACAAACAAACAAATAAATAAACAAGCCACCTACGCAAAAATAACCGCCAGAATAGATTACCCACAATGCACCACACTCCCATATATATAAATAGTCGAGGAAAAATTCTGTATGTTGAATTATATAAATGCATTTAATTCAACGTATATAAAACCTAAGAGATTTTTTGCCAATAAAACTCTCACAAGAAAATCAGAAATAAATTAATTTTAACGTAAACTGGAAGTTTCGTGAGTTCCGACAGAATACCAATTAAAATGACTTTATTAATTACAGAAGGTCTATTCTATTATTTTATAAACATTTGTTTCGCATATGCAAATTTTGCAAATTTCAAATTGAATCTTTGAGCAACTGACAATAAACTAGGACTTTTACAACTGAAAAACCAAGACATCATCGATACAACCATTAATAGACTGAAGTACCTTCAAGAATCCTGTAGCATATTAGTCATTCACCATTTTGTCATAGACTTCCACACCATTAGTTATATATATATATATATATATATATA
Organism: Acanthosepion esculentum; assembly: GCA_964036315.1. NCBI lineage: Eukaryota > Metazoa > Mollusca > Cephalopoda > Sepiida > Sepiidae > Acanthosepion > Acanthosepion esculentum. Next base: position 18,862,827 of record OZ038477.1, read on the forward strand.
TATATATATATATATATATATATATATATATATATATATATATATATATATATGATGCTCTTTTAATCGAATCGAGTTCTATCTACTGACGTCTTTCGCATCGTAAACACGTTAACATTTCCACTTCAGCTGTGTGACGATATATATATATATATATATATATATATATATATATATATATATTCATAGCAGCCATTGTTTTCTATGTATCTTAATGAATACATATATTCCTTCCAGCAAAAATAGATATTTTAGCTACTCTGTAGTCACATTAGATTTCACTAAGTGCTGACACTACGTATTTATAAAACATTTATTTCTTACACATCTTTGATTTTAAAAAAATATACTCCCGAACATATACCCTCCAACACATGCATATAAATCCCATTGACAGCATGGCATAATATTCATCAATAAACAATAAGAAAAAACTGTTCATATAAGAGCTGTACGCAAGACCGCAGATGGAAGAGCTAAGTGTTGTCTGGTGCTGAAGGGGCGCGGTGTTTCTAGCCGTATCTGTCTGAGAAAGATGAGCATAACGGTTTTCTTAGCGTCATCCTGGTCCAGTAACAGCTCATCAGCGTTGGCATCGATAAAGTGCGGCTCAGAGCACATCCCCACACGTTTACCGACCAAACAGTCTCGTCCAGTTCAGCCTCAACTCAAGTTGGAATGGCGATCGTATTAATAACAATTAGAACAATTACCACGCATCATCGGTATTACTACGTGCCGAAGCGATACATGGGGCGTTAATTGGATTATGATCAGTGCCTCTCCATTAACTATCCCCACCGTACTTTCTTTTCACCGAAGGCCATACTCCACCGAAAATTTGTGTGAAGGTAGGCCTTGGCGGAATGGACTGCGATCGGATAGACGAGGGTTGGGCGATGTCTGGTGCTTCTTAGAATTTATTGAGGGCAGAGACAGCTGCTGTTCCAAATCCAAATTGCAAAATCTGACTTAATTCAACACTATTCCGTCTTTTCCCGCCAAAAATACGAGGATGTACGAATACGGGCATGGTCGTTGATCATCTTACAATTCCATGTTGTTAGTGATAATGGAAAGTCTAATTAATCATCGAAGGAGTACCGTGTTGAATTTTAAATGATTACGGGAGAAAGTGACCAGATGCCCATAATATTATTTTAAATAAAATTCGATAATAAAATGAAGACATTAAAATACGAAAAGAAAACCTTGGGCACTCTATCATTACTGCTTGAAAACTGCATTCAGAATAATAATAAGAACATTTAATTTCGTTTTTTGTTTCTCCCGTTTAGTAAACAGGTCAAGAAAACTGCCAGGCAGACAGCATCTTGACAAGAATTTTCACTTTCTAGAAGTGATTCCCGCGATAGTGCTTCCCTGAAAACGTAAATTTTGATTTCATCAAATCATGGGTTAATCACCATATTCCCTGTCACTTTTCTCCTAAGCATATCTTATATTCATTATAACTAGTTTGACTGTATCCCTCGATCTTGAGTGTCTCTCTAACTCTGTATTGGGTGAATATATATATATATATATATATATATATATATATATATATATGCATGCATATATATATATATATATATGTATATACATATATTTATATATATATGTATACACACACACATATATATATATATATGTACATACATATATATATATATATATATATATATATATATATATTTATGTATGTATGTATGTATGAACGCAAGGCAGAAGTAATTACCGATGATTGGTTTATTCATTAGATACGAGGGATTGAATGGCACCTCCATATATATAAATCTTCTGAAAATGATGATTTTTATTTGTTATTCGACAGATATTTATCTCTTTAAAAGTTATTTTTTATGCATACATATTGAGTAGACTGTCCATTTATTTTAAACAATTTATTCATTTTCGTCTACCCGTCTGAATAATCGATAAATCTTGGTAATTGAAACTATATGCCTTTCGGTAGGATTCGAACCTTTGCCCACGATAGCAGTAGAAATCGTCGTTAGATCTGATGTGCTTTAAACAAACTCTGCGAGGAAGGACTTTGCTGATGATATAGGGCGGAATAGTGGCTTTAAGCACAAATCGCTCAACTTAACCTTAAGCAAATGAATTTCTAAAGTGGAATTTCTTTTTTTAATTATTTAATCCAGTAGACTTTTATATATTTAAAAGTAATTTTATATATTTAAAAGTAATTTTTAATATATGAACATAAATGAGTAGATTTTCCTTTTATCTCAAACATAAGGGGGTTAGTAATGTGTAGTTGAAATTGAGGAAATAAATATTGAGGAAAAATAGTAGGTTTCTCAACTCCTGTTTCACAAGACCTATCTCATTTTCCAGTAATGATGGGTCTTTCCTTCCTAACATTTTATTTGATGTAGTGTGGAATTTCAACGTCAGGATGATGTCATTATTTTTTCGTCGAGTGACATGTGATATCTATTTTACTTATTTCTATTGTTATAAGTCTTCGTGAACTGGTTTCTAAACGGGTTTAGCGTGATGCAAGAAATCCATAACAAAGTCTCAGATGACGCTTATTAAGAACATCACTCTCGTTTCCATGTGAATGTTTTATTTTTGGAGAAATTTGTAGTGATGGGTGAAACTACATTTGACGCCTCTTATTCTATGTACGAATGCATTGTTTCCTCTTGGCCTGGCGATTGCGTCTAGCATGAAACAGCCTGTCGCCTCTAAGTATTGACTTCAATGTTCACTGTTATATATATATATATATATATATATATATATATATATATATATATATATATATATATATATATATATATATATAGTTATTTATATTTATATTTTTTTTTACTGAGACATATATACATTTTTGTTATAGCTTAGCTTGTAAGAAATATATGGTACAATTATTTCAAAATTAATGATTGATGGAAAAATTGGTTAGCGTGGAATAATATTTGTGTTAGTATTAGGTTGGTGCAAAAATAATGTCGTTTTTTGCCGTTCAACTTCATGTGAGAAAACTACATTATTTTTGCACCAACCTAATATTTTAGACAATAAGAACAATCCTTGGAATAATTTTGTTTGTGATTCTGCAGTTCACGTAATTCTAAGGAGGGTGGTCTTGTCTAAGAGCTACATTTTTAATTCGCTCGTAGATATTTTTAACCACTGATATGAGAAAGCTTATATATATATATATATATATATATATATATATATATATATATATATATATATATATATGTACAAGTGAGAGTGTATGTCTTTCAAAACGGGTTTTGCGTCATGCACAACATTCATATTAAATTTTCGGTTTGTGAAATCTATTGAATGGCATGACTCAATATTTCCGGTTAATGTTTGGGTTTTGTAGAAGTTCGCCTTGTTCGTTCTTCGTTAAAACTATTATATTTCAACTTTCTTACCTCATAATCTATCTATGTTTTAACTGATCCATAAATCGAGTAATTTGAAGTGTTTGCTATGTACTGGTTCGACATTCTAAATTTTTATTATGGATTCACTTTAGATGTAATCCCTGCTTTCATTCCAATTCCAGATCATATTTAACGTTTTGGAATAGCTTATCTTGTGTTCTATTTCTTGGAATCGTTATTAGAGTAATTCAAGTTCGTTTGCTTTATAGAAATGACGCCATCTTAAGACTAATTGTTATGGCCTTGTTTGGGGAAGAATTAAAAACACTAGAGAGTAACTGAGTTAAACAAATATATTAACTGAAAACAGTAATACAAACATATACAAACGAGAGTGTTACAGCAAGAAAGTTTGGTTCGACTTTCAGAGCTGACCGCTGGAAACTTTACGCTCCAAAAAGCCGTACTTTCTCCTATTTATAGCTGGGAGAGTCCATGTGTGCGTAGGTAAATTACCATAATAATAGTTGATATTAATTACACTTTTAAAATATACGAAGGCTTAATTACACTATGTCCCTATAAATATGACATTTATAAAATACAGAATATTGTCGAATTTAAAAATATCCAGTTATTGCTTCAAAATTATTACATTTATAAACAAGATATTTTGCAAGTAATTTTGCATGCACGACAAAAATATTTAAAAAACATGTGATTCTCAACATTTTTAATAAGGAGATATATTATACAATGAAAATGTGGCTATTTTCTCGTACGTCATAGGTGTAAATAATTGCTATGTGGAAAACTTTAAAGAAATGATCAATATATTCCAACTAGTGATCAAAAATAAAAATTCAGACAAATTATGACGTGGAATTGAAGCAAAACGTGTGAGGCTATGTACCTTGACTATATAATAAAATACTCATGATTTGACATTTATAAAAAGAAAAAACTTCAATTATATCGATGGATGGATCAGTTAAATCAAAGATTCGCGGCCTGACGATTGCGCCTAGCATGAAAAGCCTGTCGGCTCTGAGTGTTGACTTCAGTGTTCACTGTTATATTTATATTTACATACGACCTATCTCTGATATTGAGCACTTTATCCCATATATATAGCACACCTTAAAACTATATTTCTTCTTCTTATATATATATATATATATATATATATATATATATATATATATATATATATATATATGACCCTCAATTTGCATAATTATATCACACATCAGTAAATATGTTACTGTAAATATTCATAATAAAAGCATCTATTATAACCTGAAGTGTCAATTGTATGCTAAAGATATGAATATGTATATACAGCAATATTCATACACATCAGTTATTAAATAGCTTGATTTTTGCATAAACATTGACATAACCAATAAGAACAGACGTATAATTTCGGTTGAGCTCTCTGGGGAAGGGTGCGTGAGTTTGTGACTATTAAAGCTGATATAGCGTGACTCTTCGGCAAAAGCGATTTGAGTCCTGTCGG
>OZ038477.1:18872725-18970225 GCA_964036315.1 Acanthosepion esculentum
TATAGCCTTGAAACGGACCCCATATGGTAATGCGACCGATTATCCAAATTTATTAAATGTGATCTTTTTCCATAAAAATACTTGCGTCAATTCTATTTGTCTTTCCAGATGAGATTGTTTTTTGGAAGATTTATTTAAAAAATTAAGTTAACAGGATTCTGGTAAAATGTGTCCAAACCTTATCCAAACATTGTAACGGTGCAATCAGTTTTCTGTTGCATTTCACAATGTACGAAGTATTTGTTGGTATCCTTAAAAATTATATACAAAATTTAAAATCCAAGTATCAACGTTACACTACAGCTCAATTCATAGACTTATAAATGATTCCAGGTGAATTTAATTTTACTTAAAAACTTGGCTTGTATTAAAGTGTGTCTCAGTAAAGTAATTAAAAATTAAGATTGGTAAAAGCTACATGACCGAGAAATAAGAGACTGCAGAATTTATGTTCAAAATTTCATCTTGAAGTAATAAAAGCTACCGGAATCTTTTTTCGGTTTTATTTAATCTAATATTTTAATTTTGCTAAAACTTTACCTTTTACATATGTTCTATCTACGAATCAAGAATCTGTGGAACGTTCCAATGACCCTGATAGCAAATTCATTTTTTTTTGTTTAAAATATCCAATCAAATTCTGAATTTAGTATTAACGAATGCCAGAGATTATTTTCACAGGCGGGATAAATGATTTTCTTGTTAGGCAGTATTTCCACTATTACCATTGAGTCTGAGGAAACATGAAAAAATACACTGTATATGCAATCAAGTCAAAAACAATAAAACATGCCACGGGATATATTAAAATATACAGTCTTGTGTTTTCTGGCATTTCAATTAGATCAGTAACATTCAGATCAATGATTTCTCAAATGAATATTTAGCTTTTGAGAATTGCAAATTGTTCATATATATCCACGTTTTTTTTACCTTGTATCAATGGTAGGCGCACTTGTTTTGCTAACCCGGATGTTGTAGCGAGTATAATCCTTCATTATTACTTCTCTTTTTGATCCTGTTCTAGAGAAATCTATGCATCATAAACTTGTAGGATTAACGAGCTCAGCCTGCCTAGTTTACTGGTGTTAGTGACTATGGCTGAAAGAATGAGATTCTAGGTTTTCCAATATTGATTTTCAAGTTTTAGTAAGTTTTCACTTCCTGTTCTCTTCACTCAATTTGAGGTGTTAAAATCCTCTGCTGATAAAGCAAATTTTTCTGCCCTTTTCCTTCAAACTCTATTCGTAACTATATATGAGTATAATTGTCTGACTTCCCTCTTAGAATTCAATCTCTTTTCATTGATATAAATATCTCCTTTCATGGTTTCTGCTATCATCTCTAATATGGATCGCCACATATCACTTGGACATGAGGCTACTCTTGTAATATTCATTACAAAATGGTCTCATGAACTTTCCCCTGTTCTTTATAACCTGTACAATAAATACCTCGATGTATGTAGATTTCCTTCTGATTAGAAATCATCCTCTTTTGATCCAGTCTTTAAGAACTCAGGTGAACTGTCTTGGCCCTTCGAATCATCGGACTATTAGCTTTCTATCTGTTTTTGTCAAGCGCCTTCTATCAGACAAAACGTATGACTTTCGCTTCTCGAGATTAACTGATTATGTATTAACGATTATCGCTATAAGATTTTAACAACCTTAAGTAAAGACTGGAGAAGTTGAGGCTGTTGCTTTTGACACCCCGAAGGTATTTGACAGGGTGTGAAATAACGGTTTTCTTCATAAGATATTTTTGTATTAATGCAAGTGTACATCAGGTGTCTATGCTCGGATATACTCTATTCTTAATTTTCATCAATGACCTTCCTGGTGATATCATTTCTCCAATTGATATCTATGCTGATGACACAAACATTTATTTCTGTCTCGATAGTAAGTCTGAGCAGTTCGATAAGATCAAAGTGAAGGTGATATCCGGAATTACATAGTGTTTGTTGTTAGCTGGGGCATGGAATGGCTTGATAATTTTAATGCCTATAAAACGAAGGATGTCTGTCAGTCGCCTGAAAGGCACTTTCCTGATTCGCATCAACATGACGGATACTAACCTCCATGAGAGTGACAGGTTGCGTCTTCTCGGCTGTCATGAAATGGAAATAAATTGAATCCATTGCTACAACTTCTGTTAAGAAAGTTGGTTCACTGTGATATATTCGACACGTTTTCTCTTTCTAAATTTATCTTGCATATTAATACGTCTCCCACTTATCCATGCCTTGAATATTACAGCCACATATGATCCGATGCTGCTGCTGAATCAGCAATATTAGCGTCACTTTCTCATCACCGTAATTTAACTTCCTTATGCATTTTTAATAAATAATTCATGGTCATTTTTATATATGTTCTGGGTCCTTACCTACAACTACAGAATGAACTCTTCCTAACACTATGTATACTACGCCTCTCAAGAGAGAGAGAGAGAGAGAGAGAGAGAGACGAATCGAGTCGTGAGCAGTCTCTGACTGTTTGCGACTTCGGTCGAACTCTCTGCTTTGGCAGAGAGGAGCCCGGACGAGGCTTTGCCGAGGGGCAAGGTTTCGTCCGGGGAGGTGGAAAGTGCCTGAATCCGTTTATACGGGTTCTAAATGGGCATATTTTTGGGCGAGCCTACGGGCTCGGAGAACCCACATTAAGCCGGCCTTGTGCCACATGTGACCCACGTGGGAGGGTTGTTAAATATCGAGACGAATTGTGTCGCGCCGATAGTAGTCCACTCCAAACCAGACTGACAGTCATACTAACACCTTCCACATCTTGTATTAGTATCCCGTGTAATATATCTTCGTTATTTCTACTCTTGTGTTCGTGTTGTTCTTCCTTTGGTCCTAACCTTGGACCATAACAATATAGATGGTATATCATCAAGATATAGAATAGGTATATCTTCAGGATATTGATAAAAAGACATGTACACATCAGCAATGTCCATAGTAATTTTCATTAGTAATCGTGCAACGTGCCTCGACGATACTTGTCCTCACATAGTAGATATACCTGATTCGGAAAGTTACTATGCACTTTTCTAAACATGTTTTTATACCATTTACATTATTCGGACTATTGTCCTAATCTTTGTCGTCATATTTATTACAACATTTCGGCCGTTGTACGCTCCGGCCTTCTTCAGTTGGTTGGAATGTCGAACTGAACCATTTATTTCGCTCACTGGGGTAGACTGTTCTAGTTCCACATGCTATGATTTAATGGATGTCAGTTATCAGTTATCTCCTGTTAATTCCCCTCTCCAAGTTCTCCACTGCCTTAGCAGGTATTGAACTCTCACTCTTTGGGTCCTGTCACTGGATCTAACTACCGCCTTTATCCACTGTGCCGTAGTCCGCACAATGTAAATACTGTACATAATAATTTATCTCAGAAATATAGACACATATTTTTTATATTTCAGATTTAAACTCAATATGGTTTTAACAAATGAAGTATATTTATTGCTTGTCGAACACGTATTTCGAGAAATTGGTATATACACAGATTTGGCTCGGATGAGTTTTGTTGGTAAATTTTCAGATACACCTGTTCCACAATGAAATGTATTTCGTAAACTAGTTGATAAATTTCGGGGAACAGGATCAGTGGACAATGTGAACTGTTGTGGAAGACCATCAAACATATCGGAGGAGAAACTGTTGTATATATCTGACAGTATGCAGCAGCTTTAAAAAAATCATTACAAAAGTTAGAGCAGCAGCAAGACATTGGTCTTGGAACTGCTCATAAGTCTGTCAGACAAAAAATTAAAATGCTTCCCATAAAAAAAAATTAATGGCGGCACAAGAAAGAAAGCAACTGATCATGAGAAATGACTGCGCTATTGCAGGAGGTTTAACCGATTTATCGAAGTTCGATGTGACATTTTTTTTTATGGAGAAAGCATGGTTCCATCTCTAGGATTGCGTTAATTCGCCAAATGCAAGATTGGTTAGGGTTTCGCAGTTTTCATGAAACACATGATCCCAAGGCCCTATTTTTTTATGAACACAATAAAGAACGATCGCCTTTGTTCGGGGATACTTCCCATCTTTATCGGTCAGATGAAAAGTGAGGAAATCAATTACTCATGATTTCAACAGGATGGTACTACTGCACTCGCGTCTTACAAAAGCGTTGCAAGTTTTGGAGAACATTTTTGCAAATCACATTATTTCTAAGTACCTATGGCCCCCACTATTGTCAGATCCAAATGCACCAGTCGTTTTTATCTATGGAGACCAGCAAAATCCGTAATGTATCGAGGTCGTCCGCGCACACTGGGTGACTTGAAAGCAGCGACAACAGTGTTCATTTCAAACGAGTGGGTGATAGCGGTATTCAGAAACAAAACAAGAAGGATCCAAACTTTTGTCTATATCTTGGAGATAAGGTATTCCGTACATTATTTACATTATTCGGACTATTGTCCTCAACTTTGTCGCCATATTTATTACAACGTTTCGGCCGTTGTACGCTCCGGCACATGTCACAGTGGATAAAGGTGTTAGATCTAGTGACAGGACCCAAAGAGTGTGAGTTCAATACCTGTGTAAGGCAGTGGAGAACTTTCAAATGGAAATTAACAGGAGATAACTGATAACTGACATCCATTAAAACATGTCACGTAGAACTAGAACAGTCTAACCGGCCGAAACGTTGTAATAAATATGGCGACAAAGATGAGGACAATAGTTCGAATAATGTAAATAATTCCAACCTTTATTGATGTAAACAGGCTTCACTTTCAACATTGCTTCCAACTGTCATTTATATTAACCTCTTGTTTTCTCTATTGAAACATGTATCTTAATAAAATAAACATCCTCTCACAGACGACATCTTGCCTCGCTCTGCCTTTTTTACAAGTACTTCCACGGTAATTGCTCTGAGGAGTTGCGTTCGCTTGTCCCCAGGCCTCGTGAATTTAAACGCCCCACCAGGCTGGCATCCCGCTCCCACCCCTACATGTAGACGTCTCTTCTACTCCAATAGCTTCATATCTCGCACATCTCGCCTATGGAACTCCCTTCCCTATTACTGTTTCCCTGACAAATACAATCTCCAACGGTTTAAGTGTAGCGTCAATCGACATCTCCAGTTGCCTTGATCTATCCACTTCCCTTCTCCACATCCTTTCATTTTTCATTCCTATCTGCTCTCGCTCCGGATCTTTTGTGGCCCCCTTGCCTTGATCGACCCACTGTCTTTCTCTTTCTCCACATCCCCTCCCTTGCCACTCCTATCTGCTCTTCCTCCAATCCTTCTTTAACCTCTTGCGTATATAGTGGCCTCCACCCTTGCTTGGGGTGATATGATTAAAAAAAAAGTTCTTAGTGACTTTCTGAACACCTTGTACTATGTAAAAATAAAAATAAAAAACTGATGAAATATCTGGAATTTGATATTCAGAGTGGTGACGCTATCAAGTAAAGAGAGCCAAATTAGATAATAATATAAAAAAACGACCGGAGAATATGTGACTATGAAATCCTAACCGTAGAACACAATGAGAAATGAAAGGACAAGAAAAGTGATAAAGATAGCATACATTACAAAATACATAAGACAATACGTAACTAGCTTTTGTCTTCTATAATCAAAGAAAACGTCTTCATTTTAATTGGGTTTTGAAAAGAGCTTGAAACGATTATGGGACGAATTGGAATTATACGTGCATCTCCATCATTCTTTTTCATCCTTATTATTATTATCATTATTATTATTATTATTATTATTATTTGCTGATATTCCTGTCTTTTAATTTTTTAATTCCATTCTTTTTCTTCTCTTTTCTCTCTCTCTCTTTCTCTCTTTCTTTCTCTCTCTCTCTTTCTTTCTCTCTCTCTCTTTCTTTCTCTCTCTCTTTCTCTCTTTTTCTCTCTCTCTCTTTCTATCTTTTTTCTCTCTCTCTCTTTTTCTCTCTCTCTCTTTTCTCTCTCTCTCTTTTTCTCTCTCTTTCTCTCTCTTTTTCTCTCTCTTCTCTCTCTCTTTCTCTCTCTTATTTCGTCCTCCAGCTTCTTATCATTTCTCGTTCTCTTCCCTAGTGGGTGTGTGGTTGGTGTAATGGATAATCACTCGGAATGAGAAAAGAAAAAAAGGTGAGTTCGATTTCATGTTCTCGTTTGTTACATTCACTTACGCTCGAATGCCCTAGGGAAGGTATAAACGCATCTGCTGGCTCCAGCTATGGATTAAATATTAGGACTTGTATCTGCAAATATATTTATTCTAAAAAAACGTGTTAAATTAATATTGACTTGCAAAAGAATAAATTCGTTCGAACGAAAATATGTTTCCGCTATGAATGACCCACAAAGTGTTGATAAGTAGTAAATAATAAACAAATAAATAACTAAATCGTCATCATCATCGCTCTTGAATTTTTGTTCTTTTTATTCTTTTACGTTTTCTTCTCACCTCCAGTTTCTTTATCTCTGGTTTCTTATGCTCACTCACCCTTTTCTACCGCTTCTCTTCATTCTGATTCATCCATTGTTTCTTCTTATTCTCATCTAGCATTCTCTTCTCGCCTTAGGCTTTCTTCTTCTTCTTCTTTTTTTCTTCTTCTTCTTTTTCCGCTTCTTCTTCTTTTTCCGCTTCTTCTTCTACTTCCTCTTCTTCTTTTTCAACATCTTTTTCTTCTTCTTCTTCTTCTTCTTCTTCTTCTTCTTCTTCTTCTTCTTCCGCTTCTTCTTCTTCCTCTTCCTCTTTTTCTTCTTCTTCTTTCTTCTTCTTCTTCTTTTTTCTTCTTTTTTCTTCTTCTTCTTCTTTTTCTTCTTCTTCTTTTCCTTCTTCTTCTTTTTCTTCTTCTTCTTCTTCTTCTTCCTCTTCTTCTTTTTCATCTTCTTCTTTTTCTTCTTCTTCTTCTTCTTCTTTTTTCTTCTACTTCTTCCTCTTCTTCTTTTTCTTCTTCTTCTTCTTCTTCTTCTTCTTCTTCTTCTTCTTCTTCTTCTTCTTTTTTCTTTTCCTCTTCTTCTTCTTCTTCTTCTTTTTCTTTTCCTCTTCTTCTTCTTCTTCTTCTTCTTCTTCTTCTTCTTCTTCTTCTTCTTCTTCTTCTTCTTCTTTAATCCCTCTGTTCATTGCTTCAGTAAAAAACGTCCCTCTTTTTTTTCTTGTTTCCTTTACTGGATATTATTTTTTATGGCCTACAATGTGTGCTCTTGTATTTGCTTTCTCTCTGCCTATTTATTTGCATTCGTGTCCCAGTTTTCCTCTTGTCCTGTTTTCGGTAATAACTTTTGTTTATCAACATTTCCTTCTGTCGTTACTTAGATTGTTGACCAGTTTTTCTTTGGCAATGTAGATTTTCTTGCCAATATTGTTATTTTCATTCCTATCATGTTTCTGATAATGTTTGTTCCTTTTGCTTATTATTTTTGCTTCCTCTTACCCGCTTTGATTGATTCTGTCTCTGCACCTTGCACCCTTCTTGTCTTGGGATTACATATCACTTTACATTTGACTTTTTTCTTTCCTACCAGGTTATTATTATAATTATTCGCAGTGGTATTATTATTATTCTGCCACTGCTGTTTTTCTGCTCCTTTTCCTTATTCTTCTGCCTCTCCTTGTTGTTGTTGTTGTTATTGTTGTTGTTGTTGTTGTTGTTGTTCTTGTTGTTGTTGTTGTTGTTGTTGTTGTTGTTGTTGTTGTTCTTCTTCTTCTTCTTCTTCTTCTTCTTCTTCTTCTTCTTCTTCTTCTTCTTCTTCTTTTCTAAATCCGGTTTTTCTTCTCCGCCATTTTCTCTCGTTTCTTTTCTTCCCTTCTGTTTTTTCTTCATCAAAATATGTTCTCATTTGCCTTTATATTCCTCTTCTTTCTCTTCATCTCCTCCTTATTCTCCGAGATCTTTTCAGGAATTCTTCTTCTTCTTCTTCTTCTTCTTCTTCTTCTTCTTCTTCTTCTTCTTCTTCTTCTTCTTCTTCTTCTTCTTCTTCCACCCTTTTCTTAATTATAATGTTTCTTTCACCGCTTCTACTTTATTTTAAGGCCACATCCTCCTACACCTCCTCCTCATTTTCCTTATTCTTCTGCTTTTTTTCTACTTATAATTATTCTTTCCTCTTCTTAATTATTCTCATTTTCCTTCTCCTCCTCTCTCTTCTGCTTTATTCTAACTCAACACCACTCTCCCCCCTCTTCCCCCTTCCTCTTCTTCTTTTTCTTCTTACCACCTGTCAGCTGTAATTAACTTGTCATTATATTCTGTCTCATTACTGTTCTTATGTCATACAGCCATTTTCTTCTCTATCCGCTCCGGTCAAACGCTTTCCTTCTTTCTAATTAAGTTCTTCATTTTCTAACGAAATTATTCACTTCCCTGACGGCCGATTGACTCGTAATTTCATTCTGGCATAAACAAAAATACCACTCATTCAACCACCCACTCGTATTTTCCGTCTATCTCAACCCGACTCCTCTCATTTCATTTCCTTCCTTCTTTCTTTTTCTTAAGATGTCTTAACTTCTTTCATCTGCTTGGTTCTTTCTTCTTGTAAACGTCTGTCTGTGTATTTCTCAACATTGTTATCACTGCGTGATCTGCAGTTCACTCATTTGTACAATGACACGTTACAAACAATCTTGAGACGATTTACAAGAACTAAATTCTATTGACATAATAGCAGACTAAGTAGATATTATGATGTTAAGTCAGCGTTCCCAAAACATTCTATTATGTATAAACATTATATATTATGTCTATATATTTATTTATTTTTACCTCTATTATTACCTAAGTATCTTGGATTATTTTTACCTAAGTCTCTGCATTTTCTTGGTGCATTGATGTTTTATATATTTTTCTATTTAATTTAAACATGAACATTACCATATTCGCTCATTCTTTTTCTGGTCTTTTAAATGTTTATGTCTTTTTCTTTCCTTTCAGGTAATCACGCGCAAAAGGCAACCTTATGCGTCTACATGTACACTTACTACAGCAATACAGCAACAAGATACAATAATTTTTTTATGTCCGATTCTTTCACTAAACTGCACTAAAAACTAAAACTCTGGACTCTTTTTAACTTTTTGATGTAATGGAATAACCTGTCATCCCCGTGGTGGTAACCAGCTATAAGAATCCGTTAGGATAGCGGACAGGAGAGTCGAGCTCGGATCTGCGAGACTAGCGGCCTTCCAATAGCAGCACGCACACAACTGTACTGACTTGCGTCGACCGTGCGCATAACTATTACTTCCTTGCCTGTTGTACTGGTTTCTACAATAAGCCTGTTACTATTTATCACGCGTGTTTGACCATTCCCTATTCCTATTAGCACGGAATATAACACTTTAAAAAATCATATATATATATATATATATATATATATATATATATATATATACATACATATATATATATATATATATGATTTATTAAACTGTTTATATATATATATATATATATATATATATATATACACATATATATATATATATATATATATATATATATATATATATATATATATATATATATATATATATAAACAGTCTGTCTGAGGATGACAAAAGTATTGGCTCCTGAAAAATTAATTTCGGTTGAGCTCTGTTGGTTTGAGGTGTGAGTTTGTAAACAGTGACTATTTAAGCTAATATAGCATGACTCTTCGGCAGAATTGAGTCACTGTCAGTCACTGTGTGTTTATCTAAATCTAAAAATAAACACGCTAAAATTCACCTTCATCCCTGCCGTGAGCCGACGACTTAGTGGTAGAAGTTCCGACTGACGCCAATTCAGTCGGGTTTCGATCCTAGCTAGAGGCAACTGGACGTCTAGCCACACTGATGAGCTGTGAAACAGCGAAACAGTCTGTCTGTGGATGACAAATATATATATATATATATATATATATATATACGTATTAACTAGAAATACCGTTTATATATATATATATATATATATATATATATATATATATATATATATATATATATATATATATATATATAAACGGTATTTCTAGTTAATACGTACGTGTTAGTCGCTATCCCTATTTTTCCATTCTTTTGTTAAACAGTGCCATTAATAACAACCGGCCTCAATTTAGATATCTTAATAAAGAAACGTCTTGCCTCCGACAGGAATCGAAACTCCACTCAATTTCACCATCGTGGAAACCACATTTTGAGCTAAGGTTTGTTGTTACGAGTTTGGCCAACTCTGACAGAGCATGGTTTGAGTTGCACATTTAAGTAAATCATTTTTCTATTGGGGATTTATACGAATATATATGTGCTATCTTCAGTTTCATAGCTAAAACAAAAACATCAGTATTTTCTTAAAGTATGAAGGGATTAATTAAACGTCTTTGAAACGACAACGATATTAAAGAATGCTAAATAAGGTATTACAGTGATTATCGTGCGGTTTTATATTAAGGTTGGAATATGAAAGTAATCAAGACAGGTGTTACTAAGAAGCATCTACTTTTAAACATACTATCTGGAAACGAGAACAAAACTGTACTTTATCCAATAATATTCGACGTGCCAGTGAATCGCTAAATAAAATTCAGCTTTTATTTGCCGTGTCCCTTCATTACTTAAGTGATCCAAAATTTATTTTCCTCTATGGCTCTCAAGAATCCCTATTATCGGTATGCAAGAGAAGTGTTAATCTTACGTTTTTGTTGAAAGCAATAACAAGAAATTTATTTTGAATGCAGTAAAAACAAATTGAATTCATAACGTGTGTTTTATAAAAATCACTATATATATATATATATATATATATATATATATATATATATATATATATATATATATATATATATCACAATCCGAATAACGAGACTTGAAACTATTCAAAGTCGTAGGGGAACCACATGTACTGGAGCCGCAGTAGAGGCGGTGTCATTTGGTCAATATTTTCTTACGGCGCCCAATCATCTTCTTGCTAGTTTGAATTATATATTAAGAAAATAGGGAAACCGCAAACGTTTTTCGTTATAATCTGGATTTGTTTTAGTTGTATATATTATATTCTATTCTTCATATATTTTCTACACGCGTTTCTGGTCTCGTGACCTTCTTCAGGCAAATAAAAGTAATCAATTTTTAAAAGAATTAAGGATAATTTATAAACATTAAAATATAAACCTGGAAAAAGAAAATCAAAATATTTTTCATATATTAAACTTTTTGTAGGATGGATATTTATGCTGTTACAAGATTTAGACTATTTTGATGATACCCTCCTCTTTTAGATTTCGGTAAAGAGATAACAATTTGTTTTTGAATTCCCTTAAATATCATTTCATCACCGTTTAATTACCATCTTCCTGAAGAAGTACAATCAAAGTATTGAAACATGAAAGTTTTTGTATAGCGACTTAAAAAATATTTTATAAATCTCTTATAAAATACATATATATGTACACACACATACACACACACACACACACACACACACATATATATATATATATAAATATATATATATATATATATGTATATATATATATATATTAAAGAATATATATATATATATATATATATATATATATATATATATATTCTTTAATATATATTTATACTTTATATATATTCTTTAAACACTCACCTAAATTACGGTGGCTTCAGTCTTGGAAAATGCTGTCTATTTTGAAGTTTGTATTCTACACTCAACGAGAAAAATATCCTGTCTGCGTGTATTTTTTGGTAGAATGAATGATTTAATGCCTTATGAAATTTGACCTGTTTGTGCTCGCTGACCTGGCCTTGTTTTGACTGCAATCTTTATTTAAATTTTACTCATTTTATGCTCTATTAATGAAATTTAGTGTATTAAATTTTTAGGAGCTGTCATTTGAATCTTTCAACTGGAAGAATCACCGATCAAAGAAACGCCTTTAGTATACCATCCTCATATCTCAGTTTCGTGAAGAGAGAGAAGGCTTCGGCTAGCTGGTCACTCCTGGAGAAATTAGTCAGAATTTGTGAGCGAAAGTCTGCTATGTAACACATCGCGAGGCAAAAGATCGTTTGGAAGATCTCATCACACCTACATTGACCATTGACTCTTGATGCCATTTGGAAGACCTGCCGACAGCGACGTCTGACAGGGGTGGTTGGATTTGGTTTGTTTTGGTTTGTTTTGTTTTCCGGCATATCATCCTCAATGGGTGATTTAATGCCAACAAAATTTTTGTTGCTGGTAATTTTATTTCCTTCATAAATATATTTTTGGTAATATTTTTTTCTTCAAAAATGTATTGCTGGCAATAATCAAAAAAAATATTTCTGGTAATAGAATCTATTTTTATACTTTCATAGTGTTATGATACAAGTTTTGGGTTTAACTATTTGCTCATAGCTGGGACCCTAACATGTACTACCACCACGGGTCAGTGTGAACCTGGGAACACCAGCAATTAAGAGGGGTTCCACGCTCTTCAAAACCTCCTGATTAGAGGCCTTACTGTTGGACGTAGTTTATCGTCTTAACCAGGACGCGGATGTAGCTTATCGTCATTCCCAGGACGCGGATGTAGTTTATCGTCATACCTAGGACGAGAGATAGTTGGAAGGAACGAGCCAGGAGAATCCGAGAATCTCGATTTGATATATGATATATAGTATATGAAAATGAAAGTGAAAATATAATCATAATGAAAAATAATGTTTGCCTAAACATAGACGTGAACCCGCAAAGATGTTATATTTGAAAGTGATGAAACCGGCACAACGGGAAAAATATTTTATAATGGTTTTGAAATCGAATATACTGAGATTTAGCAATTTCTATCTGCCAGGAAACCAGGAAAAATTATCCTAAATACAGAAAACATCTTTAACAAAATCTTTCGTCGATATTTTCTGAAGCTCCCTTGTGTATTTGTATATTATATCTGTAAGCTTATTAATCATCTCCCTTGCACAATTGTTTTGAATGACAATATAAATGATTTCCATGTTATTTCCAAAGCCACCGTTTCAAAAGACCGAATCCGTGAAAGACGAGACTATTTCTATAACAATATGGAAAACATATAAATTATATATTCTTTAATTGTAAGGACTTACAAATTAGAAATTTCAATTTTGTATTTGGAATATAAGAGTTCCTGAAAGATTCTTATACTTCTCTGAATAATCCGGCAACCCAGAAAGAACTCGACAAAAATCAGTTGATTTCTCGATAACTTGTAATCTATATCTATAATTCTCAAAATGTGTGTGTATGTATGTGTGTGCGTGTGATCAGATATTGTTTCCACAGTTTTCATCCGATTTCGATGCTTTTTTCCCCTTTTTTGGATAGATAATTTTTCATTGCCGGTTTTTAGTCATAATTGGCTGGAAAGAATTACAACTTTGAATGTGAAAAATCGAAAAAACTCATTTTTTTCACTCTTTGCGCAAAAATCAAATGCAAAATTTAATGTCTGTAAAAAAAATTGTACCATCAATTTAAAGAGTTGAAATCTAACACAAAAGATTATTAGAAACATAAAAATTATATTATAAATAAAAATTACCGTATATTATTAATATGAAGGTCTATGGAAGAGGTTCCTTCCTTGAAAGACTGAGAACGCAAAAACGGGCCTTTTCAGGCCACACCCACCATTCAAATTGTTAACCCCCTCCCCATTTGGGGATGTGCCTCAATTGCACCCAAATATTGTTACTAATATTGATTTTCGGGTGGTCTGATTTTAAACATAAACTGCTCCAAGTGAACGCCAACAATTCCCAGTAATGAAACTCCCGGTTGAAGACGGGTTACCCTGCTGGTATTACAATGTGAAAACAATTAAGCATGCGAACTATGTGGATTTTTCTTCTAAAAAAGATGAAGGTATACATGCAGGTAAATAATTATATAATGGGGAAGAAGGAAGCGATGAAGGAAGGTAGGAAGAAAGGAAGGAAGGAAACGATGAAGGAAGGAAAGTACTAAAGGCGCAAGTAAGAAAGAAAATATGTTTTTCAAAAAGGAAGTTCACAAAGGAAGGATGGGACGTGAAAGGAAGAAAGGAATGATAGTTAGAAGGAAGAAGAAGGTAAACATGCAGGTAATGAATAAAAAGGGAAAGAAGGAAAAGAAGAAAGAGATGAAGGAAGGAAGGAAATAAGGGACGAAGGAAAGAAGGAAGGAAGGAAGGAAGGAAGGAAGGAAGGAAGGAAGGAAGGAAGGAAGGAAGGGACAAAACGTGCAAGTAAGAAAGAAAAGATATTTTACAGAAAAAGAAAGAAAGGATGGAGGAAAGATGAAAATAAGTGTGACAGAAAGAAAAGAATGATGGTTACACCGAAGAAGATGTAAATATGCATATAAGGAAGGAAAGGGGAAGGAAGGAAGTGAGGGGGAAGGAAGGAAGTGGAAAGAAAGGGAAGGAGAGGGAATGGAGTCAGGTTGTAAAAAAAATAGGATGAAGAAAAGTAAGCACTAAGCACTGCAAAAAGAAGAAAAGAAACAAGAAATTTGAAAGAATGACCCGAGAAAATGAAATATTAAAACACGCTAGAATGTAAGATTTACGTATAATAAAGCAAAGTGAAAAAAACGATGAATAAAGAAATGACTGGAAAAGAATAAAATTTGAAACCTGAAAATAAACAGAAAAAAAATACTTATTTTTAGTTTACCACCAAGAATTTCCCGGTAATTAGTTGTTATTAATGATTGGGTGTTTCTCGACTTAAGTGGTAAATTAATTTTTAAGAGCATTCTGTCGCATGACTTCAGTCATCGTCAGTGTAATTAATTTGAAAGTGACGGAAAAAATATATCTTTTTTTTATTATTATTATTAACCCTACGCTACATGACAGCTCTTGAGGTGGTGTAATGGTTAGCAAGCTTGTCGCGCTAGGACTATTATGATTGAGTAGCGAGTTCGATCCTCACTGGGTGCCCGATCCTTTCGGTCTTGTGCTACATCTGAAGTACTCTTGGAAAATCACTATGACAGCTACCTGGCTTCATTTCAGTACAAATTCTTGGCAGATTTATTTTCTCATGCAAACGTTATACCTTGTTTGCTTTATAAAGAACGATCCAAGTTTGATATACAAGAAAATGTACGTATGTCCTTTTCCAGAAATCTTGTAACGCGTTTAAGTTTCTGTTGTCGACTCTCTAGGAATGTAATAATTAACATTATGCAAATGTTCCCAATGTTATTTTTTGCTGAACAAAATGTTACATATATTAATTACTGTTTTGAACGCTCGACTATAGAATGTCGTTATAAAAGCAGAGGCACTAATCAGATATTATGAAAATTCTTTTCACATGAACTTATATAAAAAAGTATTCCACTTCAGTATTTTTCTATATTCCTACCTCAGTGAGCGAAATAAAGGGTTCAATTCGACATTCCAACCACCTGAAGAAGGCCGGAGCGTACAACGGCCGAAACGTTGTAATACATATGGCAACAAAGATGAGGAGAATAGTCCGAATAATGTAGTCTCTCACTTGTTGCGCCGCAAAATATAATCCCGTTCATAAATAATCTCTCACTGGCTATGACGTATAGATTTATTACGAGAGGCCAAAACGAATGATTCGGTTCCAGATACAAGACGTTCTAACATTTGAATATAAAGAGAAATAAATTAGAAGAGAATTTGATACTGATTGTGTTTTAAACAGTAATCCTTCTTACCGAATTTATTGGAAAATGCCATCTGAATTAGAATTAGAATTTATGAATCTGTTGAAGCTTTTTTGCGAAGTTTCTGAAGCTCTATTTTAAATTGGTGGAACGTTTATTTCTAATTGGCTTAAAATCTATTGTGAATTGGTTTAGCCGGCAATGCAGAGGGAATGATTGTATCGTATAAATAAATTATTAGTAGAAAAATGTTATTTTCAGCTATTTTGTCGGATTTGTATAAAACTCCATTTTAATGCTGCAGAAATTCATTAAACTGAGGTAGCAAATTCTTCTCCCTGCGCTGTCTGCTTCTTTCTAACAATATTACTTGCTGTCAATTAACCCCTTATTATTCCTGATCTGCCCGATTAATGTTGTAAGAAGCGCGTAAAACCCATGAAAAAAAAAGTAATAATTAACCATGTTATGAGAAAGAATATTAATAGGATATAAGTCCGAGAATCTGATATAGAATAAGATGCTTTACTTTAGGTGGAAATTTACGTTCCATTATTAATATCTGAGTTTCAAAGAACAAAGTTTAAAAATATAGAAAGATAATATTTT
Organism: Acanthosepion esculentum; assembly: GCA_964036315.1. Lineage (NCBI taxonomy): Eukaryota > Metazoa > Mollusca > Cephalopoda > Sepiida > Sepiidae > Acanthosepion > Acanthosepion esculentum. The sequence continues at coordinate 18,888,932 of OZ038477.1, forward strand.
GCGTTGTGTTGTCGGTTCAAGTTTAGTATTGGATTTTATATATTAACGTTGTGCTATTCTTCCAGTTGAAGTTGCTGTTGACAATAAAAACAACATCTATATATATATCACGCCATCTCTCTCTCTCTCTCTCTCTCTCTCTCTCTCTTTGTATCTCACCTTGACTATCTGCATTTCTCTTTCTCTCATGATATATAGTTAGATAAATAGAGAAAGAGAGAGAGGGGGAGAGAGGGAGAGAGGGAGAGAGAGGGAGAGAGGGAGGGAGACAGAAGATTGACTTGTCACCTCTCTGAGAACAATGAAATAAGAAAACAAAAAAAATACAATTCCGTTTGCTAAGTTTCTTCGGATTCTCATCATTAGCACAATAATTCACTGAATCTCCAACAGCAAAACCGATTACAAATCATGGTAGATAATTAGATTCAAATAAAACGACACAAAACTAAATTTTCCAACCCATATCCACCCTGCGTCAGTTTAAATAGTTGCTTTCTCATCGACATAAGTAAATGTGGATGTAATGTTTGTCAGTGTGTCACACGTTTCAACTTTATTTCTAGACTCCGTAGCTCAAATTATCGTACCATTTTGGAATCATTCCGGGACGGATCCGGACGCGCCATCTTGAAATTTTGGAGTACCATCTTTCCATTTCTGCGATTGTTTTCGGTCATTATTTACGTGATATTTTGTGACTAATTTTTGTACGATAACAATTTTTTAACTCAGATATAAATTTAGGATTAAGTGAAATTAATTGCGAAATCCAGGAAAAGTCATCCATGAATTACAAATAATTATTTGTACTTAAAATGAAGACCTACTTAATTCAAATTGTCTTTAAATAACGTGGCGTCAGAAGAATTATCATGGAACTTTTAAAAGGTAATCTTAAATATTAATGCAATAAATATATACAGCAATGACTTTTGAGTTATTCGGTAGTATATTGTTGCCTTTCACATAAGGCAGTAGTACGTCTCGCAAAAAGTAATCTCTACCAAAGAATGATCACATTGCAATAAAATGATGCAAGGCTGCATCGAGGAAAAGAAAGTCCCGGGTAAATGAAAATCAAGATCAAACGGCAGTCAGAAGAGCTTGCAATACTGAGAAAATGCAAAGACTTAGGGACTCTGAAGCTCGTGAAGCAGGAGCTAGGTTAATTGCCACGCGATAGAGCAGCTTTTAAGCTAGTACTTACATATATTATCGAAAATATAAAAATGCAATTTTGAAAATGAAAATGTCACATATATATATATATATATATATATATATATATATATATATATATATATATATATATATATATATATATATATATACAGGAATATATACAAGTTCGGAAATTGAAAATAATTACGAACTTTATGTAAAGTTGTTATCACGTATCGAAAAATGTAAGTATTACTTTAAGTTGACTCCATGAAGATAAGTAATTATCTAGGCGCTGACATATTAAATATCCCCTTAAAGTGTAAAACTCTGTAATGTGAAATTTATTTCATCAACACAAAGTGTGGATACACGTTCGTTTCAGATGTTCTCGTCAGAATAAAAAAGACTGCACTGAATATATATATATATATATATATATATATATATATATATATATATATATATATATATATATATATATATATATATATATATATATGGCCAAGTATGGGATTGGTGTATACGGTATAAAATTCCAATAACCAAAAACGCTGTACTTAAAATTGTGCTCAATATAATGTAGAGCAACACCATCACTTGATAAGAGATGAGGAGTGTTTGAACGAAATTTATATTTTTCTAGTGATGTTATAACATGTTTCTGTTATAATTTTTTAATAAATTATATGTATATATATATATATATATGTGTGTGTGTGTCTGTATGTGTCTGTGCGCGATTATCTCTGTATGACTGTATATAACTTATATAATCTGTTTTTCTAGGATTTAATCGTTTTTTTTTTACAGTATATTTCTTCATACGTAAATGAACTGTTCCATTAAATTAACAATTCGTTACAAATATTCATTCAAATGTTGAAAACATTCAGTTTTCAATTTCGGTCTGACGATTGTGATGTGAATCGAACCAAAATCTGAGCAACAAATGTATATTTTCTGGAGTATAATTTTTAGGTCTGTTTTTATTCTTTATTTTTACAGAGATCACTCTAACAGCTCTCACTTTTCTCTAGTTTACACACGCATATATATATATATATATATATATATATATATATATATATATATATATATCTATATATATATATATATGTGTGTGTGTGTGTGTGTGTGTGTGTGTGTGTGTTCATGTGTTTGTTAGTGTACGCACGAGGGTGTGTGTGCAAGCGCGTGTGTGCGTGCGTGTATGTCTCTGTATGTAATGGCTAGGTGCTAATTTTCTCGGTTACACATTTGCTTTGGTGAATTTGAATCCATTTTACAGATGCATTACAGATATATTTGTGTTACTTTAACCCACACAGATCTATCTATCTATCTATCTATCTATCTATCTACCAATATATATATATATATATATATATATATATATATATATATGTATATGTATGTATATATATATATATCCGGAAGCTAGTAGTAGCCAATTGGTGAATACTTCCGGTTCAGCCATCACTGAGCACCTGATAAATAGCAGGGTGTGCGCAATCAATTTTAGTGTGAACTTGTTCGCGGTGCTAGCTAGTTCGCACTCACTATTTCATTTAAGAGCGCTGGAATCGTTATATATAAGAGCGAGGGGACCGTCTCTTTGTAAGCAAAGTGACTGCCTCCTTGGTCTTCATGTAATCACCCTCTAGCATTTTCTATTTTTATTCCCCACCCTTTCCATCTCTATTTTCTGCTACATAAAATTTTTTTTTTTTTTTTTTTTGCAGAAAATTGTACTATTCGGGTTAATAATAAAGAAAATGTCTTTTTTTTTATTCATACAGATTATTGATTATCAATTTTAATGTTTTAATTGTGTGAATTTTGCTTGTGTCATAATTTAGCTATTTATTATAGAATTAAAAAAGTTCCCCGTAGACCTTGATAAGCTAGGGAACGAAACCGGTTGGTCTTTTGAGTGATTGTTTCATTTTTATTTTTTTACTTTCTCTCACATTATGCCCATTAGTAATAAATTTTATGTCTTTCTATATATATATATATATATATATATATATATATATATATATATATATATATATATATATATATATATATATATATATATATATATATATATATATATGTTGTATATTTAGGAAGGTTAGTGAATAGAATAATCACCCGAAGGTAATGAACGATAACAACGCATATAAGATTCGCCAGAGCCGCGTGGAAGATGGAATCAAAAGCTGGATTGCAGACCAACATATAATATTTAATACTGTATTCATGTGAATGGGGACATATGTTCTATCATCCGTAGTTATGTTTCAAAAACACACACACACACACACTTATATATATATATATATATATATATATATATATATATATATATATATATATATATATATATATATATATATATATATATTATAATAAACAGAAAGAACAGTCAGAGTTCTTATTGATATTTTTTATTTTTTTTATTTAAAAAACAGTGCACAATGTAAATTTACAGAGCATAAATATTATAAATTACCTGATTTAAATTATGGTTTCTTCACTACACAGTAATTACCATGTTTCAAAACCGAAGGTAAAAATTTTAAATTTAACGTACATATATATATATATATATATATATATATATATATATATATATATATATATATATATATATATATTTACAAATGTCAAATAAAATAATATATTCTGGGATGGAAAATGCGGATAAACAGGCCAAATTTCACTTGTCTTGAAGTACATTTGCTCGTCTTTCTAAGTTTCCGTTGGCTATATTATTGCATGTTTTAGATAGATGAAATCTTTAAATAATCCACGGTGGCCTCTCTGTAACCGTTAATCGAATCAAGACGTCAAGACAGTAAGAAAATGAAAGAGAAAAATAAAGGGAAGGGGAGATATATGATTTTATGGTTTCCTTCCAATAACTCATAAATAATGTAAGGTTTCGGTAGCTATCAAGTCATCACCACTGCAATACTTGTTCCCATCCAATTCTTTTTTCATGTTGGGGGACAGATGATAGACATGTGATGCCAAGTGTATAGGGAAGGTTATAAACTTGTTCAAAGCCGCAGTCAAGCACTGTAGCCATTGAATACAAGCTGAAGCTTTGTCATGATGAAACAAGTCTTATTTCATCAGTTTTTCTTGTTATTTTTTGGTAGCCGTTCGTAAGAGGCTAAACAAACTGTCATAGTATTCTCTTTAAAGATATTCACTGACATATTGCCGTTCGCATCCCACAAAACTGAGGTCATTAACTCCCCTTCAAATGAAACGACCTTGGACTTCTTTGGAGAATTTGAGGAATGGTGTTTACACTGCATGGATTGGTTCATTGTGGCGCAAAATAAAGGATACAACACTCATCTTGGGTTAGAAAACGTTCAATGAAATCGGCTGGATCTGTCTCAAACAATGTCAGATGTTCCCGTGATATGATCAGCCTATGTGTTTTTGATAAGGTGTGAGATGATGAGACACCCACCGAACAGAAACCTTCGTTATACCAAGTTTATTTTACAGAATAATCTCAACTGTCTTACAGGATATGCTAATAGCATTGGCTATTCGATTTATAGTCAATTGCCATTCATCCCTCAACCTGCGGTGAAAATTCCCAATGTTTTTCTCCGTGGTGGCAGTTGTAGCACGTTCAGATTTTGGGTCATCTTCAAGACTTCTAAATTCAGCAGATCAATTTTGCACCATTAATAAAATTGCATCATCATCCCGTTATGTAAAAACCATGTCCGTATGAATGTTCTTTGGGGCTAAACAATTTATGTCAGGTACTTGATAGCACAAAAATGACATAGTTTGTCCATTTGCAAGAGAAGTCGCTACAAGTTACATTTGAAGTTTTTAAACAGTCAGAGAAAAATCCAAATTAATGCGATTAAAATTTAATTATGCCATTATTATTTACAGCAAGCCTCTGAATCTTTCAGCCCAAAACCGTGAGTCAGATTTTACTATGAATCTCATCCTTTTTTGTAAGAGTATTTTATTCATTGAGCCAAATATAGGACGAAAGGCCGTCCAGTGCTTTTTGTATTCTGTTGAGGTTTCTTTCAGACTCACTGAATTACTTAATTATAATTATCAAATCCTCCTAATAATTCATATCATTTATTATATATATATTTACGGTGTGTTCAATCACACACACACACACACACACACACACACACACACACATATATATATATATATATATATATATATATATATATATGAGTGAATACCTAATTAATAGTCATAGCGAAAGTGTATAATATATATATATACATTTTTGTCATCCACAGACAGACTGTTTCGCTATTTCACAGCTCATCAGTGTAGCTAGACGTCCGGTTGATCTAGTTAGGATCGAAACCCGACTGAATTTGCGTCAGTCCGAACTTCTCCCAGTAAGCCGTCAGCGTACGGTAGGGGATGAAGGTGAATTTTAGCGTGTTTATTTTTAGATTCGGACACACACACACACACACACACACACACACACACACACACACACACACACACACACATATATATATATATATATATATATATATATATATATATATATATATATATATATATATATATATATATATATATAGAGAGAGAGAGAGAGAGAGAGAGAGAGAAGCTATGTCTATAAAATGTGTATTTCATCATATATAAACGATTGCAGTTTAGATTCAAATTATTCCTCGAGAGTTGTCTCTAAGAGTTATCACATCATTTGACGAAACTTTTAATATGCTCTTCTGGATTTTCGCAATCTGGCAATAAATATGTTTATTGAGCAGTCAAAAGTATCGTTTCTTTTAAGATAGATAAATAGATTGATAGATAGATGAAATTTGCAATGTATACGTTCATATAACTTGATAGAGGTTATGATTTTGATTTCCATACTTAGATGTCGATGTACTTAAAGTTTTAATATCTTTATATGCATATCTAGATAGATTGTGTGACATATATATATATATATATATATATATATATATATATATATATATATATATATATATATATATATGAATGCATATATAGATAGGGAAAATTCAAGGTGATAAAAGTGTTTATCAACTCCTTCAGACAGATAAACTTAAATTTGCAAGTACACGCAATTGTTCGTTTCATAATGCTAACAAATAAAAATTATACGTTTAATATGACACTAGGAAAGTCTTTAAGTTTTAGAGATTTTATGAATTATGTCGAATGATAGATGATTCAATTCAAGAAATGACATTCACATGACATTTTATTTTACTCCGTTGTTTTTTCTTGAGTTATTAAATGAATAATTTCACGACCTGTTTTACACTCTGTGTACAATCTCGATATAATCGAAAAGTAAGTTTACTCAAACAATGCTTAACACGACGCACGCCTTTTATTGCGGTAAGATCTGTATGTTTCTAAAGTGCATTCTATTTTAAATATGACTTTGATTCATTTAACGGGAAGCTAGTCATGTTTATATTGCTGCAAATATAACATATGCCGAAATCATGTTTTCTACTTGAGTTACGTGTCATGCAACACACACGCACTTTAGCAAGCACGCATAAACGCACACATGAACACGCACATGAATGCAAAAACATATACACACACAGACAGCAATATGAAATTAAACAAGGTTAGCTGTATATCATGATACTAACCTATTGCCGCCCGTAGCAAATTGCGAACGCACGAAAAATAGCCCGCTTTATTCTAGGCCTAAAATCCCCTGTGAATGCCCCAACTCCTCGGGGAGGGAGATATTTTTTATCGAGGTACCAACTCTAGAAAGACTGCCACCAAGGCTAAAGGGCTCCTATCTGCTCTTAGGTGAGGACTTCGTTCTCACCGAAACATTGACGAATTCCGAGCAATTACGCCCACACAATTTCACTCTCATGTCACAGGCCAACACTTACATTTTTAAGTCTTCATCTGACGGTTCCGCACAATGGAATCTACCAGGTCGAGATTCGAAGCCGGATGATACGACCGGAGCAATAACCATTCGACCACGGGCACATTAACTCAGAAACAGTCAAGTATAATGTGAAATGATCTATTCTCTAATACTAAACAACACACACACACCCACACACACCCACAAACACCCCCCCCCACACACATATATATATATATATATATATATATATATATATATATATATAATTATTGTTTTCATGCACGATACAAAGTGTCGTCGCTTGGTGTGAACTTCAGATTTCACTTTTAAATTTACATAACCTCTCTCTCTGTCTCTCTGTCTCTCTCTCTCTCTCTGGTAGTGAGCACTTGTACCCATAAATATAGGGTCCCCTATTTCGTCAAGATGAAATAGGTAACTGATCACAAAAATAACCTACAATCTGCTGCTGTTAACTGGTTTAAGGTGTGGTTTGTTAATTTTAACGCTGTCAAAACGAATCTGGGAATCCCGTTTCTGTCTTCCATCAAAGCTGATACAAACCTCCATAAGATTGACTCGTTGCACGTTCTGGGGCTAATATTTTCCGCTGACATGAAGCGGAAAAAGTATATTGAATCAATTGCTAGATGTGCTGCTAGAAATCCTGGCTCACTATGTCGTGATTGAATATATTCACCACCGGAATGTATCTTACATATTTATAAATCTACCATAATGAAGTCTACTCTTCACTTCTTTCTAATGAGATATTCCATTGTTTATTAAAATAATGAACACACACACACACACACATATATATATATATATATATATATATATATATATATATATATATATATACATATAAACACATATAAGACATTTTTTATGTTTATACATTCTTTTTATAGATACAGATATTTAAGTAAATGGTCTGTTTATAATAAACAGTATTAACAACATTTACCGGCCTGAATGTTCGACAAATTTTCATAGAAAATAGGCGCCCTACGACAGGAATGGAACCTGTATCCTATACGGAACCGTCATATAGAATGACGTCCCTTAATCCGATTGGGCCACAGAGGAGCGTTCGGTTAGCAAGGTCGATTTTACTGTTTTTAAACACAATTCCCCAGGATTTTCTCTCATTCATTCATATCTGCTCAATGCGTTTCGAAATGTAAACAAATGACGTCATACATTATGAAATGGACAAAGTCCGACAATTATTTAAAATACTTTTTTTTGTTTATACGTTCTTATATGTCTTGAGGTATTCCATTGTTTTATTAAAATGATGAATTATGAAATAACTTAGGTGTCTCCTCGATATTTCCCTACTATGTGTGTAACCTACGATTGAACAATAAGAAAAAAAACATTCTGTTCGTAGCTTCTGATAGCGTAATTTAATAGCTCCTACTAAAACAATCTGACATAATTTCCTTACATGCAGTATTTTCTTTGATTCCGACCTGAAGACGCCTGCCATAAAGAAGTGAAATACATAATCAGAATAACTATTACATTTTTCCTCCTTCTCGCTACTTTTGTTTGGATATTAATCTACATCCTGAAATCATCTACAATATTTTATTTAAAATCATAGAGGATTCCTATATACCTTGTCAGATAACTGGCAGTTCATTTTGTATGTCAGGTTCAATGGTTTGCTCCACATCACGTGGAAACACCGGTTCCCCTGCGATCATCAAAGTTAAGCATCGTCAAGCATGGTCGGTTCCTGAATGGTGATCACTTGGAATATCAGGTGCTGTAAACTTGGACGTACGTATGGTGTATAGGATAGCAACTCGGATCTTTTAATCGGGCAGTAGTGTTCCAATTCCAGTCGGGGTTGTTATATTCACTTACGCTCAAATGTCATTGAGAAAGGATTGAATCCACCTCTTCTCCCACTAGCTATGGGTTAATTAATAAGACATCTATCATTAAATCACTATTATATCTAAAAATATCTTACGTCTTAAAAATCCTTTCAACTATTAAATAATACGCAAAGGGTTGATAACTCGTAAAAACGAATCAATCAATCATGTTTATTTTTTTTTAAATATATTATTTTCTTTTGATTAAATTTTGTCTTTAAAGTAATTCTGAAAGAAAATGAAAATCGAGATAAATTCTTTTCATTTAGTGTCGCTATAAAATTGACAGTGCCATGTGCCTAGGATTATCAAAGCTAATTGTGGTAATTACTTTTGTATTTTTGCAATCTTTTCACTTCATCTATATGCGAAATAGTTCGTAGGAATATTTCCAATGAATTTTTGAGAGCTTATATTTCGAAGTATTCTTAAGTAAAAAATAAATTAACAGATTTCATTTTATTGTTGGGGTGTAAGTAGACATCTTTGAGATCATTTTTGTTGGTGAATTTTCAGTAGGCCTTTTTTTGATTTGATAACATTGTTTTTTTTAACTTGATATAAAAAAAGTTATATTTCTGTTTCATAAACAAATTCAATTATATATTCAGTGTTCTTTAGTATATTTATAATAGATATACAGTATTACTTTGTTGGGACCAATAAATCATCATAGGTATATCTGAAACCTGTTCCAATAATATTCCTTTTACGCATCCTAATAGCATGGATGTAAATTTACGTGTAATCGGCTCGGAATGATAAGTTGGAGTAGCAGAGTCTGACTTCCAGTTCAATTTGTTACATTCGCTAACGCACAAATACACTTGGGAAAGGCATGAATCCATCTCTTCTCCCCCCATTTATGGGTTGAATAGCAGGACAGATTTGATTCTACAGACATGATTGCCCACCAGTCTACTGCAGAAGTAAATGGCTACCTGGAAAATATTCTGCTTAGTCAATTGGATAGAAAGAGACATGATAACCAAAGCGTGTATCAGGTATGGCAGATAACTGACCGAATAAATACATCATTTTGGAACTGACTAAATAATATATATTCTTGAAACTGAGAGAGTCATATATATTCTTGGAACTGACTGAGTAAATATATATTCTTCATACTGACTGAGTAATAGATATTCTTGGAACTGACTGAATAAATATATATACTGGGAACTGACTGAATAAATATATATACTGAAAACTGACTGTATTATATATATTCTTGGAAATGAGTGAGTAAATATCTTCTTGGAACTGGGTGAATAAATATATATTCTTGGAACTGAATGATTATATATATTCTCGGAACCAAGTGAGTAAATATATATTCTTGGAACTGATTGAATAAATATATATTCTTGGAACTGAATGATTATATATATTCTTGGAACCAAGTGAGTAAATATATGTTCTTGGAACTGATTGAATAAATATATACTCTTGGAACTGATTGAATAAATATATTTTCTTAGAATTGACTGATTAATATATATTCTTTGAACTGACTGAGTAAATACATATACTTGGAACAGACAGAGTATTATATATTCTTGTAACTGACTGACTAATATATATTATTGGTCCTGACTGAGTAAATATATATTCGTGCAACTAAGTGAGTAAGTATATATTCTTGGAACTGAATGAATATATATATTCTTGGAAATGACTGAGTAAATATATTCTTGGAAGTGACTGAGTAAGTATGTATTCTTGGAACTGACTTAGTACATATATATTATTGGAACTGTTTGAATAAATATATATTCTTGGAATTGACTGATTAATATATATACTTTGAATTGTCTGAGTAAATATATATTATTGAAACTCATTGAATAAATATATATTCTTGTAAGTGCCTGAGTAATTATATATTTTTGGAACTGATGGAGTAAATATATATTCTTGGAACTGACTAAATATATATTTTTGGCAGTATCAGACAATATTTTACAGACATTTTTTAGCACACGATTTGTGTGGAACGTATATCTGTAAGAGTTCGTTACATTCAATTCCTATATAGGTTAGTTCTATGAAGAAGAACTCTTAATCGTAAGCATCAACATACCTCCCAGTTGTAAACAAAAAAATATTTTAAAAAATGCATTACAGTTAGCAATAATACTTTGAAAAATTAAAATCATCAGTTTACGGTAAGATAATTTCGAATGTCTTTTTCAGTTAACTTTGCGATAGTTTTAGCTAGAGTTATACTGTCATGTCATACTTGATATCAAAATTGCAAGAACTAACAGAATTCTATTCGATATTTTCCACCTTCCAAAACCCTGTTCCGAGAACAGAACATCTACATAGTCATCATCATCAACAGCAGCACTCTCTCTCTCTCTCTCTCTCTCTCTCTCTCTCTCTATCTATCTATCTATCTATCTATCTATCTATCTATCTATCTATCTCTTATATGTCTCTTCAGGACTCGGGTAATTTAGAACAGAATATCTACTTAGTCAACAGCAGAATTCTCTCTACTCTTTATCTCTCTCTCTATCATTCTCGCTATCTATCTCTGTGACATGCCCCTTAAGGATTTAGGTAATTATGGCTCTCCAAACTTCTATATTTTTCCGCTTTCTGAATGATTTTGTACTTTACCAGAGAACAAAGAGCAAATAATAGGGGACTAAAGTCAACTACAAAGAATAGATAAATCTTTAGTACCTCACCACTGCTATTTGTGCCGTATATTCCTCAAAATTATGAAATAAGATAAGTTACATTCGAGGAGTGCAGGGGAGTTTATACTTTTTTTAATAATCCCCACACCCCCCGCACTCATGTGTAGTAGTACCAACATAGCACATTCAGTCCAATGCAACGCGCCACAATAACCCTTTCCCATTTTGTCATGAATTTTCACCAATATGTTTCTTGATATATAAAAATATGTATCGTTATCTCATATATATATATAAAAAAATACATTTTCCGGATAGTCATTTGCACAAGTTTCCACGAAACTCTGATGATATAAGTGATATAGAAAGATAATGTTTTCGTCAGGATATACTGTTAAAGAGGACAATATAAAGGGAGATAATCGAATAATAGAATATTACCTTTAGAAACAAACCCGTTGGACAATCAAAAAAGCGTAAGCCGTATGAGGATTTATCTTTTGTCATTTTTAATTTTAAATTTAATCTAACATATTTGTGCTTTATGTCTTGTTTCCTCTCTGTCATCGTTGAAACTTTATTTGATTTTCATTTGCATAGCTGTTTATCTTTCGCTTTTCAGACAAATGACTTACAATAAGCAATCTTCCGGGTGTTTGCCATTGTAGCAAGAAAACTATAGCTAAGTAAGAAAAATGAGTCTGATATCCGAATTCAGCGACATGTAATCGTTTAACATTAGCTATGATATCCCTTGCAAAATTAAAATATGTAATTATTGCTCGAGTCAAATATCGTACACTTTATTGACAGACATTTTGTCAGCTTCATATGCGATAAATTATATAATTTTACGTATATTAATAGGTAAAATTATTATTTTATATTATATATGCATTTATATATTGTCTGTGTGGTTGTATTTGTAGTACTCGTACTCTAGTGTACACGATGTTGATATGAAAAATGAAACATTCTTTGATATATATATATATATATCTATATATATATATATATATATTGTTAATGTGTTACTATGTTAATTAACACACACACACTGTCTCTCTCTCACAGACACATACATATACATATATCTATGATTTAGCAGAGTAACACATTTTAAAATTTAGATATAAAAATAAATTCTACACGTACAAGCAAATCAAGCACATATATTCGACGTGCTTTTTAAAAGTTTTTATCCAAAACTACAGCATAAAAATACGACCAAATATATTTTAAAACGCTATAGATTTTGATGGGCTGCGAACTTTTCAGTACGTATCTTACAGATATGAAAGCATTCCTGAATATAATTATAAATTCTGAAGGCATTTCATTGGAATATTTCATTAAGAGAATTATTATGAAATAATGATATTATTAATAACTTTTATGATTTTGACGCATCAATCATTAAGATTGATGACATCTCAGTAACGAATTAAAGAAAAATAATTGTTTTATGTTTCACTATTATTTCCTCCATTGTTTTCTTAAAACAATGGTGGCTTATACAGGATATCATGTGACAGCAAGCCAATTCAATTTCTCTTGATATTTTAGCAATTTCAAATATGTTTTATATATTTTGTTAGGGCGTAGTCCACAATGGTTCTTCACAGAATCCTTTTGTTTATAATGTGTCACTTACCAGGCATTTTTATCCTTTTTCCCGCCAAACACAGCGATAAAGCCAAGAAGACTCAATGGTTTATTGAGAATGAAATAAGGATGGTAATTAAAGAATAGGGTTCAAGACGATTCATAGAAATATCGACAGGAAAGCTAGACACCTGAAGTTGATCTGTACGAAAGTAGAAACTATTAGAAGAGAAACTACAGTAACATTGCAACAATTTCAACTGTAAACATTGAATCAATAGCGTCATCTGCCGCAAGGAAACATGGTTCTATGTGTCAAATATTAGGTTGGTGCAAAAATAATGTCGTTTTCTCACATATGTTACTTTTATATATGATTTCCGAATTAATTCATTGATATATATAGCCATGTTATATATCATTTTGAAGCGGGTTTTTCGCTCTATCGAATCGTGTTATTCGTTACCGTTCTCAATCTCTTCATTCATTTTTTTGCAGGCTTTTCGACAGCATGGACAAAATTCAAATCCGCACGATTTTCTTGTTCCAGTTCAAACTAGACCGAAAAGCTGCCGAGACAGCTCGTGATATCAATGATGCGTTTGTCCCAGGAACCTCTAACGAACGTGTGGCACAACGGTGGTTCAAGATATTTCGCAATGGTGACGAGAGCCTCGAAGATGAAGACGGTCGCGGCCGGTCGACTGCGGTTGATAACGAACATTTGAAAGCCTTAATTGAAGCCGATCCTCGCAAAACCACACGAGAAGTTGCTGTTGAACTCGAGGTCGACCACTCAACAGTCGTTCGCCATTTAAAGCAAATAGGGAAGTCAAAAAAGTTGGATAAATGGGTGCCGCATGAATTGAACGATAAAAACAAAATCGTCGTTTTGAGGTGTCTTCTATGCTCCTTCTGCGCAACAAAAACGACCCATTACTCGAGCGGATTGTGACGTGTGATGAGAAGTGGATCCTCTAAGACAACCGGCGACGTTCGACACAGCGGTTGGATGCCGGAGAAGCTCCACAACACTTCCCGAAGCCGAAATTGCACCAAAAAATGTTATAGTGACTGTTTGGTGGTCTGCGACCGGTCTCATGCATCACAGCTTCTTGAATCCGGGCGAAACGATTACGGCGGAGAAGTACTACCGACAAATTGACGAAATGCACCAGAAGCTCCAATGTATGCGCCCGAGATTGGTCAATATGAAGGGACCAATTCTCCTCCATGACAACGCTCGCCCGCATGTTGTTCAACTGAACCTGCAGAAGCTGAACGAATTGGGCTACGAGACTCTGCCTCATCCGCCATATTCACCGGACCTCTCGCCCACCGATTATCACTTTTTCAAGCATCTGGACAACTTCCTGCGCGAAAAATGCTTCAAAAGCCGAGATGATGCCGAATCGGCCTTCAATGACTTCATTGCTTCCAGAACTCCGGATTTCTATGCTAATGGGATAAATAAACTTGTTTCTCGTTGGCAAAAATGTGTCGATTCTAATGGTTCTTATTTCGATTAATAAAATTTATTATGAAAGGAGTTATGATCTTTTGAAGTTGAACGTCAAAAAACGACATTATTTTTGCACCAACCTAATATATAAATCAACCATTCGCCCTTGCATGGAATACTGCTGCTATATATGGTCTGGTGCCCCCGCTGTTCGTATCAATGTCCTAGACAAAATCCAGAGACTGATATGCAAATTGATTGGTCCTCATCCAGCATCTCGTCTCCAGTCACTTTCTCTCAGACGTGGCGTCGTTTTCCTCTGTCTTTTCTTAAAATACTTTCACGGTAGCTGCTCCGACAAGCTATTTTCACTGGCTCCCAAACTGCATGAATTTAATTTTAGGTTGGTATCTCAGTCCCACCCTTTCACTGTAGAAACTGTTTTATGTAGCCGTCTATTCTGCTCCAAAATATTCATGTCTCGCACTTCCCGTCTGTATGACTCCCTTCCTCTTACTTGCCTACCTGATATCTATAATATTTATACAAATGCAATGTCAATCGACATCTTCAGATGCCTTGATCGAATTCCTCCTCCTTCTCTTCACCCTTCCGTCTATCACGCCTTTTTACTCTTACTCCAACTCTCTGAAACACGTTTCGTGCTAGTGGTACTCCCGCCTTACTTGGGGTGAAATGCTTTAAAAAATGATGACACTTAAATATCAATCTAGTACAAAGCTTAAATTCATGAATTCAGTGTATGAAAAGGGAAATATCTAAAGAACAATTACCATTAAAATGTTTATAATAAAAGACTCTGGAAATCTATATTGGTGGTGAGAAAGTGATAAAAGCCGAGATGCTAGATCAGGATGTAAAACATTGCTGGTTCTCCATTGGATTTTGCCAAGAATCTCTAGGTACATAACCGAAGAACCAGACGATATGTAGAAGCAATATTCAATGCTTCTTCAGAAATATTCAATGATTCTTCGACTGATTCCCCAAAACTATCTCAACATTTTTTAATTCAGAGTAATATTTCTCCAAGACTGGTTGTTAAAAGTGGCAAGACTGTGATAGGTAACCAGCTGTGCCCTACCCCGAGGCTGGTGAGAGAAAAAAATTATTCATGCTTTCTCCTATGACATTTACATGGAAGTGAATGCAACAGACTAGGATGGAATTTGAACTCTGTTTGTCGATTTCCTTATTAACACCAATAACATTACGCCACCTACACATTCCATATGTGCATTTATTTATCTGCTTTCGAATAAACAGACCTTCTAAAATTTTCATCTCGTACGAATCGCTAAAAGTACACCAAAACAGATACGCTCAACCGCCTCTTTCTGTATTTTTTCTTTTGCCTTGCATGACTTAATTATTATCCACACTATTTTAGCCAGATTAAAAAAAAGATTTACAATAATTAGATCTAATGTTTTGAACTGGATTGGCTGATCTAATTGAAGGTGAATGTTCTTGAGATTTTTGTGTTCTCATCCTGACATATTAGATTGTGCATATACCAATAATTTGTAAAGTCAAGAACTAATGGTTTTCTAATTAACAAATGCATCACCTTCAATAACTAATCCTGCTAATGTGTGTATTCTTTCTCAAGTGACTTAGGCTTATAGTCACATCACGTTGAAACAGCTGTTCTTGTACGATCACCGAAGTTAAGCAACGTCGAACCTGATCAGTACCTCGATGGGTGATCGCTTGGGAATACCTCGTACTGTAAACTTGTAATGAATTATGCCTGGGAATTTTTAATCGCAGAGCCGAGTTCCAATTCCAACTTGGATCGTTATAAGCACTTACGCGAAAATATCCTTAAGAAAAGTATGAATCTGCCTCCTTTTCCACATCGATTGTTTAATTAGTAAGATATGTATCACTGAACTATAATCTAAAAATATATTCTGACTTTAAATAACATGAAAAGGTTGGTAAACCATAAAAAACGAATCAATCAAACCCGCTATATTCGCTTAGTTTTTGATAGACGGGATCTTCTATATGTCCACACAGTCTACATTTGTTCTGTTGTTGTACCATCTGTGTGTGAGTGTGTGTGTTTATATATATATATATATATATATATATATATATATATATATATATATATATCAAGTATGTGGTACAGTTTAATTTACATTACATGAATCATTCATACAAAAAGCAGATAGTGAAGTTAATGATATAAATGGCAAGAATCACTCTCGCAAACAATTTTTAATAAAATACATTAACCTCGAAAACGTTGATGAATGTTATGATCCCTATTTATAAATTCCAGTTGTATAAGGTCTTTTTTTTAATACAAGCTTTCGATTGTTCATACAATCATCGTCAGTAGATATGTCTTTTTTACATCCTGCTAATAACAGGACAACAAAAGTAAAGATGTACTCCGAAATCAACGGTTTCGGGGTTAATGTATTTTATTAAAAATTGTTTGCGAGAGTGTTTCTTGCTATTTATATCATTAACTTCACTATCTGCTTTTTGTATGAATGATTCAAGTAATATATATATATATATATATATATATATATATATATATATATATATATATATGTGTGTGTGTGTGTGTGTGTGCGTATTTAGGCAGCAATCCTTCTTTCATGCACATTTCATTGAAAACGACAGACAAGAGGCTTTTATTTAGCTTTTTCATACAATTTCCAATTTCGGTGTAATATTTTCTTTCTTTTCGGGTGATAAATTATATAAAAACTGTCCGAATGTTCTTTTTATTCGAGCGCTTTCGGTATACATTTAGCCATTTTCAAGGATTATATTTTAACTGTTAAAATAAGAAATAGTTTGTTGTATGTATGTTTATATTAGGTACCTCTACGATATCGCTAAAAAAATGGCATAAGCATGATTAAAAAGACGCCAAACTTGACGAAAACAAAATTTTATCTTTTAAATGCTTATATTATGTGGAAGAGGAAAGAACAAAGTTTTTTTTCATTATTTTTAAAAAATTTTTCCTTCTTTTTAGAATATTCTAAATTTTGATTAAAAAACTTTGTTTATCTTTGTGTCACGGTCACCAGTGAAATAACATATACAATTTTTATCACTTTTTTTTTGTATGACACACATTATTTTTGGAAATCTTGCAAAAATGAAAATAATTGTCGGATCTTAATGAAACTTTCAGAAAGTATTCACAGATGATCGAAATTATTATAAATATGTTTTTTTTTATTATAGTCATGGCAGAAATATTTTTTTTATATTTATTATCCCCCCACCATAACTAATTTTATGAAAACTCTAGAAATTCGCTCGCATCGGATTTAGTTATTACAATAGTTAAAAGCACAAGGCTTTGAAGAATGCAAATCACGTTTTGTTTTTTTTGTAATAACTCCACTTGTACCTGAAAAATAGCTTTGAACTGTAATATACAAAACTCAATAAAACAAATATATTATTTAATTTCAAATGCTTTTATTTGCTTTTAGTTGTTTGTATTAATATGGACAATATTTTCTGAAAGCAAAAAATTTTTCCGATGAATAATAAATTTTTTATTCAGTTATTTCTTAATTATTTAACTATAATACATTTTTTACATTAAGTTGGTAAAATATTTTAAAATTACTTACAAGCCGCGTCGGATTTTCTAAATGCCCTTATGATATAGATCTTGTTTTAGTGCTTTATAAATTGTATCGTTTTGACTACTCCGAACTCCACACGTACTTAAAAAATGTAATTTTGTCTTAAAAAAAAAAGTTAAAACGGTTGTTATTAAAATGTATGAGAGGTAACAAAAGTATAAAAGGTCATGTGACTTGAGTTTAAATGGCGTTAAAAATTCTTAGCGAGACAAATGTTGTGCATTTTGAATTAGCGGTTTTTACTCATTACAAAAATTTGAACATCATCCTAAGCCATTTTCACCATCAACATTACTACATTTTTAAAAATACCATTTATTTCATTTATCATTTTACATATTTCATTGCAATTTCAATGTTTTGAAGTTGTTTTACAGCTTTCACTTTTTTTCTTTCAGTGAGCCGTCTGTCAATTTTTCAATTACGATTCATTTTCATACTGTACCATTTGATTTATTTTTAATTTTTTTATATAGCTACTTTTTCAATATATTTCTTGAATTTGTGAAATTCTTTTTATAGATTTTTTAATTCATGTATATTTTTTTTTGTTATGAAATAAGAAAGATAACATATCCAACCGAGCACTGAAATTTGGCGCACTCAGATATTTTTCGACAATTTTTTTTTTCTTTTTCGTTTTTTATATTTTTTGATTTAGTTTTAATAGTCTTCATTGAGATTTTAATTCATTTCATTTACATATTTTTCATATAAATAAGAAAAAGAAAAGAAAATTACCTAGCAATAGCTGATATTATTTAATTTTTGTCATCATCATTTATTTATCAAAATACTATATAAATTTACAATTTTTTTTTGCTCCTTATTAGTTTGTTTCATTTCTAGACATAAAGAACAACATATAACTATCTCAGTGATCATTGTGAATTCAAACAAACTATCCAGTATTGCCTCCGAGTCCTTGGTACAATCTGTCTACAGCTCATAAAAATTCATTGTCATCACCCTGCTCAAAATGTGTTAAAAAACAAAAATACATCAAGCCATTTCTCAAACTTAAATTATAAAAAGAAAAAAAGAAAAAATTGGGTTTTTTTACAAGGTGGTGACAACTTGTTATTGTTGGCTGGCTGGCCCTTGACCCAGCAATGTCGAAGTCATTTTTTGGGGCTTAATTTCAACACTGTTTTCCTCAATGCTGATTTCAAATAAAAAACATGCAAAAAAAAAAAAAAACTAGTTTCTAATGTTCAGATATAGTAATTTTAACTATTTTTTTTCATATTTTATGCCCAGAAAAAATTTTTTATAATCATTTTCATTTCACCAACCAATTTCACTCAGAAATGAAAGAGCATTCTTTGCTTTCAGGAAATACTTAGTTTCATGGAGTGCAGATCAAAAGTTTCCTTGATATTTTGTTCAGATGATGACATAAGTTATTTTTCAATATTTATTTCAGGGCAAATAGGCTGCAGAGTGTAACAAAATAACTATTGATATGTTTGTGATGATTTTTACTTAGGATAGAAATGTTTTACCAAGCAGATATGTATTGACTTTAGGCGGCTACCGTGACGTCATTTACGTCCTTCCGTATGATCATTCGGATCTCACGTTAGCTGACGATTTGTGATGAGAAGACATCACTCATTGCCTGTCAATAGCGAAAATTGTTAAGATCGCCTCCCTTTATTTTAAACCACATTTTTTTTCGAAGAAAGTAAGTAAAAGTTTCCTTAGAAATATATTAAATAATCTTTAAATTAGATAATTTTCGTTAAAAAAATTTTGAACAACCTATAATTTATTTTTAAAAGAAATTTAAACTCGGATTTTAACTTAGTTTAAAAAATTTTAAAAATATGGCTGATATCGATTTTTTTTCGATAATTTTGCTGAAAAAAAAAAACAAGATTTTTAACTAAAATTTCGGACATGCTAAGAATGAGTAAAAAAAATTTAAAAATACTCAAAAAATATTTCGGTATTTCTTCTTAATAATGATATATATCCTTAAGCAGATAAAAAAATTTTTCGTCAAATTTAAGGCCTTTCTTGTCAAGCTATACTGATTTGTTTACATTTCGTGGAGGTACCTAGTTATATATATATATATATATATATATATATATATATATATATATATATATATATATATATATATATAATTTATCTTAAAATTTATCTTGGTTGTCATTAATAATTTTTAAGATTGACTTTTTATATTTCTTCTACGTATTTATAGCTGTCTCATTTAATCTTTGCTATTTTTTATTTTATTCCAGATAATTTTGTAGAGTTGTTTTTCCATCTCTTTTCAGTTTCTCTCTATATATTTTCTAGGACAAACATTTTTTTTTATTGTTCTGCTAGAGTTCTTAAGTGAGAGTAACTCGCCAATAAAGTGATTGTGCCTTACATTTTACTTCGGAGGACAAATTCTCATTTCTGCACTGGCAAATTTGTGCATTGTCGCAGACAAAATACTATTATTATCATTATTGCTTACATTATTTACATTACTCGGACAGTTATCCCCATCTTCATTGCCATATTCACAACGTTTCGGCCATTGTACTCGCCGGACTTCTTCAGGTGATTGGAATTTCGAGCCGAACTTTCTCTTTCGTGGATAAAGACGTTGGTTAGACCCAGTAACTAAACCCAAAGCTTTATGAGTACAATACCAGGCCAGAGTAGTAGTGAACCCAAAACTTGGTGAGTTGAGTTCAAGGGAAATAACTGGGACTTCCGGAAGAGGCATGGTACGTGGAACTACAACAATCTACCCCGGTAGACACAATAAAGATTTCGGTTCGAATTCCATTCATCTGAAGTAGACCGGAGCGTACAACGGTCGAAATCTCGTGAATTTGGCAATGAAGATGCGGATAACAATATAAGTAATCATAATATATATCTCATATATATACACATATATCATTATTGCTGTTTCACTTTGAAAGACTGTGATACGTCCAACCATGTCTAGAATATTCGGTGACGAATAACGTACCTTTACTTGGACGAAAATATAATTTATGTGGACAATGTACTACACGGGTTATATGAGCAGTGTTGCAATGTCCTGAAAAGTTTCTGAATTACGTGGAGATAAATTTTCCCGGTGATTTGCTTGATGAATTTTTGTATGCCTTTGTTAATAAGACGGAGTGCACCTACCACTACTGGGATTTTAGTAGCTATCATTTCCCAACATTTATGTATTAGTAGGTACTCATATTTTGCTAGGTTTCTGAATATTGTAAATAGTACATTGCAACCAGTTGGAACTGTGACATTAATCATTAAGACAATGTTATTCTCTTCAGCTTTGAAGATTAGCGTGTATTATTATTATTATTATTATTATTATTATTATTATTATTATTATTGTTATTGTTGTTGTTGTTGTTGTACTCCCGGTACAAATATAAGAAGCATGATGTACAAATTAGTTCTACAATTATGATAAAGGTATATTATGTACGTTGATCAACAGTTATATATCATGTAGTCCAATTTTTGATAAAAATAATGCATAATCATACAAGAGTGATCAAGTTAGAAACACTTTCATGTTGGATAGATCTGACCGTCTTCTCTGTCTCCAATTGGAGTTGGTCTCAATTAAGTTCGATGTGTAGCCTTGTTATTTCATCCATCAAATTAAAAAAAAGATAAAGAAAGACTCTCAAAACTCGACCACTAAACTCATTCTCTACAGTCACCCACGAAAAGAGATGCTCAGTGAGTCGGCTACTAAAGGCATGCTCAAATGTTTTCCGTCAAACAATTCTTTGCTACTCAAAGATATTTATATTGTTCAATGTATATTATTTTTAATTATCAACGTACAAAATTCTGCGTCTTCTCATGGGTAAGAGCTGGCATCGAGCAGTTCATCCCGGTTAGGAAATACCAAGTTAAACCGCGCTCATCGCCTTGGTTCTCAACTGCATGCTCTGCCGCTATAGGCCATAGGCAAAATGTCTTCCTTCTATACCGGAGCGACATGTCAGATTGCAACAAACATCTCCCTGCCTCTGTTCGTTATGAGTGTAACTGTCCTCAACGAAACAAAGTTAATGTTTGCTGACAGAATAAAACAGCGTAGTTCCTCTCGTTACTTTGGATCTATAGATTACTGCCGGCTCTGCAAGAATGACTATGCTGAACTACAGTAAATCCTCAGTCCCGTCTCTATTCAATCCACAACTGATAATGTAGAATGCTTTGCTCGGAAATTCTCATCCGACTCAAAACTCGACTCATGCGGAGGACGCACACTTGATTTAGACCACAGGCTATGCTGAGTGAAATGTGCATAACACCGTTGATGGTATTGGACACCATCTATAAATTAGACTCCCATAAAGCAAATGGGGGAGACGGGATACCAGGCGTAGTCCTAAAGAAATGTGCCCCATGAGCAGGCTCCATTTCTATCCAAACTATTGCCGCACCGATTGTTGCTTTCCAGCCTGTTGGAAGTCCTCCTCTGTTGTCCCGGTTTTCGAGATGATACTGACCCATCTCGGTACCGTCTTAGTCTCCTAACATTCTTCGGCAAAGTCTCCGCGGATTTAATCAATGCCGATGTGGTTGAGTACCTTATTTCCCACGATCTACTCTCTAAGAAACAATATGGTTTCCGCTTTTCCCGGTCTACCGCTGATCTGCTTACGGCCATAACTGAATACCAAGGTCATGATAATAACGGCGAGGCTCGATCTATTTTATATAAGTTTATGTTATATGTTATATATATATATATATATATATATATATATATATATATATATATATATATACCAGCAAGCAGAAATATTTTTCTCTCCTGGTGATGGCCATGTTGGCCGAAACTATTCGAGGAATCTAAATGAAATAATAATAATAAAAACGAAAGAATATTAATCTACAGCCAAGTGTCTGAAGATTTAAATTTTTTTAATAATTTTTATTGTTCAATATATATATATATATATATATATATATATATATATATATATATATATACATATATATATATATATATATATATATATATATATATATATATATATATATATATATATATATATCGGAGGCGTTTGGCAGGGATTGACAGGCCGGCCTTCTACGTAAGCTTCAGGGATACGGTATTACAGTTCGGTTATTTGATTTAATCCAGTTATTGTTGTTAGATCGTGAAATGAATGTCGTCCTTAACGGGTTCTCTACAAGTTCCTTTCATACGAACGCAGGCGTTCCACAAGGCCCTACATTTGGTCCTACACTGGTTCTGATCTCCATTAATGATCTTCCTGATGTCATCAGTTATTAAGTAGGTATCGACGCAGATGACACTATCATTTACTCCTTTCTAAAATAATAAGATCTGCATAGCTGACAAAGTTAACCTGGACCTCCAATCTATGGTTGACTAGTACAGAAAATGGCTTGTAAATTTTAATGTATCAGAAACGAAACTGCTCTCATTTCCTCACTACAGAGTAACTTCCCTGCCTCCTATCAGCATGGTTGATACTCAACTTCATGAGAGCGCCTCACTGCTCCTCCTTGGTCTCACGCTTTTCACTGACCTGAATTGGAACAACTACATTGAATCAATAGCTGCATCTACCGCAATGAATATTGGTTCTTTGTGTCGCGCAAGAAAGTTTTTTCTCGTCTGAGTCCATCCTTCACATCTACAAATTTACCATTCGTCCAGGCATGGAATACAGTTGCCATATATTCGAATTTCTCGATAAAATCCAAAGTCCTTATTTTAGTTCTCGACGCCAGTCATTTTCTCACAGACGTGGTGTGGTTTCCCTCTGTCTTTTCTACAAATATTTTCACGGAATCTGCTCTGACGAGCTATTTTCACTGGTACCCAGATTTCCTGAATTTAAGCGTGATACTAGGTTGGCATCTCGCTCTCACACATTTATTGTCGAAACAGTTAACTGTAACCGCCACTTCTACCCCGACAGTTTCTTCTCTCGCACGGGAGAACAGTGGGACTCCCGTCATCTTAATTGCTTCTCTGATTACTCTGATCTTAATATCTTTAAATATAATGTCAATCGGCATCTTCTAATGCTTTCATCCCGGTTCTTTTTTATCCTTTCCTCAAACCGCCTATACACATTTTTTTTTCTTGCTTTCACTCTGTAACTCCTTACGTACTAGTAACACTCCTGCCTTGCTTGGGGTGAAATGCTTATAATTTTTTTTTACATTTCTACTGTATACATATTTCCTTAAGGGCCCCTACCAGAAACCTACGACCATAAATTACTTCATGACATTTTGCGCTGATCATTTAAAAAAATAATTTCACACATTTTACATAGACAAAGCTCTGTATACAAGAGCTGTATTTGTGAGTAGAAATTTTTATATTTCTTTAAGGCATGGGCTACCAGTTATCCCTTCATTGTGTCTGAACAATCCGAGTGCTCCAACTACTATTGGAATTACTGAAATCATCATGTGTCACACTATTTTTTAGTTAGGAAGCATTGGTCCTGTGCATTAAGTATAAAGCATTCGGGTTCAGCTTTTAGGCCTACCCTGCTCTATGAAACCACTAATGAGTGAGCGGTTTGTCTACATCATTTTTCTGGTACGGGAAGAGTATTGACCTTGAAGAGGCTTATCTTCTCATCGTTTCTGCATTTGGTACATTGCATTTGCTTTTGATTTCTTTTTTGGGTTCTTTCTCACTACGGTAGGTTTATTTGCCCTTCTTGTTATTGTTGTTGTTCTTCCATTTTTCCTCATCTACTTATCATCATTATTATTTTCAAAGAATGTTTAGAGTGTCAAGGAATACAGACTTCTAAAGTGATACTTGGCTTAAATTAGATTATATTGTGGACTCGTCCACGACAACCAGTTTATCCTCGGCTAGGAAATGCACTCTTCCTGTTACATTATTACCAAAATCATACTTACAAATAATCAACAGGCATTCATTGGTTAATCTAGCTCACTGATTGGTCGTTCTCGACCAATCAAGTCACTCCCACGAGCACAAGCAAATTTTGGCGCAATTCTTCCTGGAGCCTGTCACGTGATACGACATGGTATTTAAACCCAACACGTGTAACCACGAGGAATTCAGACAGCACAGCAGAGTTCGTCACCGCGAGAAACAACAACAACAACAGCAGACAATGTCGAACGCTCACTCCAAACTTCAAAATGTGACTTTCAAGAACTCCCGTCTTGACTAACGCAGTCAGACGTTAAAGAACTTTACAACATTTCACGCAAGTACAATCTCTGAACTCTTACCAACTTGTCCAATAGACAAACTCTAACATGCAACATACTCAATCTTCTAAACTGCATTTTAGTAATCAACTCTTTCGTTATGAGTCTAGGTACAAATAATCACCTAATCAAAGGGACGCAACTCAGTCTCACTTTTCATTTCGCATGCATGTAATTTCACTACTTAATAAATCCAATTGTTATGTTTTTAACTCAATGTTCCTTTTTGAATTTCACCATTGCTAATGATGTCCACACCTTTCCTAACAAAAATAAATAATTGTGGGGAACAGCCCTTCAACATGCAACTAACATGGTTAACCAAAACACACGCCATCTCACACAGGGCCCGTTCCTCTACAATATGTTCGGTGATATAGACCACAGTGTCTTAATGGCATAACAATAATAGCCTTAACGTCCTGGTATCTTCAATTCGGACATCGGTGTAATTCTTGTGTTTCAGAATTTCTTTGATTTTGATTTTGATATTAATGGACACCAGAAACTGCCATGTTAATGAAGAGGTATTGTTTTGTTTTTATTTCTTTGTCAAAAAACACTGCACAAAATCTTGATGTGGTTGTTTTCAATTTAAAAAAAAAACATATTCATTCTTAAATCGCCTCGTCCGATCGAAACTTTCATGTGTATGTCAGACATGGCACCAATCTCTTTCGGAAATATCTAAACCGCTACCTGTATACGGCAGCTTTCTCGGATTAATAGGTAAAAATGGCTTCCGGCGAATCAAAACTTTAGCCCTTAGCGTGGTCGCTACAGTCACAAACAAAGATCTTTGGGAAATATCAGAAATCACAACACTTGAAGTTCCACATCAACACCTTAAATGAATGTCACATGTACTTCGAAGAGAAAACAATAACACAATCATGACAGTGACGTTCCTCACTGTATTAAAAAAAAAAGCTAGGAATGATACCCCCATCAAAAACGGATAGATAAATAACAATAAGATGAATTGAGGAACATATTTTCCTAAAAATTGTTCAAATAGAAATATACAATAAATATCAACTGAGGGAAGCACTGGCTGTTCGGTTACTGAATACCGAATGTTTCCTTATATAGAAACTGCTAATATTCCTAGTAATGTTTCCATTCTTTGCATTTTAGCAGTACCATTTCTCGGCGTCTTTAATTCCATACTTCCTACATATTATTATTAGTAGTAGTACATTCTAGGATTTCATTCCAGGATTTAAACTGACTTTCACCGGCGTTGAAACGGCAACTTATCTTATGAAATCTCAAAGAATCGTTACATTTCGCTTACAGTATTTTTTTGCTAATTCTGCCATCTGGACACCCTCTATATTTACATAAATGTTAACGCCTTCAAGCCTTCTTGCTGAGTTATAAAGCACAGCACATAAGACCTTGGCTGCCGTTGACACTACTTTCCCCTACACGTTCTTAATTCAATGGAAAGATTACGGCATCTTTAATTATTATTTTCAACATTCACATTTGCATTGCAACACAAGTGTGAAAATCTGTAATCGTCGACAAGCTTCCAGTGGGAATTTATATATTCTTATCGACATCGTTAATTTTAAATTTGCATGCACAATCTGACGTAAATTGTAAATCACTTCGACATCCAAAATCAGTTACAATTTATCATCTTGAAACGTCATAATTTCCGAAGAAGACGGATTGTATGAAATAATATCTAATATATTCTTGAAGGGTAACAAAATAAAGTCAATCTACACAGACTTTTATTTGGAAAGATTTTAAAATTTTATTATTTAATGTATTTCAACAGAATGTGTACTTTTTAAAATTATTTACGGATGAACAAGATACACTGTTCACACAAAACCTCCGACAAACCCTCACCGATCAACGAATTAATAAAAAAACTCTATGAAAATATTTATAGAGTAATATCAAATGAAATAATATAAACTTTGTTTTCGTATTATTTAAACGAAGTTTTGACATTTTGTACATATATGTGTTGTGACCAAGTAAATGGTTAAACTAATAACATGTGTTGCGGATATACCATATATTAAACAGTAAGTACAACAGAAGAGAATTACACGACTAGTAAGTGTGTGTCGGTTGACCCAGCGTTCAATCTGTTCGATTCTTTTATTTACCAGCCTCCCCACGAGTTAGGATGTGGCACAAGTCCGAGTTTAATGTGGGGGTCCCATGCACGTATATTCGGCCAAAAAATTCCCCATATTAAACGTGGTCGGGTAGCTGTTTCCTGAGACGAAACTCTACCCTTCGACATAGCCTCGTCTGGGGATACTCTCTGGCCGGAGGCAGAGAGTATGACCAGCACAGCCGGAACAAATCTATTCGACTGTGATATTTAACAGCATCTCCCCATGTATGTAGCACAATGCCGAGTTTACCCTGAGTTCTCCGAGCCCGTAGGCTCGGCCAAAAATATTCCCTTAGAACCCGCATAAACGGGTTCAGGGTCTGTCTACCTCCCTGGACAAAAATTTGCCCTTTGGCAATGCCTCGTCCGGCTTCCTCTCTGCTCGAGGCAGATGAACAATCTATGCGACTGATACCCCAAGGCCTTCTCACCTACTAATCTTATAGTAGGCTGAAGCTTCCAACATAGACTCTTTAGAGTGAGGACACCACAAGAATAAAGAAATATTATTTGTGTCTCATTTGTTTTCCTATTTGACATTCTTAAAAATGTCAGCTATAACAAAATTTACAAACAAAATCAATTTTGAGAAAAATAACAGATATATTTGTATTATTAAAGGGACGATATCTATCGAGAATGCTTATACTTTTTTCATGAACGAGGAAAGAGAGCTTAGAAAATTTGACACTCACAGGAAATATTGAAGGTAAGACAGATAGAAAAAAATATCGCATAATCGCTTGTATAAATATTTAGCAGAAAATGATTTTAAACAAATATCCAAAATGTGACATTTATTAAGAGCTACAAAGGAAGGGGACCATGATTGCCAGCGTCCTGAAAGCACAAAGCACATAAAAGCAAAAAAAGTATTCCAACGAAATCTTGTTTTTTAAAAATTTAATTCCAAACAAGCCGATAAATCTAAGACGGAAGAGGTTACTGAGGGACAAGAGGATATATAGCGGCAAGTGTTTACTGAGGGGCAAGTGGTTACTGAGGAGCAAGTGGTTACTGAGAGACAAGTGGTTACTGAGGGGCAAGTGTTTACTGAAGGGCAAGTGGCTACTGAGGGACAAGTGGATACTGGGAGACATGTGGTTACTGAGGGACAAGTGGTTACTGAGGGACAAGTGTTTACTGAGGGGCAAGTGGTTACTGAGGGACAAGTGGATACTGGGAGACATGTGGTTACTGAGGGACAAGTGGTTACTGAGGGACAAGTGTTTTACTGAGGGGCAAGTGGTTACTGAGGGACAAGTGGATACTGGGAGACATGTGGTTACTGAGGGACAAGTGGTTACTGAGGGACAAGTGGTTAATGAGGGGCAAGTGGTTACTAAGGGACAAGTGTTTACTGAGGGACAAGTGGTTACTGAGGCGCAAGTGGTTACTGAGAGACAAGTGTTTACTGAGGAGCAAGTGGTTACTAAGGGGCAAGTGGTTACTGAGGGACATGTAGTTACTGAGAAACACGTGGTTAGTTAGGGACAGGTGGTTATTGAGGAACAAGTTGTGAAGAAAACTGGGAAAATTTTTCTGTGGACAGAAAACAATAAAAGAAAATGTCTCAAGAGACAGAAGATTGACACTGTATGTAAATATTTGAAAACCGTGGTTAACAAGGATGAGAGAAGGCGCAAATGAATCTCACGGGCGAGGGGCTCGAGAGAAGCAAATATGAAACAGAACTTACGGCTTTACTTTGGGCTAAAATGACGAAATCTATTTGCCAATCCTGTGCTAGCATTACATTCATGAAAAAAAGGTACCAAAGATGAAATATGATCTGAACAATTGCCTCATATTTATAGAAAAAGCACGGGGAAAGGGAAGCTGCGTTACGGCGATAGGAAAGAGATTACCCAGATGCCAGGACAGGACGGATAACATTGCAGATTCTATTTTAGACTTTGTTCAGAATCTCTATATAAATAACCGAAGCACCAGCCTAAATCTGTCGAAAATATGCAATGCGCAGTATGCAGTGGTAAATTTATTAAAGTGCAATATCGATGGGGTGAAAAAGATTGTCGACCCCGTTAGAGGAACCCAATTTTCCTGGTAGCAACTTATGAATTGACACGATATAGCCATTTCAATTTCAATTTCAATTTTCGACTGATCTGGAAAACGCTACACCGAGAAATCGCAATGAATGGTTAGGATAAGGCATGTTGTTGGAAGGCAAAAAGGGTTTCTAAGAGGATGAAAAATGAGCACCTTACCTTTTGGCTTTAGATAACCTGCAAAAAGTGGATGAGCACTAGTAAAAGAACCAATCAATCAGAATATAAAAAGTTAACAAAATTTGAAATCTTTTTGCATATTATATTTTCCTGCCAAATTGTAGCAGAGTGTATCTTTTAAATTACATTATTAATTGTATCATTTGAACTCCGTTATATGTACTGATGACTGAATAAATCATGTCGACGGTTTAATGATATTGAGAAGCTTCTAGCTGAATACGAAATAATCGTTGAAGCTATTGCATATATTTTGTCTTATTTACTTAATTATAGATGAGATTTCAGTCATTTTAATTGATTCTGTCAGTAGATCAATTTATAATCTATATATCATTTGCTTATTTAAAAATTGTGTTTATTATACGAATATTTAATTCAGATTTTTACCTTATGCATTAATTTAAATAATTTCAAGTCGGCATCTATTTTCTTCTTTCTTTCCTTTCCCTTACTTCATATATCTTTAACAAGTTTTAAAACATTGAGAATAAAAATCTAAGAATTTAAAAATTTGAGAATATCATCATCGGTTCTGGCAGTGGGTAGTTGCATGGCGGGGAACCTGAACCCCTCAATCCCTATGTCTCTGTTGCGTGCCAATATCTGAGCTTGTGTGAAAGAGTCTTCAGTCAATTCAGTGAAAATAGCTTATTTTTATGTGTTTGCCTTTTCTTCTTTCGAGTAAGAAGATATCTTGTAGGATGGTAGTAGAAAGATTGTTTGCACTTTTGACTGTGTTTAAGAGTTCTTCCTGGGCTCTGTCTGAAAGTGTCTTGCACTGTTACGTTTTGGACGTGGTCTTTGTAATAGGTGATTAAGGTTGTTCTGTAGCATAGCATTTCCATTGTTTGCATTTTTCCTGATGTTTCCAAATGAGTGTTACGATGACGGGAAAAAAAGGCAAAACAAGTTGTAGAAAGCAATCATATCATTTCTATTTTTACCATTTTTTGTTTTTTCGGAAAACAAATTCAAAATGTACTTTTTTAAAAATAAAAACATTTTTAAAGTAAACTTTTAGAGATTACACTGGCAAAAGCATAAAATGTAATATATTCAGCACTTTAGAAATGAATGCTGCATTATTTTCCATGTTGGAAACCAAAAAAAGCAGCGAAACCAAATGAAAAGCGTAAATGAGACTAAATTTTCGTTCAAAATTTACGTCTTGCTTAATCATAGTTAACGTCTCAATGAATGAAATAATGGCAGTAATAAAATTTATATCTTGAAAGATATTTGTGCTTTGTGTACATGTGAGCTGTGATTAGTTAAAATGTCCCCAGTAATTGAGCAAATTTATACGCTGGACACAGTTCTTTCTGGCAAATTTATTTCGGAATGATTAACTACTTCGGATAAGGATTTGAGCGTAACCTTTTCAAGCAGATTTTCAACTTTTAAAAATCTTAGCACAAAGTCACAATGTATTCTATATAATTATACACACAAAAAAATAACTGAAGATATACCTGGAAATAAATATAAAAACAAATTTCTGTCATAAATCATTTCGGACCAGTGAACAAAACAAAAATATTTAAGTTCATATACGCGAATCAGTGCATTGATAATAATTTAGCCTAATAAAATATAAAATCACTGTTAAATGTCATTTGGGTGTTTGTAATTTTGAGTTTGGTTTCTCAGTTAATTAATATTTGAAACAAAGGATTTCTGTTTGAATTTACCTACGGACATTTGGGCTTAGTTAATCCGAAATTTGTCGAAAATTCAAATAAAAATGGGAATGGTATTTACATTAGTCGGACTATTGTCCTCATCTTTGTTGCCATATTTGTCACAACGTTTCGACCGTTGTACGCTCCGGCCTTCTTCAGGTGGTTGGAATTTCGAACTGAACCCTTTATTTCGATCACTGGGGTAGACTGTTCTAGTTCCACGTGCCATGTTTGATGGATGTCAGTTATCAGTTATCTCATGCTGAAAGTTCTCCACTGCCTTAACCGGGTATTGAACTCACACTCTTTGGGTCTGTCACTGGATCTAACCAACGCCTTTATCCACTGTGCCATGTGTCCTTGAGGACACATGGCACAGTGGATAAAGGTGGAGAACTTTCATAAGAAGGCCGGAGCGTACAACGGCCGAAACGTTGTGACAAATATGGCGACAAAGCTGAGGACAATAAATGTAAATCCTGTACATAATACCCCATCTCAGAAATATAGACCAAAAATATTTTTTTCTAGAAATACATTCCCACATTTAAAATAAACGAACTTCGGCTGATTGATACAGCGAAAGTTAAATGGCAAATTACGAAACAGAAAGTTTGTAGGATTATTTTTCTTTTCTTTTCTTGGTAGGATTTAAGCGGAATTCTTCACATTTAAATACTTTTACGACGGTAAATAGTTATTCCGTAATTACAGAATGAGAAATCGGGTTCATTAAATAAGGCATTATTATTTCTGACCAACGATTGGTAATATTGCTTCTTGACAACGACACTTTTCAACTTTAAATGTGACGTTGTATGAAATTTGTTTGTTGATAGTCCATCATTTCAGGCAGTGTGTGCATCTTTCAATTTTGTTGTGAGGCTCTCCCCCTTTTACACAAGATGGACTCGTCTAAAGTATATTTATACTGACAGAGTTGGAGATACGAACTATTACGGTGAATTCATTGAAAACATGCACAAATTGAGGGCTCCACTCAATGAATTATTGAAAAAAGAGAACAAATAGAACTGGACGGAAGATTGTCAGAAAGCCTTTAAGGAGACCATAAAGAAATTAACGTCTGATCTAGCTCTGACGAATTTTGATCCCAAACTGGAAATTATCATTGCTAGTGGCGCAAGCTGACACGGAGTGGGAGCTTGTATATTACACAAGATGCACGATGGTACCAGTAAACCTATAGCTCACGCATCTAGATCGTTTTTACCAGCAGAGAGGAATTATTCGCAAATTGAGAAGGAAGCGTTAGGCATAATATTCGCATTAACTCGCTTCCACAGATATATATATATGGAAGAGAGTTTACTCTTCAAACTGACCATAAACCTCTTTTCACTATATTCGGATCGAAAAAGGACTACCAATTTACACAACCAATAGATTTCTGAGATGGGAAACTATATTATTGAATTATAATTTCAAACTAGGGTTCCTACCGTTAAAGAAAATTGGTCATGCGGATGGATTATCTAGATTGGTACCTGCGAAATGCGAACCTCTGGAAGATTCTGTAATAGCGACTTTGCGAGCCGAAAACGAAATTAGTAAAGTTCTAAACAATACAGTAGCGGAATTACCAGTGAACTTGTTAGAAATCAGAAGAGAAGCTGAAATGGATGAATTCATAAAAAGTACAAAAAGAAAAAATAGAAGAAAAAGAAAGAAATCCAGCGGACATTTTTTTAATTTGTGATCACGTATTACTTTATAATGAGAGAGTGGTCATACCCAAATCTTTAAAATGACGAATTCTGAAGGACTTTCATCTAGGACACCCATGGAAAAATCGGATGAAAGCGTTAATGAGAAGTTTCGTGTACTGGCCTAATATGGATAACATTACTCAAATGGTAGAAAAATGTAATGGCTGTGCTGCGGCAGCAAAGGCACCACCTATTATACAAAAACCATGGCCTATGGAAGACCGACCTTGGTCTAGAATCCATGCGGACTATGCAGGACCCATAGATGGATATTACTACTTGATAACGGTAGATAGTTTTAGCAAGTGGCTAGATGTTTTCAGATACAAAACCCTACGACGGAAAACACTATTAATTGTTTATACGAGTTATTCGCAAGATTCGGCGTGGTAGATTGCCTTGTAACGGAAAATGGTACCCAATTAACCTCGAGCGACTTTCAAGAATTCTGCGCGACTTAACAAGTCAAACATATTAAAATAGCACTATACCATCCACGATCTAACGGGTAAGCCGAAAGTTTTGTGGACACGCTTAAGAGAGCCTTGAAAAAAGCAGAGGACGTACCAACAGAAAGAACCATACAACGGTTCCTACAAGTCTACAGAATCACCCCGAACGGAAACACACAATCTGGCCTTTCGCCAGCTGAAGTGATGTTTGCCCACAAAGTACGGTCTGTTTTTGACAAACTATTACACAGCAAAATAAAAACCGGCATACACCGGTAGTGCCTATAAGATCCTTCAAACCAGGCGAACGGGTCTATTTCAGAAAGTTTAAGAATAACATGGCATACTGGGAACCAGGTACGATAATAAGCAGACTGGAGAATATTCTGTACACGATTCAAGGCGAAAAATTCACTCACAGGAGACATATCAATCAGATACAAAAAAGACGGGTAGAGGAGCCAAGGTCGTCACCTTCAGAAAATGAAGACTCGATGGAGGCG
Organism: Acanthosepion esculentum; assembly: GCA_964036315.1. NCBI lineage: Eukaryota > Metazoa > Mollusca > Cephalopoda > Sepiida > Sepiidae > Acanthosepion > Acanthosepion esculentum. The sequence goes on from OZ038477.1 coordinate 18,923,271, forward strand.
ATTTTTGAAGCATTTGAAATTCAAAGACCACAAGTAGCCACAGAGATTAGAAGAACATGCAGGAAAATAAAATTCACAGAACCGCTTATAATAGACCACAAGCGAAAACATTGACTCTGCCCCAAAAAAAGAAGGTAGGGAGGGGGTGCTGTGGGACTCTCCACCTTTTACACAAGATGGACTTGTCTAAAGTATACTTATACTGAGAGAGTTGGAGATATGAGAGAGATACGTTGAGTCCACAGAGTGAGTGATAATTACGGCTTTACACACAGAGACTTGTACATATAGTTTCTTCTAACCCGCATTCCTGGACTACTAATCTTCATTAAATTTTGTATTCTTACGTTCAATACACTTATTTTCCTATTTCAATTACGGGCGTTATTTATTTATTTGTGCAGGATTCCATCCCCGGAATTTTTAACAAATCTATTTCTTGTTTTATACTATGCAACACTTTTGGTCTGGTTAACTTTTAAGGAACAGATATAAAAACATTTTCTAAGAATCAAATATTCAATAAGGAAATACAAAATCTACCTGAACGTTGGCGAATCATATTAGAAATTCAGGAAAAATAATTTGTTCATTGAATAATGAGAGCATTGGAACAGCACGTTTGTTTTATATTCATGTAGTTATTTATTCATTCATTCATTTCATTGAAGTATTGACCATATTCTTTTGATTTATTCTAACCTGTCTATTATCTATTCAGCATTTTGAACTTTGCATACAGGATAAAAGTGTTAGAAATCAGAAATATTGTTTTGTCCTGAAAATTTTCAAGAATTTAAAATTAGAGAGCTTTATAAAAACGAGTCATTCTTATGCAAACACGTTGAGACAATGAAATCAAATTACTTCTGATTAAAAGTAACAAAGTTATGTTTAAAATTGGAGTATTTTATTCAATGTAAACCAACCAGTTATTACATTTGCATACGCACAATGTTTTCACATTGGAAGCAATACTGTAGATTTAACAGACAGACAGTCTTGTAAAAATCCACCTAATGTAAATATGATAAAGCTCATGTGTCTGATATCAGTTTTAAAGATAATAATATACTGTTGGCAACAGCGACAACGTAATGCGTAAATATGGCTATAATTTTCTGAAATTATTCTCTAATTATCCAGAGAGCAAATAAAACTGGAAGAATCTTAGGAAATAAATCCTATCTTTTTCAAGAGCAATAAAAGGGAGAGAAATCTGCGTGAAGATTAATGGAAAAAGGAAAAGGTATAAAAGTAACAAATTTAGAAAAAATAAAGCTGATTTATAATTGGAAATTATTCGAAGAAATGTTGGGAAAGATATTAATCCAAATTGAAACAAACTTTTAGACGACAAAAAAAAAAGAAAGAAATTAAATAAAAATGGTAAAATCTCGAACAATGCTGACCGTTTTCTTTTTCTTGCATGACAATGACTTTCCGTAAATCAAGGAGAAATGGAGAAAATGCATTCGTTATCTGAACTGTTTTTGTATGATAACTTTCGGAAGCGTTTTACAAAGGCGCGCCCCATTCAATGCACCCTGTAGTAATTTTATTGGAATTAGAAGATAAGATGATTTTTATAAGTAATAATTCTTAGAAATATGAAGAAATAAAATATTCAGTCCAGATTTCGTTGCTTCCTGAAGGAATCAAATTCACTGATAAAGGCATTTATTAACTTCCAATACATATGTTTTTAGTCAATCAACTTAACCCAGACGACAATAATAAAAGGATCTAAACCTTACTAGTAAAGATTTTAGCAACAATTTTAACTCAAACAAAATAGCGCAATCCAATTTATATTGAAATTCATATTTTTATAAGAATATTCTTTCAAATATTTTAATTATGAATTATGTAAATCGTTTACAGATAAACTTTATACTTAACTTATGACAGGTTTTGTCTCGGGGAAATAAGTTGAAAATATTGTTAAAACACAATCTGCAAATTTTAGTTTATTGTTCAGTCGCTTTCATCCTTTCTACATATCAGATATCAAAAGCGACATAAGAGTGATAGCACAACTCTTGTTAATGACATGCCACGTGGGGCCGTTGCATAAACACGTATTTTATTTTTGTGTTTTTTTTTTCTGGAGAGCTGTTCTACCCATTGCTTCTCTGACAGTGTCTATCAATACAAGTAAAATTGTTATATTTTTATTCCTTTTTCATCGGATTACTTTGCCTAAACTTCATAAGCGGGATTTCGTAAGCAGTTAAGCCCATATCAGTTTAATACTATTTAATCCACGAAAGAGATGTTTAAACTGAAATGTTTCATGATTACTTACTAGGCTTAATAAAAGGTCACATATATGAGGCACCTAGTGACTTACAAACCCGCTTGTAACAGTGATTTTCTAAGCGTAACATTGTGGCACAAGGCCTGTGAGGATAGAACTCAATGCTCAATCATATCTGATCTGGCGAGACAAACTTGTTAAACATTACACCATGTCGAAGTGCCCAAATCAGGCTTGTAATGATCAGCCAGACGAGCTTGGTAACACATACCCTAGGTTGGTGTGTACATCCAAAATGGTGAAGTAAACGTATTAAAATGAGAACGATAAGTCATAGGAGAATAAATGGAATAAAGTTACTTAACATAATAAAAGTCAGGAGAGTGTAGGTAAATTTTAATCGCAATGTTAGCCATTTCCTCATCAGGAAAATTCGGTATTCATTAAACGAGTAGTCAGTGATACAGTCGGGTGAAATTTATAAAATCTTTCACTTAAAACAATTTGTCAGGAAAATAAGTTTCTCAAGTCCAGCTGCTGTTTTCGCTTTTTTCTAGTATTGATGGAGGTTTCGAACCTAACCTCTTATTTGGCGTAAGGTGGAATGCCATCATTTTAATTGTATCGCTAATTTCTCGCTGAGTTACATGTATCTGTCTATAACTCTGAGATGAGGTATTATGTACACTATTTACATTATTCGGACTATTGTCCTCATCTTTGTCGCCATATTTATTGCAACGTTTATGCCGTTGTACGCTCCGGCCTTCTTCGGGTGGTTGGAATGGCGGACTGAACATTCGACATTCCAACCACCTGAAGAAGGCTGGAGCGTACAACGGCCGGAACGTTGTAATAAATATGGCGACAAAGATGAGGGCAATAGTCCGAATAATGTAAATAGTGAGTTACATGTGATATCCATTGTAACTCTTGCCGTTGCTGAAAGTCGTAAATTGATGTAGTTTATGTTATTTCGTATGGTTCTTTGTTTTTGAAACTGTAGCGCCAGTGCACAATGTTCGAATGATAACTGGTGTATAAATTAAGACATAATAGTATGCATTGCGTCATGTCTTAGAGAATGACATTTTAATTAAATTCATTTAAGAATATAACTGCGCCTTATACGCGATAACCAAATTAATGATGTCATTAAAATCTGATAAAATGCAACCTGAACTACAGTGCCCCGATTAAACCCAACATTCCGCGATTTTAATTACTATTTAGAAACAGAAACAATGAAAAAAAAATACTATTTTTAATGACTAATTCACTATATGTAAAACACTAGTGGACCGGTGGCGGGTCGCCGATGGCAACGCCAGTGGTCATCTGGTGGCAGCCGCTGGCAAGCCACGCCTGGCAACCGGTGGGCCTCTAGCCGTCCGAAAGTGGTAACATTGCCGAGAGGAACATGCCGGCGGTCGGACAGCGTGCCACCAGCGTTAAACACCAGTGGCATGTCGCCCAATGGCAGATTAATGGCTTGCGTGTTGTGACTGTGTAAATTAGGGTATCTAAAGGTGAAGCGGCAAAGTGTTTCCATTAAATAAAATAAAGTTTTAATAAGAATGATTTACCGTATAAACAATCTTTCCATCCGGCTTCTTCTTCTGTTCTTTCTTCTTTTTTTTAATCCCTTTCAGGATGTCGCAGACCATAGCTCTCAGAAATTTCCCCTCCTTTGTAGCTTTTAATAAATGCATTTGTTAATGATGGTAGCAAGCGGTTGTAAGCATCGAGCAGGCATTTTGCTATGCAAGTGTTTGATTAATCAAGACAAGATCGAAAAAGTACTTTGTGGCAACATCTGCGAAAAAGTGTGAGGCCTACAAAGCATATTTCGGCATGTCTGTCGGGGATCAAGACGAAACATGGGCACCTCATTCCACCTGTGATCTCCTCAAAAGAAGTCTAGAAGGTAAAATAGAAAGTTTTGCTTGTTGTTTTTTGTAAAAAAAAACAGGCTGAAACATATTTGCATTTTTATGTTCATTTTTTATTTTGCTCCTTTACATGATGAAACAGAGGGGAAAAACAGATCCATGAAATATGCAATCCTGCAAATTTGGAGGGAACAAACTGACGACTCAAGCAATTACATTTTCTCCATAGTGAACATTTTCTTCCAAACGTCAAGCAGGCAAGATGCATCTGCTATGATATATCCAAACCTTTCATCATCCATTGCCACACTGCATTGAGCGTCCCTTACCCACTCTCTTTCAACGACAAAGCAACCGTCTTCAGAAGAGAACAAAATTCAGAAGAAGAGAAAATCATTGACCCAGTTTACGTAGGTTCAGGTAAAGAAAAAACCCGTACTAGTCCATTATTTATATTATTCAGACCATTGTCCTTTTCTTTGTCGCCATATTTATTACTGCGTTTCGGCCGTTGTACATTCCGGCCTTCTTCAGGTGGTTGGAATGTTAAACTGAACACTTTATTTCGCTCACTGGCGTAGACTGTTCTAGTTACGTGTTCCATGTTTAAGGTATGTCAGTTATCAGTTATCTCCTGTTAATTACCCTCTGAAGGTTCTCCACTGCCTTAACCGGGTATTGAACTCACACTCTTTGGCTCCTGTCACTAGATATGGCGATAAAAGATGAGTACAATAGTCCGATAATGTAAATAATGCATATAATACCTGATCTCAGAAATATAGACCGTATTAGTCCAATCAAAATTACCTCAGTGACCTGATTAGAGATACTGGTCTCACAAAGTTCATTACCGAGCTTTTGTCATCAAGAGTAAAGCAGTGGAATTTGTTAGGTGAAAGGTTACAAGCTGCAGGTTAGGGAAAACATCAAGATGGCCTTTGCTTCTGGATCAAATTGACCGGTCTTTTCGAGGCAGTTGGAATCGCCTGTAGCCTATTCATCAATAACACATCCAGGAGGCCCAAAGTCGTGCTGCTTCATAACGGGAACGTATATACATCTCTTCCCCTGGCTTACACGATACAGCTCTATGAGGAATACATTGCGTCAAGTCATATAAATAGTACGGTTAGTAGGTTAGCAGAGACTACAAAGTGGTGGCCTTGCTGGTGGGTCACTAAGGCGTCTTTACCGAGTTTCCTTGTTATCTTTGCCTTTGGAACAGCATGGATACTGCGACACACTACTACAAGTGGGACTCGTCACCACAGAACGAGGTCCTTGTGGGGAGTGACAACGTCAAATAGTAGCCACTCTTGGACACCAGAAGTATTATTTCCTCCACTTCACTTAAAATTGGGTCCCATGAAAAAATTTGTCAGACAATTTTTTTTTCAGATTAGATAATGGGTATGCAGCCTTCAAGTCCCTTCAAGACTCGTTCGCTAAGCTGTCTGTGGCAAAAATCAAAGCTGGTGTCTTCGTCGAACCAAAAGAAAGAAAATCATACAGTGCACAGAATTCCGTGAGAAGCTCAAAATGACGGGGAAAGCATCGTGCAACAGCCCTGTCGCACTGGTTCAGGTCTTTCTGGAAATATCAAGGCAGAAAACAATGTGGAGCTTGTCGAGACCCTGCAGAAAAACTATGAGAAAATGGATTGCAACGTCCATATCCGTGACGCGAAGCTTGATAAATTCAAGGAGAACATAAGGGCGTAATCAGAGGAGCAAGGCAAGGGATTCAACCAGGATATGATGAACTTTGAACGACGCTGCCAGTATCATAAAACGAAAACATGACGGGGAAACTATATTTGGTGGCTGATTCTTAAAATAATTTCCGTAAACCGCGAAAAACTACTCTAATCTAAACTAATTCTAAATGTCTTTTGTAATCCTAGAATAAAGAAATGCTACTTTCGAATTATATGCAGTTTTGTTTCTATTTTGTGTATGAACGGGAATGTCCAAATTTGCCAGTTTGAGAAATATCATTATCGTGGTCATATAAGTTTGAGGGAAATTCTTTACACTATTTACACTGTTCGGATTGTTGCCTACGTCTTTTTTGTCATATTCACGTTGTACTCTCCGGTCTTCTTCAAACTCTCTCTATATTTCTTAGATGAGGTATTGTAATTATTTACACTATTTGCACTATTCGGAGTGTTGTCCTCATTTCTGTTGCCACGACGTTTCAGCCGTTGTACGCTCCGGCCTTCTTCAAGTGATTGGAATTTTAACTAAACCCATTATTCAGACTACCTGGGTAGGTTGTTCTAGTTCCACGTGCCAAAGCATACAACGGCCGAAACGTCGTGAATATAGCAACGACAATTCGAATAAGGTTATTAGTGTAAGTAATTACAATAACTCATCTCAGAAATATAGACAAATCTTAAAGGAAATATTAGGCATTTTTCATACTTTTTAGTCGTAAAAAGTTGCTACACAGCCCCCAAATAATCGTGTAACACAGGTACTTTCAAATGATTCACCATTTTGTAGTGATATCCCCGAAAGAAACAGTAATTACAGATATATGTATATGGAAAAACTTATTTTACAATCTATTAGTAAGAATAAAGTTCCAATCGGACATCTTCTTTCACTAAACTCTACGTTGTGGAATAGAATCCTAAGAAGATATACTATCTCGACCACTGCATTTTTGGCGTTTGCTCAAAGACTACACTTGTCTTTTACTCTTTCTGTTAAATACAACAAACTCATTCACTAACTATATCTTGAGTGGCTCCTGCGCCATGAATAGGGTGAAAATGAAAAATGAAAATGCAATTAAAATTTAAAAGCGTAGAAAATTATTTATTACAATCGAATTTAGAGCTCTGGAGTAAGAAGGACTTAGAAAATAGTCTTCAGTCTCTATCATTCCATCTTTCTATTCAGGTTCATTTATCTGTCTTTACTAAGCAAAGCGTCATAAAGACCACATGAAATTTTGAGGTCTTTAGTGCTGAAGCTACTTGATAATATATTTTCAATCAAATTCTTTAGTTACCATTTTATCAGAGTCTCAGTCACGTTTTATATTGTTTGGTACTTCTCACTTGAAAGGAAAGGAAACGACAAAAGAAAATCTTATATTCATAAATAGCAGTGACGAATACCTTATTGTGACTCGATCTACAAGAAACACGCGCTAGCTGGCTGGATGAAACATTGGTCAATCTAGAGTGAAAAGATGTTTTACGTGTATGGGAATATGAAAAATAAGTGTTATTATCAATAAAAAGGGGTAACGTGTGGGTTATGAAACATTTTCTTGGTCGATTATTAGACGCCTCCTACGATTGAGTCTTTGTTGTTTTTTTTTAATTCGGATTTAGGTATTCTTGTTTTGTATGTAACCAGTTAATTTAATTACGAACATTGTTGCTTTCCGATCGAAAAGTATCATAGGATATGTCCTATATTTACCCACCCTGAGAAATCAGGAATATAAACATGTTTAAATATATACAAAATATCTTTTTAAACAAAAGTCTATTGAAGCAGAACATTTATATCAGGATTTCTGTGTGGATATTAATTTTCTTACAGACAATGATGCAATCCAGCAGTTTATCTCTCTTATTTTGGTAACAAAGATTCTTTCTCTGACGTTTCTCATGTGTTCCCTTCCATTTACGGTTGGGGCTATTTCTTGAAAAATTATGGCCTCATATTCCCATTTTTTTGACATTGATGCTAACCTTTCCTCGAAAATTCCACCAATTCTACGTTTTACTAATTTTCTCTCCCTTTCCCCTCCGAAATGCTGTATATTCCTACTTTGATCAATACAGTGTTCGAATTCACGAGATATAGGAAACTAGACGAGTTTTATCTTATCTTATATCCATTAATTTGTATGGATTTTGGAAGCGTAATACCGGATGTCTCTTCTTTTCTAAGCAAGCTGCCTCCTATACAAAAACATCGAGGAATATCCGGAATCTATAACTCACGTAGATTCTTTGTAATCTGGGATTTCTGATCAATTTTAGAAGGAAAATAAGCATCACCATTCCTCTACGAAGAATTACGGGCGTATAAAAACCTGGACGGATATAAGGATTCATCAAAATCCGCATAGTTTCTGCTCATAAAGAAGCCAATAAATTCGAATATCTTTTTACATTTGAATAAGTAACGGAAACCAAATTGTTTATTTTTTTACTACGGTTTACCCAATTAAAGTCCTAAGAGCCGCTCTATGTGGAGTGTTGCCGAATGAGATTATTGTAAACAGATAAAAGGTGGAAGTAAGGAAGGTATGTTATTAATTTTCTATCCGCATGCAAGAGGTTTGGGCCCAATATTTATGCTGCTTTATTCTTCAGAAATAAATGATTTCCTTGCATTTTATACAGATATTAGTATTGTACCTTACATTTACAGGGACATTTTCACAAGTTACCGTCCAAATAGTAATGGTACCACTAACAGTTTCCTTATAAGGAAATATTTGGCATTCATGGAGGAACAGACAGTACTACTGTCGGTTGAAATTTATAAAATATTTCTATTAAAAATAATTATCCAGAAAAAATTTAAGTCAAGTAGGTGTTATTGGTCTTTCTAGCATTGAAGCGGTGGGGGTTCTCTCTTCCTTCTTAAATTTTATTTGAAGTAGTGTAGAATGTCACTATCTTGATTATGTCATTGTCTTCTCTTCGAATTCTATGTGCTGTCCATTTTAGCTGTTCATTCTGCTTAAAACCCTCATTTGATTTGGTTTGTGTTATTTGGTACAGTTCTTTGACTCTGATTCTAGAGCGCAAATCCACAAGACAAATGTCTCATTCGCAGAAACCTATGTTTAACCACTGATTAGAAAAAGCGGTAGTATACAGCTGACATTTTAGATATTTCTGAACTCGTACGACATCATGCATGGCATCCATATGAATGTTTCTGTTTGACAAAGTTTATTAAATAACAGACTGAACTTTCAAGTAAATGTTTTGGTTTTATAGGAAATTTGTGGTGGTAGCCGTAACTACATCTAGAGCCGTGTATTTTATGTCCAATTTAAAATTGTTATAAATGATCCATACATCGATGATGTTGACAATTTGTTGAAGACCATTTTTATCATATTTATAACTACGTCATCAGCATAGCACCCCACGGCACATCCTCGGCACATTGTTATTGGGACGGAAAGCAGGGACAATGTTTTCCATTAGTATATTTGTTTAGCATGTATTGAATTTTTAAATTATCAGAGTCCATCTGTGCTTGTATATATGCAGAGATTAGGCTGGGAAGAGATTCAATATATTAGGACTCTCTTGTCCTACTCCTGAAATATTTTGGTATTGGGGTCCTTCCCAGATATTTACCACTTTCTGGACCGATATAGCTTTTGTATCACACTAGATATTCAGTAAAGTCAGATCTTGAAAGGTGGGAGGGCCCAACATATAACGTCACAGCACAAAATAACAAAACTATAAGGATCAAGCGACTCCTCACACATGAGGTCTCATCCGCAACACAAAGGAACAAAGGCCACCCGCACTGCACAAAAAAAAATGGACGACAGATAACTTTGTCGAAAATCGGACATTATCAGTCATCATTATACACACCAGAAAAAAGTCGATGTTCAATGTCTTCTTCTTTTATGTGCCGCGTCCATTCAGGACATAGTCGATCATGGTACTCTACATCTCCCTGTCCCTTGTAGCTCGTAAGTTTTTTCTTTTTGTTTTTCCTCCCAAACCCTGCTTTACCATCCATTAGCTCAAGCTCATTAAGTACGTTACGCGCTAATTTCCCCTGTCTCTTTTCCCCTTCATTTGTCCTGTGAGTATCAGATTTCCCAAGCCCTAATTCAAGATATTTAAATTTATGTACTTGTTTGTCTATTAAATGTCTAGCCCTCCTAATTAAAAAAAAAAGAAAATACTAGAAAAGCCGAAGTTAATCATCCTGTTCAAATTATTAAGCGTGTCGGGAGTTTTTGTCCGGTTGCTAGCTTTTTTTCACATCCATGTGAATAAAATAAAGTTCCAATCGGACATCTTCTTTCACTAAACTCTACGTTGTGGAATAGAACCCTAAGGGGATATATTATCTCGACCATTGCGTTCTTGGCGTTTGCTCAAAGACTACACTTGCCTTTTACTCTTTCTGTTATATACAACAAATCGCCATTTGTAATTTGCATTTTAGGCTCCACCGTTTACTAATTATACATTCTGAATTTATTTTATGATGGATACGTGGTACGTGCCATCACTGCTTTCGTTCTATTTCCAAATCATAATTTCTGTTTTAGAAATGTTTATATTGAGTCCTGTTTCTTGGAAAAAGGGAATTTAATGATGTTGTCATCATTCTCGAACTGAAGTTACAGTAAAAATGTACTTCATCTGATGATTAGAAAAATTAAAGATAAAACATAATCACAGCATCCGTTTTTCATTCATTTGTTAAATTCTTTCGTAGGGAATTAAACAATTTATCAGAGAAATGATGTAATTATTCACATGGATGTTCAAAAAAGCTGGCAACCGGAGAAAAACTCCCGACACGCCTATTAATTTGAACAGGATGATTAACTTCGGTTTTTCTAGTGTTTTCTTTAAGTGAATTAGGAGGGCTACACATTTAATAGACAATTAATTGTATAAATCGAGTCTTTTATTTCATTCTTCCTTCCTTGATTTTTCTTTCTTTTTTCCTTTTTTATTCTACCATATTTTTCAATTTTTTGGCTTTTTGTCAGGTTTCCTTTACGGATTTTATCAACTTGCTATTATCGCTGTGTTCTCAATCTTTCTTTTTTTTCATTGGATTACGCAGTAAGTTCTTATTTCTGACATTTTCTTTCTTATTTCATTTTTTGTGCTAACGTTTATTTTCTCTTTTATCCCTTCGTTTTTGCTTTGTTTTACATGTTTTCTTTCATTTCATTTCTTTATTTTCCATTAGTTTTAGTTTTCTTTCTTTTCAAAGAGGTACACCAGTGGCCCGGCAGCTTCTTGAAGAGACGTATAACTCATATAATAAATGTTTATCCTGGAAATGTTTTTACGTTTTTAAAGAACCTAATAGAGTAGTGCTGACTGATTTTATAGATCGAACGTTATGCAGTGAAAATCTCGAAACAAAATACGACTCATAAATATGAAGACGATGTTTATGGAAAGATCCTCGTAGTTTTGGGGTTTTATTTATTTTTCTTATTTATTTGCTATTTCTTTGTCCATTCCTTCTTTTGTTCTGATGTTGATTGTTTCTTTCTTTCTTTGTTGTTCTCCCTTACATTTCATTTATTTCAATCTCTGTTTCTTTATTTCGTTCTATTTTCCTTTTCCGCCTACGCTTTCGTTCATTCGATTACTTTCAGTTTTTCTGTATTTCCTCTTCAGTACACATTCTTGCTTATTCAAGTTCATTCTTTTTTATTTATTTCTTTGTTTCCTCTTTTGCTTCTTTCTTTTTTAATTCTTGATTTGGGACTAATGTTGGTTATTTTGTATAAGTTTATTTTTTTCTTTCGTTTTTTTTTTACTCTTACGTTTTTTTTTTTTTTAAATTCAGCTGCTGTATTTTGTTTCTTTATTTCCTGTTACGCCCACATTCTTATTTATTCGATTACTTTCTTTATTTGTCTTTCCTCTCCTGCCTACTTTCTTTTCTCATCCGATATCTTTCTTTCATTTTTCCTTCATTCTTTCCTTCGTTATTTCCTTCTTTCTTTCAACGTCGTACACCAAATCTTTATTTCAACTGGAAGTTCTTTTTTTATGAATTTTCTTTTCTTTTAATCGGCTTTTAAATTTTATTGCTGCTTTGTCTATGTTCACAGACGGATCTAAATATCTAAAAGTTTTATATTGCAAAAGTAACAAAAATGAAGAAAAGATTAGATAGACGATAGCATAGGCAGATTTGAAAGCATACAACATTGTAGATTAAATTTCAACTTGATCTCTGTCATAAAACCTGGGCTTTTTAGTAATTCTCACCGGACTTTGTGTCTGTAAGCAACTGTCTCTGAACAAAGAAAATGGAATTTTTCGCGAAAAGAGGTTTAGTGGATGTAACAACTATTTAGCGAAGAACCTTACACTTATCATTCAGCTGTAATTTCCATCAGATTTAAAAATTGCATGTGCATAGAACATTAAAAGAAAAACGTGTTAGTGTCATTCTGCATGAGGAAAAAACATTTTAGTGCTAATTTGAATTAATTTCTTTGAGAAATCTTTATTATAATTACTTTTATTGTAATTCCCAGGGTATTCTTTTTATATTACAAGAAGGTTCCTTCGAGATATGAATTCGCAACGATGCGGGTGCCAGTTCGAAGCTAGACTAAGTTGATTTTTTTCCCGATATACGCCACATACTAAACGGTTGTAGAATTAAAAATCGACCTGACAGCCGAGATAAACATTAAAAATTATGCTGAAAGAGAAACTAGTCCAAAATAATTATATTTCTATTTGCTGGGCCTCTTAAGAAAGTAGACAATCATAGCTCGGCACTATTTCCAGTATTTATTAGTTCTTAGTAAAATTTGTTTTTCTCTATCTCTTTTAATCCTTATTCTGCCAGCCATTTACACAAGCTCATTAGCTACCTTACCCACTATATATCCTTGACCATCTGACATATATGTTCTGTGAGTGTCACATTCTCCGAGACCTTTTTCCTCATTACGTATGTAAGAAATTTCAAATGTATTTCTTTGATGCTATGTATAAGTATCCTTTTGATAACATTTTCATTAAATCTACGTCTTAACTATGCTCACATGTTCATTCTCAAATGTTTATTCTAAGCATCCTTCTGTAAGACCATATTTATATAATCTTTCTCAGAATTACAGCTATTATCACTAATACTAGATAATAGGTAGCAACAGTAACAAACGGTTATCGCAATAGGAAAGAAATTAAGGAGAATTGTTCAACATTCGATTGCAGTTATTTGCGTCCTCTTTACAATAATTGTGTTGACATAGTATGAATTCGCCTCTTTCCAGCTATGTACAAATCACAGCGCAATTTAAGGTTTTTCGCGTTGTAATTAAATGCAAATAAAACCAAAGTAACTACAATAGAAAAATACGGCGTAGAATTTCTTATAACTTATCCAAAGCTCCCTGTTGAAAAATAACAGATGTCGGAGAGTTGAGTTCATATTTCACTCTAGTTCATTACATTCGCTTCCGCAAAAATAGGCTTTGGTAAATGTATGAACCATTCTTTTCTAATACCAGCTTTAGGAAAATGGTAGGACATTTATCTGAAAAATCATTCTTATCTAGAAAAACAATTGTTAATGTAATAGAGACCCTGGAAAAAGAATTACTCTTACAATCCAAAATATCTTTAGACTTTAAATAACTAACAGAGGGTGGATCTACTTCTTCAAAGTGACGTGTACTTTCAGAATGAGGTGATCACTGTGCTACAGTATTTCCTGTTCTTTGTAGATCTTAATAATCTTTGTCACTTTGATATCTTTTCTCATCATTGCCAAAGTAGTTTATTGTCTGCAGTCCTCTGTCCCTCTTAAATTTATTATTACCTGTGATTGCCAAATATTCCATAACCTGTTTCCTCATTAGCTACCTTCGAAATTTTAGCAGTTTCGTTTTTTTTTATTTTAAATATAAGTTTCCTTTTGTTTCACTTTACCTGACTACGTCGTTGTGTCTAAGATGTTCAGTCCGTGATATTCATAGTATTCCAGCATTCACTACCATATCAGGAGACCGATTTATCATGACAGTTCAATACATTTTTTCTTTGTTCATAACGATATTTTCCTGTTTCTTAATACTTTCCTTAGCATTAGGAAACTCCTGGTTCGCTACCCAATTGCGCCTTCGGATTTTGGTGTCATTTACCATCCACATTATAAAAAAAAAAGACATAGATATTTAAATTTAGTTACATGCTTGATTTTCTAGTTCTAATTTTGGTCTTTTCCTTTTGCTGACAACCATGTATTATGTTTTCTTACAATTTATGTATATCCCTCCTATCTTACTATCTTTACAAGCTTCTGTAGAAGTTTCTGTTAATTTCTTTCTGTGCCTACTACCAACACAGTGTCAGCTGCATATCTGAGGTTACGACCGTGGCCGTCGATTATGAATCCCGATTAATGAATTCTCTAGCTATTACTTCAATGTAAATTTTTAATAAGTACGGTGAAATACACACACTTGTCTTATGTCACGTTCTGTTTTTGTGTATTTATTCAATTCATTTTCTATTCATACGCAGCTGGTTTGTTCCTAGTATATATTATGTATTTTTTTTAAGCGTTTCACCCCAAGCAAGGCAGGAAGCCACTAGCACGCAAGGGTTTACAGATTTGGAGAGAGAGCAAATAGGAGTGATAGAGGAAAGGATGAGAAGAGGGATAGAAGATAGATCAGGGCATCTGGTGACGTCGATTGATATTACATTTGAATATTTGGAGATTAGAGCTATCAGCGAAACAGGAAGAGTGGACGGTGTTTCACAGGCGAGAGGTGCGAGAAGCTATTGGAGTAGAAGAGACGGCTACATTTAACAGTTTCGATAGTGAAAGGGTATGAGCGAGATGCCAGCCTAGTAGAACGCTTAAATTCACGAAGTTACCATAAATTTAGTTTATGTTGTAGTTCAAATATTTTTCTGTGATGTTTTTTAAATGAAACGCTTTTGCGTAATCTGTAAAACGTAAGTATACCGCCTTTTGCATCTGTATTGTTTTTTGGGTATAATTCTGAGCATAAATATTGCATTCCTTGTTCCAGTGTCTTTAACGAACCCGCACTGTTCTTGTCCTATTTCTGGTCTAATCCTTCTGCGCACTCTATTCATCAGAAGTTGGGTTAAGCTTTAAAAATCAAAACAAATCAATGTTGAAATATAAACAATGCGTGCCATTAAAATAAATCATCGGTCCAGCAAAGCCTGTATTTTCTACATAAATAATAAAAATATATTCAATGAAAAAAATTAATAAAATTCAAAATGGAATCGACATTGACTAATATCCATTTTTTCACGATTAGAATCAGGTATGTACAGAGAAAAGAAGTCCTATCTTGAAGAGGCTAGTTAATGCTTGATAATGTATAGAGCTTTGTCAGTCACCCACTGGCATCTGTATCAATATTCCTCCTTTCAGAAATGACTTTGTCACAGACAATGTTTTAGACTAAAATTGTGATAGCTTCCCAGAAAATACCAACTGTGTGCTCTGCATTAAAGTTCGTAAGTCAGTATTTATATTAAAATAGCTCATAATCTTTCATAAAAGGGACACATTTCGCAAACTTGTTGGACCACGATGTACCATTAGAATTTCGTCAGCCACGTGTGTTACAGGTGATGAAAATCATTTGTAAGACTTCTGCATCATATCAATATACCTATCATCTCAACATGCCCAGTGTTTTGTTTTTTTTTGTTTTGTTTTTCAACACTGTGTATCTGCGGATTGTCCCTAAGCAGCTTTCCGAAACTGAATATTCTTTGATAACCGATAAAACATCTAAACGTCGCCTGGGAAATAACGACTAATAAATGGTCTCTGGCGAATTGTGCATGCTTGCTGTCAGTAAGAAGGAAACCCTAAGATGCGTCGATCGAATCAGAGATGTCGAAATCGAGCAAAAACAACAATTTAAATATCTGAGAAGTGTACTAACAGAGGATGGAAAATCCGACACCAAAGACTGTAAGATTCCGTTTAAAAGCTGAGAAAAATATTAAACAAAAACAAGCAATGTGCATTAAAATCAAAGAAAAGAGTAATAACATGTTATACAAGATGCTGCTGAAATATTTCCCACATATAACTCCCAGAAATGCCTCCCATGTAATCGTAAATCATTAATGGCAGCGGTGTCTTCATGTAGTTAGGGTCTCATCATTTTATGGGAGGTATTTCTGGGTGTTACACGTAGGAGGTATTTGTTCCACACTGTATTTTATTAGATCTCTACTTTAGAAGTGAGTATTGAACAATATCTTCAAAGATAAAAAAGACTTGAGGTAAAAAACAATGTGCTTCTAATGAAGGATATTGAGGATGTCTTGGGCGGATCATCGTGTTGTTCGTGATGACGGTAGTCTTTGAGTCTAGAATCCAGAGGTTGGCAGTGAATATCTCGAAGACAGTAGGGAAGCGCAGATCAGGTTAGCATTGGATATCTCGATAAAGTAGCAGAGCGTAGTTCTTCCTTCTGTTCTGGTCATCTTTGGTTCTGTCAGGTTAGCATTGGACATTCGGAGAGAGTAATCAAAATGGCCGCCTTTATACAAGACGGATTGAATATTTTACGCCTACTGATTGGTTAACCTTCTTTTGGGGGAACTATAAAGTGAGTCAAGTCATTTCGGTTTGCTCACTAGTACTTAATATACTCAAAATAACTTAACAGATGGGACTAACGAAGAGATACTAAAGAAAATAGAAACAAAAAGAAAAAAAAATCTAGCACACGTACTAAGAAAAAAAGTGATTCTGACGCTCATGTTAAAGGCAAGAGCGACAGATCAAAACTGCGTCTAATCTATTTAACGGGTTCATGTAAATGTATGAGGAATGGATTTGGTAAACATAACGGAAAGACAAAAAATTATAAGAGCTACAAAGTATAAGAGGGTGTGGAGAGCCATGATTGCACGTCTCTTGAAGAGAAGCGCTACATAAATGAAAGGAAGATTGAATAACCGCGACTGTAACATGAAGGTAACTCCAAATTTTTATTTCATTTCAATGACTCGTGCAGTTTCAACCCTGAATATATATTCGTCCTGAAGATAACTAAATTTAACATTGAACTATAAGTCCTTTCTTTGGCCATAGCCATTGGTACACTATGAAACTAAGTAAATATTTCTAGCTTTAGGAAGAATATTAATCAGCGAGAAGACTATTATAAAAAAAAAGTAAGAAAGATATTTATTAATCTCTCCGTTAATATTTGACATAAGAAATGACACCTTCAGATGTGTCAACAGCATTCTGTACAATTGTCCTCCCGTGGGAGTAGGGCGTTTATAGGCTTCACAGTTCAGTTCTTGAAAGTGAGTCGCCAGACTGACTCCACATATGATCTGATTAGCGAGGTGAAGGCTTGTGTAAAAACCATACATATATATCAGGAGATCCGGTAACAGAGACACAGTGCACACTGTGCCACAATCTTCAAACAGACCAGCTCAGGTTTTGCATCAGGTTAAATCCTTTTGCTTGACTATTTAATCCATAGCTGGAGGTGGATATATTTGGCCAGGAGTGAATCTAATTCACCCGGAAATCGAACTCAACCTACCAATTTCTCCTTCTGAACCGTTAACCATTAGACCAAGTACATAAACACTCACATACATTTAAGCAAGTAATAATGCTTAAATACACACCACACATAGATAGATAGATAGATAGATAGATAGATTGATAGTAATATTGCTTTGTTTTGTTTAACGGCTTATCAACACATTATACGCCATTTAATGCCTAAATTTAATTTTCTTTGGAGATTTGGTAATATATTGTTGCTAATTATTTTTCTATGAAAAAGTTTACTGCTGGTATTTTTTTTACTATGAAAATGATTGCTAATAATTTTACTATAAAATGCATTTTATAATTTCATAATGTTTTAAGATTTGGTGTTCACTATTTGACTATAGATGGGACCCTAACAGGTGCTACCACCCCAGTTCAGGCTGGACCTGGGAACAACAGTAATTAAGAGGTGGTTCCATGCTCCTCAAAACCTACCGATCTGAGCAACTTAAATCTAGATATAGTACATCGTTATACCCTGGATTGCACAGATAGATAGATAGATAGATGGCAATTGAAGGTTAAGTTACTGACAATATGAACTTCATTAAAATACATGTAACGAAAGAAAGAATAGTATATTATACATCTATATACGCACTAGGACCTGATAAGACGTCATTTAATGGTGTGACTCTCAATATTTCAAAATGGCGGTGTTCCAATTATTATTTTAAAGCAAACACAAGTTACCCCTTGGAAGGGAATAGTAATACAATTTTTTTTTCTAACATGTAGCTATCAAATTTGAAGATGAAATGATTTCACTCAGTTATGTGTCTTTCAATACATGACTGACGAGTCAGATATTTTTCCTGCAGTAGATTGCCATTTCCTTCTGCGTTAGACCAGTTGACATGCAAGGCTATAGAACCCTGTCTGTCTTGCTATTTAAACATAGTTTTCTTAAATGAATATAATGGATTCGACTGGATTTCGAACTCGGCTCTCTGATTCCTCTATCCGAGCTGCTAGCCATTGCTCCATCGTTGGACAAGTAATAAATCGCTAGAAAAATTAATATAAACATTTATGAAAATTTTAGTAGTATTATAATTTATTCAAATGGCAAATTTTACTTTAACTGACGTTCAAAAATGTTTTACTTCCTGTAATACAGGTTAATGAATCTAAAGAATTGATTGAATTAAATTTTAAAATCAAGACATAATTATATACATATATCTTATATATACAGAAAAGAGTTGAAAATATCTCAGTTCATCCAAGAAGCCATTCAAATAGAGTTGCTGCTATCTGTTCATTTGCTAATATTTCATAAACATTTAAGCTCCCTCTCGGGGAGGTGTTGATTTCTAACCCCTCTGCGTATACAGTCACTTATATTAGTATATATAGGTTGAATGGACATAAAACTTGGCTTATATGTGGAAATCTATTTAGAGAGAAAGGAATATAGAATATATCCATAGAATGAAGTAAGCATGGAAAGGAATTAGTTCGACAACAAGGGTTTTGCATAAATGTATTCCTTCTGCTCACTTTCACAGCTCAGCGTCTAATTTGGGCGCGGCCGGCCTGATAAAATTTCCGGGATAGCAGCTGAAAAGCTTCAAGCAAAAGACAAAATGATCACTCATATCTTCTGCTTCTGCAACAGAACTGCTCTAATGGAAACTAAATTTGCTCTCAGGCAGGAGACGTTCTTTACGCTTTCCTAAAACCGAGCTAATTTTACCCAACCTTAAATTATAAGTTCATTGTATAAGTAGTTAACAAGTATACTATCTATCTAACTATCTATCTATCTATCTATATAAAGTACTTTAAATAAACATGAGTCTTTCAATGATAAACTATATATATATATATATATATATATATATATGTGTGTGTGTGTGTGTGTGTGTGTGTGTGTGTGTGTGTTGGCAATTAAACAGTCACAATTACTAAGGCAAATTAACTTCAATTAAATACAATTTGAAATTTTGTTTCTTTAGCATTTTCCAAACAAACATTTTATATTCAAATAATAACGTAAAAGCACTAACTATTCAACAGAAATCAACTACACAATATCCATAATTTAACTAGAGAAAATGAAAGATATATAATATACAGATACATATCAAGTAACGAAAAATGTTTAACATTAGTATTACAATATAATGATATATTGGTTAAACATTCAATACAATTTCTTGTCGTTTACCTTGACATTTATCCGGTAATTATTTTTAATATTTTTTTATTCAATATAAGACCGAAGAGCCACTCAAGGTTGAGGGTTATTCAATGAGATTGTTGTATGGGCATAAAAGTAGCAAGTAAGATTATGTGCAAAATTGGGACAGACAAGGATTTTCCTTAGTGTGGTAATACGTCAATTAAATCACTTATAGCTAACCAACCCAGTAAGAGTACAGAACATGAAATCCGATAGATTTGTATCAATGATAGAAAACTACAATCCTTAACTATGAATATCAGATACGTGTAAATTTTCTTCGAAGTATTTGATTAAATATATGTAGGTCCTTTTTAAGCTTCGAACGGATTTCCTCACTCATGTAATTAATAAAAGAAACTATTGATACATTAACACCAGTTTTATTTTAATTGTATTTTTTAAATAAATCGTTGTCAACCATCGAATCTCACCAAGAACTTATTTTTTTATTTCCGATCTTGGCTGTCATTATCGTAGATTGGCGGCCTGAAGAAAGTTGCAATAAAAAACAACTAAAACTTAAATGAAAAGTCAAAATTAACAGTATTATTGTAACGTTAATGAAGGTGATATATGTATACCTGGTTGAAAATTATTCCTCAACCAGTAGCGATTTGAGGTTAGAATGTAAAACCTAGGTACCGATGGCCTTACGACGGGACATTGATCTACAAGTACTTGGGATACATATATTACATTGCATATTTTTATTATTGTTATATTCCGTCATATAGACAACAAACGAAACGCTCACTGACTTTAGGAAAAACAAAACAAAACATGATAACAATTTCTCAAAAGTTAGTAAAAAATGACAGGATTCCACAAGTTGACACGGGGAAATTCTATATGTACAACACTTAGACATGACAGGCAGTCACTATGAAGACGCGACATTCAATTGTATCAACTAACAATATTCGAAACATTGAATATTTTATGTTCAAGTTTTCCCTGGAAGCTTGAAAAATCTTCGTAACAAAACGAAATAGCTTAAGCAAAGAATCCTCCATTGTTCAAATCAAATGAAACAAAATGAATACTTCCGTTATTATTATATTTTTTAGTATTTTCCTGATGAAATGTGACCAGGTTTATACTTTGTATGTCCATTCCGCGAAATTGATCTTTACAAATTGACCACGGATTCTCGATTGGATTTAAATCAGGAAAGTTTCCGGCCCAATCTATAGTACCTTGATTTGCTCACTGGTAAGTCTTGCCAGTGTGTTCGTACAGCGTTACAAGTTCCGTACGTTCACTTGGAGTAGTGTCTATCGCAGACAATGGCCGTAGGACAATTTATCGACAGTCGTGACAATAGTGCTTGGGCGTGATAAAAATGTGATGAAATCATGAAGATATATTTTTTCAAGGCCAAACAAATATGATTCATATTACTGCAAATGACTTAATCAAAGGAAAAATAGATATCGATTACACTCTATTATTCCAGTGGGTCTAAAACTGACCTTATGTTGAAAGAAAGGAAACTAGAGCTGCTGTTTCACTTAATTTGCACAAGGGTGTTTATGCCTAAATAAAGAATATATTACTAGGTCTGTTGCTAGGAAAGTTAGTTCACTGTGTTTTACTAGACATATTTTCTATTCAGAATATATCTTAGATATATATATGAGTTTATTATTTGAATTTGGATTTATTGCTGCCAAGTATCGCCTGCTGTATATTTAGAATTTTTTGATGAAATCCAAAGAGGAATAGGCAATATTATAGATCCTAATCTGGCATCTTAACTTCAGTCAATTTACCACCGCCATAACCTATATTCCTTGTGACTTTTCTATAAAGGATTTCAAGGCAATTGTTGAACTTTGTTAAATAGACTTTATGAATTTAAATGCAGTAATAGATTTACAGCAACGTCACATCATTTTCGAGTTGAAATGACTAGATTTCACTGTCAGATATATGCTAACAATTTCTGGTATCACACTTCGCTCTCATGGAACTCCTTCTTGACTCCATGATTTCGAGACAACTTTGATTTTCAAAAAATTAATTGTAATGACAATCGCTATAATCTGTCTTCTTAATTTTTATTGTTTTATTGTTCTGTCCCCTTTTTAGTGATTTTGCCATATTCTCTAACACTCAGTAACCTTGGTGACTTCATTGTCTTCTTGATTCGGTAAAAGGTTTTAAAATATGTTAATCTTCAAAAGAATCAGCATGAGTGAAAAGGATTTTTGTGTCAATGTTTTTCATTTTTCTTATTTCCATGATATTAACCGTGTCTCTTAAGTATATTGGCCTACGTATTCTAGAAAAAATGTGTCCACCGTGATATATATATATATATACATCTATATATATGTGTGTGTGTGTCTGTGTTTGTGTCTGTGTGTGCTCGTTTGTGTGGGTATATAAATATATATATATATTTAAACAACATTTAAGACACTATCATAAGTCTTCCACCAAAAATTCAAACAAAGTCGCATTGCACATCACGTGACATGCGCGCTTCACGACAAACGCTGTAAACAAACGCTGAAAACAAACACACAAACACAGTATCTCATTTGATTTCTGAGGAAAGACCTAGGTGGTCTGAAATATTAAATAAATAAATATATACAAAAACACAGAAATAAATACTTTCATAAAAAAACACCCAATTTTGTTTCATTTATTTTATCCAGATATTATATATATATATTTATATATATATATATATATATATATATATATATATATATATATATATATATATATATATATATATATATATTTGTGTATTTAGACTGCAAACCTTCTTTCATGAACATTTCATTGAATTGCTTTTATTTAGTTTTTTTTGGAATTTCTCATGCGATCTAATAATTTTTTCGTTTCGGATGATAAATTATATAAAAACTGTCCGAATGTTCTTTTTATCCGAGCGATTTCGGTTGTATATTTATCCATTTTCAAGTATTAAATATTTTAAATGTTAAATAAGAAATAGTTTTTGTATATATGTTTTATAAAATGTTTTCATTTTTCAAAGCACGGTCAAGATATTTTTCTAAAACATACATACAACAAACTATTTTTTATTTACCAGGTAAAATACTTAATCCGTAAAAATAGCTAAATGTATAGTCGAAAGCTGTCGGATAAAAAAAACATTCGGACAGTTTTTATATAATTTATCAGATTTATATAATTTATTAGATCGCATGAAAATTTGTCTAAAAAACTAAATAAATGAACTTGTCTGTTGTATTCAATGAAATGTGTATATATAAATATATATATATATATATATATATATATATATATATATATATATATATATATATATATATGTGTGTATGTATATATTTGTATATATATATATATGTAAGTATATATATATATATATATATATATATATGTATATATATATATATATATGTATATATATATATATATATATGTAAAGAGAGAGACAAAGAAAGAGAGAATGGTAGTGGGGACATAGTGATCAACATTATATGGTGAAAGCCAGTTTCATCCTTCAATATCTTTTTCCCCAAAATTCATGTCTTTGAAAAAAAGATTTGTTCTCAATATCGCATGAAGACTGATAAGACCTGATACCTTTCAGTGTTGACTCCAGTTTCCAAACTCTCTATATCTATAACCGATATTCCCCTAGAAATATGCCATTTTTTGTGGAGGAAGGATATTCTATACATCTATCTTTATACTTATATAACTCTGTGTGTGTGTGTCTCTGTCTGTATATATATATATATATATATATAGAGAGAGAGAGAGAGAGAGAGAGAAATAGAGAGATAATCAGACAGAGCGAGAGTCAGAGTTAAACAGAGAGTTAAATAAGTAGATAGATAGATAGATAGTGTTGAGTCTTGACTCATTGTTGAATCTCGACTAATGCATGGAATAATAATGCAACACAAAATGTACTTAGAACAAAAAATGTATTATAACAAGAAAATGTACACAATATTTACATATAGTATTTCTGTATATTTCTGTGAAGAGGTTCCTGGAGAATGTGTTGACTGAGTCGCAGTCGGGGAGAGTCTCTAGCTGGATCTCTGTATTCGCTCCCTGTCTTCCGGGTACCAACCATTATTTATATAGTCGGTAGTCACCTATGCAGATTAGGTGGATCCTACCACAACA
Organism: Acanthosepion esculentum; assembly: GCA_964036315.1. NCBI lineage: Eukaryota > Metazoa > Mollusca > Cephalopoda > Sepiida > Sepiidae > Acanthosepion > Acanthosepion esculentum. Next base: position 18,947,091 of record OZ038477.1, read on the forward strand.
GATAGATAGATAGATAGATAGATAGATAGATAGATAGATAGATAGATAATGAACAGACTCAGATAGATAGATAGATAGATAGATAGATAGATAGATAGATAGATAGATAGATAATGAACAGACTCAGATAGATAGATAGATAGATAGATAGATAGATAGATAGATAGATAGATAGATAATGAACAGACTCAGATAGATAGATAGATAGATAGATAGATAATGAACAGACTCAGATAGATAGATAGATAGATAGATAGATAGATAATGAACAGACTCAGATAGATAGATAGATAGATAGATAGATAGATAGATAGATAATGAACAAACTCAGATAGATAGATAGATAGATAGATAGATAGATAATGAACAGACTCAGATAGATAGATAGATAGATAGATAGATAGATAGATAGATAGATAGATAGATAGATAGATAGATAGATATGATACTCGTTCGGTTGCAGCCCAATGTATTAACCACGATCATGATCACGTCTGAAAATACTAGCGATAGATATGAATTTTATTGTATTGCCAATTGATTATTAGTTTTTTTAACGAGAATATAATGATTGTCATGTATGTGTTTTTTCTCCCCTAGCGAATCAATTATGTATTTGGTATCTGGAATTTTTTTCCAATTATTTATCAATGCTTCAGATCTAATCAAACAAAAATGAAATATCCATCGCTACTCTGTATAAACAATTGCAAAACGAGTCAAGGGCGTTTTGATTTTTTGTTTTCATATTATAATTGATATGTTTTGAAAATAACTAAATCGTCATCTGAATACAACATAACGTAACAGTTATAAATATATTTACGAGCATGTAATATATTTATTTTACTTTTCTTATTATCTTTCTATTTCAACTTTAGAACAAATATTTACCGCTTCTTGTTTACCACTTAGCGAAAATTGATATTTAAAACCTCGTTTTTTATCTGTAATAAAATTAGATTTTGTATTTAGAAGTAATTTATGCCAAGGTAAGCATTTTTATTTATGTTTTCTTCCCCTTCGTTATCTATATTTGACGACATTATTTGACTTTGTGAAATTACATGTTCTTTTGGTTTTAATCACTTATTTTATTCTTTTCTAAATTCATGATATTGCATTGTTCTCTTCGCTGAGACCAACCGAGTCTCTCCCAAAGCATTCATTTGCAAATAAATCTTCAAAAATCTCAACCAGTGTCGAAACTTATATTTTTTGATATACATATATTGAATAGATTTAAATCTGTAGAGTATTGCCAGAACTTAAATTATCTCTTTGTGTAGAGAGAAGTTCAGGTGAACTAAACCCTATTCTGGGTTTTAATACCAGAAATACTTTGTAATAAAAAATAAAAATTATCAGCAATAATTTTTTAAGGAAAAATTATTATCGGCAATACTTTAAAAGAAAAGTACCAGCAATACAAACAGCTATACAATCTTTACCATCTATAGATTTCTTCAAGGAAAAACATCCCCAGAAATAGATTCTTGAAGAAAAACATATTACAAGCAATAAAAATGTTGTCAGCATTAAATAACCCATTGAGGTTGATATGCCGTAAACCAAACCAAACCAAACCAAACTAAACCAAACCAAAACTAAACCCTATTCTGCATTTAGTTTTCTCATAACCAGATTTTGTACGTCCCACTCAGAAAAAAATGATAGAATCTAACATTATTTATATGATTTACAAACATAATATTTTTCTCTAATTTCCTGCTATTATCATCACATTTCAATAGTTATGCCCTTCAGCCTTCATCAGATGCTTATCGATCCGGGTAACCTCAAAGGAATTCGAACTGAAACTATTATTTAATCTAGATGTGTAGTTTGTTCTTATTTTCAGTCTATGTCTCTGGATATCGCTTGTTTTTATTTATTGTTGTTCACTTATTACTCTCCCTGTTTTCACTGGATCTGAATCTGCACTCCTCCCTACAGTCATTGAACTCATAATTAATACATCAGTAAAGTCAATGGCCAGTGATTTAATCTACCAGGTTTGCTGAATCTGATCCAGGAGCACTTGTGGAATGCCGGTGGGCACAAGACCGAACCTTTCTGTTAATAACAACAAAGATAAAGTGGATAAAGGCGTTGGTTAGATCCAGTGACAGGACCCAACGAGTGTGAGTTCAATATCCGGTTAAGGCAGTGGAGAACTTTCAGAGGGAAAATTAGCAGGAGATAACTAATAACTGGCATCCATCAAACATTGCACGTGGAACTAGAACAGTCTACCCCACTGATCGAAATAAAGGGTTCAGTTCGAAATTCCAACCACCTGAAGAAGGCCGGAGCGTACAACGGCCGAAACGTTGTGACAAATATGGCGACAAAGATGAGGACAATAGTCCGAATAATGTAAATACTGTACATAATACCTCATCTCAGAAATATAGACAGACCACAAAAATAAAATGTATATTTCGGAAATATTATTTGAGAAAAATTAGCAACTTAAAGTTAAATTATTCTGCTTTTAAACAAATACGACTTACTTATAACATAAATAGTTGTATACAAACATACTTGTTTTCTGTCGTGTTAATCAATTTATTTACATTCGATTGACAGCCGAACGTGTTCATAGTTAATATGGTGAAGCAGAATATAAATATTTTTTGCCGAAAGGGGGGACTATTAAAACACGTGACCTTGAAATGCTAGATTTATCTATTTGTACATCCATACTTTAGAATTTCTACACGTAATAACACATACAAAAACAAATCGAAATACCTTTTAAAAATATTCTTTTTCGTCAGATTGTAATAAGCTTTACAATATATGAGCAGTAAATATTTACTTAATGACAATATTTCCTAAGAATTATCACATTGAAAATGAATTTTAAAAGATTTAAAAACTTTATAAATTATTCAATCGAAAATTGTAAAAAATGTAAACAAATCATGTAAAAATTCATTTTTTTCGAAATATTCTTCAGACAATTTTGTCTTTAATATATTTTATTAAAAAAAGCGGCTGAAAGCCTCTCTAATTAAATAATGTCTTAGTTTTATTCTTTTGTTTTGTTTTTATTTTCGATTCAGATCAGATTTTCGGTAAGACCGGGTTTAATGTTGGAAAAAACTTCGGTGATTTAAATTCTTCAAAGAATTCTGCTTTTAACTAATACATTCATTAAAAATTATATCGTTGAATTTCTCAGGTTTTCATCAAATTAATGAAGGGGCTGAAACACATTTAAGATATATTTTTAGTAAAATTTTCTAAGAAAATATATTTAGAAAATAATTTCATTCATTTGTGTATAAGTCCTGACAATTTGATTAAAATCTGACAATTATTTGATTTTTGCAACAATTTCTAAATTAATATGTCTGTCACCGCAAAAAGAGGCTAAAATTTGCTTTGCTAAAAGGAAGTACAACTGCTGACGCAAAAAAGTAATCCAAATTTCGAATGTTCTAAAATGGAGTAAAGGTTTTAATTAAATAATCAAAATATAATATTAGCATAACGATTTTGACATTAAACCTATGATTTTTTACTTTTGGATTATGTTTTCATCATGGTTGGCCGATTCTTAGCATTTTCGTGGATGTACCTATAGTAAAGTTTCTTTATAGAATAAAAAGAAGAATCTGCAATGTTATTGGTCCTTCCTGGAATCTTGACTTCAGTCACTATCCACCGCTGCAACATAGCTTTGCTGCGCATATATATATATATATATATATATATATATATATTTATATTTATATTTATAGTAATTGTTCTTATGGACTTTCCTCTTTGTTTCCTAGATTTATGAATTTAAGTATAATACTTCATTGGAGAAAAAGTCTCATCATTTCCTAGTTGATGTTAATGGATGTTACCGGAGGTTCTATGCTAACTTTCTTTTGAATTTTTTCTTTCCAGTTAACTTTAAAATGCAATATCAATCATTATCGTCGGTCTTCTTTATTATTGTTCTTTTATTTTTCTATCGCTTTAATAATGTTTTTTTTTCTTTTATTTTCTCTTACCTAGTAATTCCTTGCATCTTAATGGCTTTATTGTGTTGCTTATGGTGAAATGATTAAACAATAAAGATGGGGATATGTATACTACGATATGGCATCGTAATATTTCTCGGGGTGTAATTCTTGGATTTGTACTGTTCAAGTGAAATATGTGCGCAGTTATTTCACATTACTAGATAACCTATATGATTTCCAATCGAGGTTTATCATTAAACGACATGATTTGGTAATTTTGTATTGGGGTGTCTGGGTAATCTTTACGGTGCGTTGACACATTTGTAAATGGCTGGAATCAAGGAAAATTTGCTATCACGACTTTCGAAATAATTCGGTACGCGTTTATCATTCTTTAAGAGGGTTGCACGTTTTTATACTGTAGGTAGGTTTTAAGACAGAATATTGTATCAGTGGCCTTCAAAGCGACAATTAACTGTGAAACGTCAAATATATTTAAAAAATATCTCCCGAAATGGAAGGTGAATGGCACCGTGTTTAAACATCTGAAGTAAATTATTTACTTCAATGTCGAGTGCAAGCGCTTTGCAATAATACCTCGTATTATATTTAATCCATTGTACTTTTATATCCAATCATAGCTTTGGAAAACATTCGTAATCTCACTTGTCAGTATCAAGTATGGAAGTACTATTAACTTTCATAAATGACTGTATGTGTATTTAGTATTAAAAATCCTTATTTTTATTTAGTATGAAAAGTTCTTTTTAAAGATATTATGTTTATCATGCAATGCAGTATATTTTATAATTGCTTTATTATATACAAAAAAAGCAATCAGCAATTACATATTTCTAAGCCAACAGGATTTACCTTGAAGTGCGACCATACGTTTAATAATGTTCTTAAACCAAGGAAAAACATCTATTTCGATGTTTGAAAACAAATTATTACATCAATGTAAAGGAAAACCTGTGGTCATATTGAAATATACGTTCTTGCCCAATCTCCTAGATTGGTAACTGTTTGGGAGTACCAGTTCCCGTTGGTAGTTTAATGGATAATGTCTCGGGATTATAAATTAAATATTAAAGTTCGAATCCAGTCAGGCTCTTTTCATTCAAATATGCACAAATATCTTAGGGAAAAATATAAATCTACATTTTCTTGCTCCCGGCTATGGGTTAAATAGCAGGAGTTAGTGCGCCCTATAACCTTGGTTGGCAATTAGTATACTACAGAAAGGAACAGCAGTCTACTACGAGAAGTCTTCTGCTAAGTCAATCATGGATCGAATAGAAAGCAACAAGCATTATTATTTAAGGAATGTCAAGGTGAGGAACACAATTCACATCATGATGCAGTTAATAAAGAAAGCCTAGATCTGTATGGGAATAAAATATATGGTAATTATGAGAAAAACTCATGGATGGCAACGGGGTATTTTCGGTCGAAGGGAGGAGTTGAATAAGTAAAGTTTCCACTGATCCAGAATTGAATGCCTTAGGCAATTGATTGACCTGTGGTATCAACTTCTAGCCATACTTGAAGATTTATCAATATCAAACAGTATTGGTTTAGTCTTTTCTTTTAACTCGGAGTATTCTCAGGTATCCGCCTATCGTCGTGACGCTATGCGTTGCAACATCATTTCTTGAAACGTGAAGATACCAACTCATTATTTCTCTAGCACTTTCTCTCAATATATATATATATATATATATATATATATATATATATATGCAAAACGCGTATATATATGTATATATATATATATATATATATATATATATATATATATATATATTATTTATATATTATATATGCGCCATACTTAGTGGAAAGCGTTCAATATCAGTGATAGAGCTAACATATTTAGTTGTATTGATGTGAGTTTGTGACCAAGGGTTTCAAGCTATCATCAGACAAACTGATTTATTTTTAAAATTTTGGATTTATTTATGGTTGCATATATCGGTGTTTTATGGTAGTGGGAGGAAGAATTGCCGTGGAAAACGATACTCATAATTTCGCAGACATACATACACGTACGTTCACGCATTGCAGCTCATACAAACATAAACATATATGAACAGTGTGGAAATGGGTATATATGCGCATCCATGTGCCGGTGCCTGCATGTGCACGCAATTGATCGCTCTATTCAATATTTGATTGTGTAGCGAATATCTTTCCAAGTTGCAGTGTCAAGGCACAGACCGTTCGACTATTTCGAATAATGTTTTTTCGCACACACATATATATGTAGCCACGCGCGTACACACACCTTCTATCCGTCTGCCTCTGCGTTCTGTGTAAGACTATGATAGATCAATTTTTTTATTATTTTTAAGTTTTAATACTGTTTTGTTGGTACTTTAACGTCGGTTATTTGCTTGTTGTGGGCGATTGCGCTTATGAAAACGGTAGTAATTTCAATTCATAATACTTATTGGTATTTATGCGGTGGTATTAATTTTGCTGTTGGGAAAGGAAGTATAATTGTGGACTACGTCGTTAATGGTAAATGTGGTGCGGTAGTAATTGTGGGGGAGATGATAATAACTATTGTAGCAGCAAATAGTTATGGTAAAATGGTAGAAGTGATCGTAGTAATGGTGGTGGAATGGTAATAACAATTATTATAATTATTATGGTTGCAGTTTGAATTTGAAAATCATTGATGGTGTTATGGTGTCGGTGGTTTCTCTTTTCGTGCTCGTAAGGTCAATGGCGGTTAATGTAGCAGTGTTGGTTGGTATTTTGTTATAGGTAAGAAGAGAACTGAAACCGATGCATTCTGGAAAAGAATACGGCGTGGAAAATTCCACGAATATTACAATCTCAACTTTATCACCTATATGGTCAATCGTTATATATCATATCATAAACGTTATCTATCATATATATATATATATATATATATATATCCACTACCAGTTTTCTCATCTATATTATTATCACACCGCTCATTTAGTAAACGTTTAGATTGAGTTGTTCTTGAGCATTTTCTTAGGTGCAGCTGGATAAATAGGATTATTTGCCCTCACACAACACACACAACACACGTACATGTGCCTCTGGAGAGAGACGTGTATGTGCCAGTGTCGATGAAACGTAGAAAAAAATATCCATCCACTGAACATAAGCAAAACTTAGCCTATCTAGAGCAATGGCGTTTAGAAATTAGATCAGTTTGACATTCGCAAAATTGATCGCCATACACTACCAACTAACGTCCTCTTTAATCTTCTTTACGATCTGTAATCTCCCCACTCTCACCGCTGATAGCCAGAATTTGCAGGACGACATATGTATGGTAAGTGGGAAAGCTGGCCGATACAAAACATGCAAGAGTCGTATGTTGATCTACGCATTCGGTGAAACATTGTAAAAGTTGTCTCCCTCATGGTTACAAAATGGGAGGGGCTCATTTTATGCACGCGCGGTAAGTTTTTCTTTGATTCGTTATCAGTTTACACCCAGGTCCCGTAAACAGATCATTCCAAACAAATATGTGTGTCGAGGGGTGCATGTTCAAAGGTCAGAACACACGAATCCCGAATATGAAACTAGGTACGAACCTCGTTCTGGTTGAAGACTGGTGATATCTTGATGATATCGGTCTGCGGTGAAATGATTCAAGCAGGCGTGATCGATGGAATGTACCTGATCATGATGCAATGTGCGTGGAATGGGGAAGACAAAATTTTCCACGGGATGAGCTTGCAGAACGTCACAATTCATCGTGACCGATGGTGTATGTGTATGTAGTGGCCGCTTTCAAATTTTTATGCACTATTCCCTAGAGACTATCATTGGCATTCTCAACAAAGTTTTCTCTGGAGATGTTGAAGAAAGACAAATGTGCCGGAGGTTGTGTCTGCATCAAAGATTAACTGTACTTAGAATCTAATAGCCAGAAATTACACCCCGATTTTTTATTATCCCTCCCCCTGTCTCTATATATCTCTTCACATACACACATATACATATATAGATAATATACATATACATATTGAAACAAATCGAGATTGAGACTTATAAATACATGTGTTTATTGATATTAATCTCGTATTCAGATTTTTGTTCGCCTGATGAAAGGCACAAGAGGCACTCAAGATAGAAAGTTGTTTCACGTGGTAGTTTCATGGACGTAAAATTGTAGATTATTAGGGAATGTAGGATAGATGGCGCTGGATCCTATAATTGAACAGGTTAAGAATTTCGACAACAGGGAAGTACTCCCATGGGAGTATGTTCGAGAAATCACGAGCTATTTGGAAGAAGCACTCTGAATGTGACGTTTTTCTTAATATTTAAAATAAAGAAATGAGGGTGATTTGACTCAGTATCAATGGTATGTTGTGTCTTAGCTACAGATGTCTGGATTAGTGGAATGAGAGAATGTAACTGTTCAAAACGTTTTCTATGGATATGATGAAAGATAAGTCACATGCTTGCAACAATGTATCTGTAGGAGAGAGTGTGGTTGTAGAAATGCTGAGTATAGTTGTTGAAAGAAAACGGATCAGCTAAAATCGTGATGAGGTTAAGATTGAAGCATATTCTCGGGACTCTGTTCCACAAAGCAGCTGCTTTTGTGAAAAAAGCTATACGAATGGAACATCCTCCATAAGAAAAGCAATGGAGATGCTTTGCTCGAGTCTAGATGGAATGACAGACCTTAAATGCAAATTTGTGAATATTTTTATAAGCATTTCACCATAAGCAAGGCGGGAGTGCCACTAGCACGCAAAGGGTTACAGAGTTTAGAGAAGAAGAGTAAAGAGGCGTGTTTGTGGAGAGGATAAAGAGAAGGACTGAGAAAAAAATCAAGGTATCAGAAGATGTCGATTGACAGTGTGAAACAATGAAATGTAGCTGTTTATAACCTGTTTTCCACATAAATATCGATTGAGTAGCGAGAGGGCTGCGATATTGCATCGCTTGGGAAGGAGGATGTAGCTTAGAAAATAATTAATTGCTAACAAGGACGCGAAAACGCTTTTGAATTCTGTCGAATTTACATAGTTTATCAAAAGATTCCATTCTATGTCGCTCTCTATTATATGGGGTTTACAAGATTAATATTTCACGGCGTGTATCACAGGTAAAATTGATTATAATTTAATATATGTAATTCAAAGTTCCCGGCATTTATCATCGCATTTCAGAGAAGAAAACAATTCTTTCTGTAGCCCGATCACATAAATTATGCACTTAGGATAAAGTTGGGAAGGACAAGGTTGTGAATGAAATGTTGTTGGATATTCTAATCTTGGAATGTTCATATCATTCGTACGATTCATCATGTATTTTTCAGAGTTTTGAATTCACTGTGAATCGTGTAGAAATACCTATAGACATCTAAACATATTTTCCACTGAAAATTAAATAAAAACACAACATGAGAACAGTAATAAAGGAACTTTTTAAAAGGATTAACTGAGAATGCAAATTCTATCTTGCTAAAATAACTATAAACAATTTTTTTGCTATAATCTGCCAGCCACTGTGATGGATAAAGCATTACCCGAACCATCGCCAGTGTGACACGCTGCAAGAGCCACTACGTTTCGCGAGGCTCAACCCTTAATCGAGACGGAATCGCGCAATTTCTCCGATGGAACGCCATCGAACGAGGGCCAATAACACCAGAAGTCTCCACTGCCACAGAAGTAAAAAAAAATGTATCAGCAAGAGAAGAATATTTAACTATTTTTTTTTATCTCTGCGTCTCGGGCGACGGACCCCGGCTCAACCGCGGACCTGATCAAATTACCAGTCGAAAATGTATCCGCATAGGTTGCATCCCAAATCAGTGACTTCCCCATTTTAAAAGGGAAAATGGTAATGACATCCGGTCTCTTTGCTTCACCACGGTCGAGGCTTACGGGTTCGATTTGGGAAGGGAATCCAGCTGCATCCAAACCTCTTCTTATGATGTCGTTTATTGATGCAAGCCGTGGAAAGCGGCCGGCACTACGACGACAGGAGAGAGGGTGCAAACCAAACTCATCAGTGGAAGCTCTACATCTGCATATGTCACGCTCATATAATTTGAATCCAAGACGGATCGCGACTCCGACCCGAGTGCACTCTTCATCTAGAAGTGTACCGATAGACGAACATGAGCACTGCGTCGAGCCAGGCGTCACTACTCGGTTGTGAAGCAGATAATAGACAGGCGACGCGATGCTGATCCAGAGAAAGCCTCAAGTTAGTAAAATTGGCCTCGTATTTTATTTGATCCCATTTTTTTTTTTTTGGATCTGTCTAGTGGCATATGAACTAATTCTTGGGCCCAGGCGCTGCCAGCTTGTTCGAAAGAACGACCCGAGAAACACTGAGACGATCCACCAAAATCTCATCAATTAATAATAATGCGAAATATCCGAGTAAACTGCAATTTCACATATAAGGATTTATATGCAAATAATAAGGATTTATGCAAATTGTAACCAACGAAACGGATGAAGACGCGATCTAGAAAAAAAAAGCATTGAAAATGACGTCATTCTCTTTGTTAATAGCCGATGAAAGCCGAATCCGATTAAATTATACTAACTTATCACCGGAAACTTCAAATATAGTCCAAAATATAGAAAATAATACTTATAGTGATCCAGAAGTTTGCATTACATAGCATTGCTACAATTTACATAAATCCTGATTATAAGCATATAAATCCTTATATTTGACTTTGCAGTTTACTCGGATATTTTGCATTAGCTGCTTATAATGTGGATTCAATTTTTGCATAGCTAAAAATTATAGAATCTTTGAAGTATGCCGTCATGAAATGCTTTCCTTTTTGATCAAGAATGAAAAAGTAACTTCTGCCATAATTATAACTGGAGATAAAAAAACAAATGTATTTTTTGCGAGAATGTAAAGGTAAGAATATCCTATCTCCGTTCCACACAGTGGCAATTCCCAGGACATTGAAATGGAATGTCGTGATTAAACCTTTTCTGTGTTTGATAATATTCTAAAAAAGGTCTTTACTAGAAATGGTTCTAACTTGGATAAATTCTTAGATCTCAATATTAAAGAAAACAACCGACCCTTTTGAATTAAACTGCATAATTACAATGTCGGCCATATTTGTGTAAAATGCGTTGTATTTCCATAACTGCCATCCTCAGATAAATATATCAAATCATACAATATTTCTTGTCATGTGGGCATTTTAATGTATTACATAGTTCGGAAGATTTCCTGAAAGTCCTTGAATAAAAACGAAAACCAATTTTGGTTATCTGAAAATTACCAACGCTCATACAACCCTTGGGAAAACAATTCATATCTTATGTTATGAATTTATATAAACAAAACAATTTCTAGTCATATAATGGAATGTTTTGCATAGACATACTAAAATATATTCAAATTCTCACAATAGATACTATGCCTTGTGAGAGCACAGAAATTTGAACTTCAATAATTACATTTGGTTCCCGTAGCAAACTTTTTTTTATAAAAATAACTAAGGTATCACTTATAACAATTAATACTTAAAATTCAAAACCATCACGTATATATTATTAATATTACCAAGTACAATTTAATTATTCTTACTACGGAATGAAGAGTCAAATTTTTTAATCTTTAAAATGAACTAAAATGAACTGTAGAAAATTTCTTTGTACTTTTAATTTCCAGATACGGAAATTACATCGTCAAGAAGAAAAATTAATTATAAGATATAATAGTTGTATTTTATCTTTAATAAAAATTGCCTAAATGTACATTAAAGTTGTGCACTTTGTTGTAAGAGCCATTTTATATGGACGCATTTGTATGATTAGTGTTATTGTGGATTGCGTCGCCGTTAGCGATACGGAGAACGGAATGCAGCAAAAGAGATTCAATTTTAAGACTGATACAATTTATAATGACGTTGCAGCGTTCAAGGAAAACGCATGAAATGAAACGCATGAAATGAAACGCATTTTATTAAATGAACCTAATTGCCGCATGTTTAAGCAAAACATTTCGTCACATTCAGAACTTTTTGGATGAGGAATCGTTATAGATTTATGTACTCGAAATAGTATCATCAACCATTTATTCAGGCACCTCTTTTATTTAACTTTATGGAAAAAATTTACTAAGAAATGTTTTCAATTTGACGGGACATCTGGCTGGAAAATGAATATTCCAATATATTCCATTCAATTGACAGTTGTGATATCATTTGTACTTTCCACTCAAGCAGAGCAGACATGGCATTCTTCTTCGTCTTCTATGTGATATATCGCTTCAGAACTTGTGCGATCGTGCCTCTCCACGTCTTCCTGTCCTTCATAGCTTTTACTAAGTTATACCTTTCACCATTTCTCCCAGTCTCTGTTCTACTATACATTTACATAAATTTGCATTCCTTAACACAATGATTGAATTTACAGCCTTCAAATAATTAGAAAAACAAATTTGAGAAAATCAAAATGGTGTAATAAGGAAAAGGCTAGGAGAATATGACACTCACAGGATATATTGAACGCATAAGGGCAGAGGGAAAGAGTGAGTAATACACTGAACGCGGTTTTTGTTTTTGTAAATGGACAGCAGAATATGAACATAGAATACAAAGTTTTTACAAATTGCTTAGTGTTGCAAGGAACTGGGAGTAGCGGAAAGTTAGAATCATTCAGGTCTTGACGGAACTCGGCTTATAAAAGAAGAATACATGACAGAAATCGTAATGCAAAAGAAATTGGGACATTAGATCTATTGTCAGTTGTTACCCTTTTCGACTGAACCAGATATCTGACTTTTACAGATTTATTGTCCAACCAAATGACAAAATGAAAATAAAATTCTAAGTGAAGCGTTTAATCGTCAGATGGAAAATCTCCAGATTAATAATAGTTTAATAGATATTCTTGTTTTTGTAGAAACTCAAAGGAATCAGTTATAATTTTACACAAAAAACTTTAAGTATATTTATTGAAGTTCACTATATCTTTTTTATAGCAAGGTTCATACCTGACAAAGCCCAGGCGCCAATGGAGGTAGACAGTTATGTTTGGAGACCTTTTGTATGTACAGGAGTGGAAGATAACGGTTAACCCTAGCCTTGATCAGGTTAAGATTGCAGTGATCTGGGAAACATTCCGTTGAGAGTCGGTTCCACAAATTTAGTATTTCGCGGAAAAAAGTTCCTCGTGTTGAACTTACTGCTCACCGATGGCATACGGATTGAATGTGGTTAGTTTACTGCTATGTAAGAGATATGACGCGTTCTTGCTGTGAAGGTTTGTCTCAGCGGGACAAAAGAATGGAGTTGTCTGAGCACTTTTGGTGGAAGTAGCGGTAGAGCAGCGACAGGCTTGGCACATCCCGCCTGTGGCCGACAGCTTGAAGTGTAGAGAATAATTCGTCACCAACAAGGGCTAGAGGACGCTTTTGAAGTCCGTCAAACCTGGAGAGTGAGGTCTAGTCAGCTCCCACCGAATATGGCAAGAGTACGCTATTTTTGGTCTGTTTTAGAGGGTTAATTGAGCCGATCTCCTTCAGTTTACTGCTACTGAACAAGAGTTAAAGTTAAACATCTATATGAAGCGGATAGGAAAAGTTAAGCTAAATCACAGCGCCCTTCTATCATTAAGTTTTCATTGTAGAATTATAAGAGGGTTTATTGTACTCCTCTCAACCTATATAAGTATTGATAGTCTGAAGAAGCTCCTTCTAGGGACTTAGTGAAGTTTTCCGAGGGTTTGAACGAATTGGCCGTATTCAAACTGCTCATCACTCCAGATTAGGCTCAATCTCTCAGAAAGGGTTATTAAGTTACACTCAGCATAGTTGCAGTATCAACAAAAACGAGATCTGATGGTCTTGAGCAAACATACATGTGTGTGAGAAGGCACCCGCAAAAGAAATTTGCTGGTTGCCTCAACAGGCGTATGTTTTCGGAAGCGAGGAGCCTGCAATTCTGCTTCTGCTTAACACAGAGTGCTTCGCAAGAAGCTGCTTTATTGTTTATATACCTCACGTATATAATACTTTAAAAACTGCCGTGTGCCGATAGCTTAGGAGTAAGATGATGCCAAATTGGTCGATTTTCGATCCCGGTTTGAAGCAATCAATGATGATCTGTGATACAGCTAAACAGTGGATTATATATATATATATATATATATATATATATATATATATATATATATATATATATATATATATATATATATATGTATAATCCATTGTTTCGCTGTATCACAGATCATATATATATATATATATATATATATATATATATGTATATACGCACACATAAATATATTTATAAATGTATAATAGCCGGCCACTTACGTACAATCTCATTTAACTTGATAAAGGATTTCTTGAGACGAAACATGTCGGTAAAGAGAAATTGTTCTTTTAGGTTTGAATTTTTACATATATACTTACACTATTTACCTTGGTGGAAATTTTGTCCCCAACTTTATTGTAATTTCCACGACGTTTCGAGCGTTGAATGCTCCGGCATTCTTCATGATATATACCTTCGAATTTCGAGCCGAAATTCTTTATTTCGTCTACTGAGGTAGATTGTTCTAGTTTCATCCCTTTTCTGTATATATAATTTTCAGTTATTTCCCTTTAGTATATCAACTCTCCGAGTTTTGTTCACCTTCACTGTGGCAAGGTATATAACCCACAACTATTTGGATCATGTCATTGGATTACTTAAACCAACGCTTTTGTCCTCTGTACAAAATAAACGGTTCGAAATTCCAACGTATATCACCTGAAGAAGGTATAAGCGTACAACGGCCGAAATATCGTTGATAAGACAATAAAATTGAGGGCAACAGCCGGATCAATATGAATAGTGTAAATAGTTAAAATGCCTCATCTAAGAAATATAGAAAGATGTTGCTTATATAGATAGATAGATAGACAGATAGATGTATATATGCAGGGTGCGATGGGTAAATCTACGATCTTTGTTTTTATTTTTCGACTGCACGTAATACCTTACATTGATTGCCCAACTGATTTTACACACACACACACACATACACACATACATACATATATATATATACATATATATATATATATATATATATATATATATATATATAAATATAAAGAAATATAGTCTTAAAGTGTGCTATATTTATGGGATAAAGTGTTCAATATCAGAAATAGAGCGTGTGTAAATATAAAAGTGAACATAGAAGTCAACACTTAGAGGCGACAGTCTGTTTCATACTAGTGCAATCGTTAGGTCTGACGATTGCACTAGCATTAAACAGACTGTCGCCTCTAAGTGTTGACTTCTATGTTCACTTATATATATATATATATATATATATATATATATATATATATATATATATACATATATATATATATATATATATATATATATATATATATATATATATATATATATATATATATTACGGACAACTAATCAGAGTATTATACATAAAACTGATTTAAACCAGAATAAAATATTATTAATTTACCTTTTATTTAAATGCGATGCACAGCAAATAATTAAAAAAAGATATTGAAAATTAAAAAATATTATCCATAGAATTCTAATTGCAAAGAAGATTAATATTGCCCGGGATTTATTGCAGCCAAAAATCCATTAGAATCTATAAATTTTGTGGTTACGGCAAAGTATGTGAGTTAGTATAGCTGTTATCTACATTATTCATATTCCAAGATCCTCATGTTTCACGGTTGATAAATGGATTGCGGATATGACTGAGGAATTAGAGAAACTGGTGTTCGAATTCCACTTGTCTTCATTACATTTACTCGTGAAAATTATGAATCCATAACTTTTACCCAAGATATGGGTAAATAGCAGGACAGATTGGTTCTGAAACCTTGGCTAACAATCGGTCTAGGTTAAGGAAATTCTAAATTCAAATACCTCCAAATATGGATAATTAGGAAGGCATTTTGGGCTCTGTTAATCTGATTGGCAACGGAACTCGGAGAAGGAGAATTCAAATCTGGAGCCGGAGGTCCTCATGCAGTCCGATACCAATTCAATTTCGTTATGGCAATTACTACAAAGACGCTGATGCGAACTGGTCTCTACCTATCCCTTGGATAACATCGGTGACACGGACAATGGGAAGGTGCTACATGCGCAACTGGTGAAGGCAACTCGAAACGTGCTGTATGCTGTGCCCTGGATAGAGCATACTTCTTCGGGTGCAGATCCAGGATCTCTCGAGACCAAAGGATGCCATACCATCCATAGATCCTTTTTATTATCACAAGTTTCAGTGGGTGAGTTTTTCGGGTTTTCTAGGTGTTCAAGCTATCCTACAAGGAGTTTCGAAACGAATTCATTGTTTAACCTACGGGACCCATTATTCTGGGTCATCTGTCCAAGTTTTAGGATGTATATTTTTGTTGACATTTAGCAATTACACGTTCTATTTCGGTCATCATGGAGTCTAAGTCAGGTCAATGAAATGAACACATATTTAAACCGCTAGGTTATTATACCGTAATTTTTAGTCCAGTACTGGGCAAGTTTGAACATACTAAATATTAATACATACAGTGATAACAGATAAGTATTGAAAGATACATGACGAAATACCTTTAGACGTAGACATGAGACTGGAAAAAATCTAAACCCATGGAATAAATAAAGGGATGACTTAGAAATTCTCTAATTGGTAGTCAGATTAATAGACATCTGAAGAAGCCAACGAGTGACAATGACATCAACAAATATATCATCATAGATTATATAAAGGGATCAGTTCCACATTCCTTAATTGATAGTCAGATCGAGAGGCATCTCAAGAAGACAATGACTGACATGGATAGGGGACCTGTGAAAATTTGTCCCAGAGATTAAATAAAGGGTTCAGTTCAAAATTCCCTAATTGGTATTCAGATGAATAGACATCGGAAGAAGCCATTGAAAGATATGGGTACGGGACCTGTAAAAATTTGTCCTATAGAATAAACAATGTGTTCAGTTCGGAATTCCAGAATTGGTAGTCACATCAATAGATATCTTAAGAAGGCATTGACTGACATTTGCAGGGGACCTGTAAAAATTTGTCCCATATATTAAATAAAGGGATAATTTGGAAATTCCCTAATTAGTAGTAAGATCAAGAGATATCTGACGAAGCCATTGACTGAAAATTGTCCCATAGATTAAATAATGGGATCATTCGAATTTCCCAAATTGGTATTCAGATCAATAGACATCTGAAGAAGCCATTGAATGACATGGATAGGGGACATGTAAAAACCTGTCCCACAGATTAAATAAAGGATTGAGATCGAAATTCCCTAATTGGTAGACAGATCAATAGACATCTGACGAAGGCATTGTTTCACATGGCTAGGGGACCTGTAAAAATTTGTCGCATAGATTAAATAAATTCATTTCGAACTTCCCTAATTAGTAGTCAGATCAAGAGACATCTGAAGAAGCCATTGGCGGAAATTCATAGGGGACCTGTACAAATATATCCAATAGTTTCAGTTCATAGATCTCAGTCCAAAATTCCCTAATTGGTAGTCAGATCAATGGACATTTGAAGATACCATTGACTGACATGGATAATGGACCTGTAAAAATCTGTCAAATATATGAAATAATGAGATAATTTCTAAATTACTTAATTGATAATCAGATCAATAGTCATCGGAAGAAGCCAATGACTTACATGGGTAGGGGAGCTATAAAAACTTGCCCCGTAGATAAATAAAGGGATCATTTCGAATTTCCCGAATTGGTAGTCAGATCAGTAGACATCTGAAGAAGCCATTGACTGACATAGATAGGTGACCTGTAAAAAACTGTCCCATATATTCAAGAATGGGATCAGTTCGATATTCCCTAATTGGTAGTCAGATCAATAGTCATCTGAAGAAGCCAATGACTGACATAGGTAGGGGACCTGTAAGACCTTGTCCCATAGATTAAATAAAGATATAATTTCGAACTTCCCTAATTATTAGTCAGATCAATAGACACCTTAAGAATCCATTGACTGACATGGATAGGCGACCTATAAATACCTCTCCCATAGATTAAATAAAGGGATCAGTTCAAAAATATCTAATTGGTAGTCAGATCAATATGCATCTGAAGAAGATATTGAATGACATGGATAGGGGACCTGTAAATATTTGTCTCATAGATTAAATAAAGTGTCCAGAGCGAAATTTCTTAATTGGTCGCCAGATAAAATATATATCTGAAGAAGCCATTGACGGACATGGAAAGTGGACATATAAAATCCTGCCACATAGATTAAACAAAGGATTCAGTTCGAAATTCTATATTTGGTAATCACATCAATATACATCTGACGAAGCCATTCACTGACATGTGTATGGTACCTGCAAAATATTGTCCCATAGATTAAATTTCGAATTTGCCAAATCGGTCGTCAGATCAAAAGACATCTGAAGAAGCCATTGACTGACATGGGTAGGCTACCTGTAAATATTTGTTCCTTAAATTAAATAAAGGGATAGGTAAAATTCCCTAATTGGTAGTCAGATCAATAGTCATCTGAAGAAGCCATTGACTGACATGGGTAAGGTACCTGTTAAAAATTGTCGCATAGATTAAATAAATGTATAATTTATAAATTCCCTAATTAGTAGTCAGATCAAGAGACATCTGAACAAGCCATTGACTGAAAAGGGTAGGGGACGTGTAAAACTCTGTCCCATAAATTAAATAAAGGGATCAGTTCGTAATTCCCTCATTGGTAATCAGATCAATAGACACCTGAAAAAGCCATTGACTGACATGGATAAGGTACCTGTAAACATTTGTCCTATAGATTAAATAAAGGATTCAGTTTGAAATTCCATAATTGGTAGTCAGATCAATAGACATCTGATGACGCTATTAACGGACATGGGTAGGCTACTTGTAAATAAATATCCCATAGATTAAATAAAGCGATCATTTCGAATTTGTAGTCAGATAAACAGACCTCTGCAGAAGACATTGACTCACATGTGTAGGGGACCTGTAATATTTGTTCCATACATTAATTAAAGGGATAGGTGAAATCCCCTAATTGGTAGTCAGATCAATAGACATCTGAAGAAGCCATTGACTGACATGGATCCTGAACCTGTAAAGACCTGTCCCAGAGATTAAATTAAGTGTTCATTCGAAATTCACTAATTGGTAGTCAGATCAATAGATATCTGAAGATGCCATTGACTGACATGTGTAGGTGATGAGTAAAAATTTGTCACATAGATTAAATAATGTGTTGATTTCGAAATTGCCTAATTGGTAGTCAGATCAATAGACATATGTAGGAGACATTGACTAATATGTAAAGTGGACCTTTAAAAACCTGTTCAAGAAATTAAATAGAGGGATCATTTAGAAATTCTCTAATTGGTAGTCAGATCAATGGACATCAGAAAAAGCCATTGACTGACATTGATAGGGGACCTGCAAAAACCTGTCCCATAGATTAAATAAAGGGTTCAGTTGAAAATCCCCTAATTATTAGTCAGATCAATAGATATCTGAAGAAACCATTCACTGACATAGATATGGGACCTGTAAAATCCTGTCCCATAAATTAAATAAATGGTTCAGTTCAAAATTCAGTCTTTGGTAGTCAGATCAATAGACATCAGAAAAAGGCATTAACTGACATGTATAGAAGTCCTGTAAAACCTCCACCATGAATTAAATAAAGCGTTTAGTTATAAATTCCTTAATTGGTAGTCAGATCAATAGACATCTGAAGAAGCCATTGACTGACATGGATAGGGGACCTGTACAAACTTGTCCAATAGATTAAATAAATTGATCAGTGCGAAATTCCCGAATTGGTAGTCAGAAGAAGCCATTGACTGACATGGATGGGGGAGGTGTAAAAACCTGTCCAATAAATTAAATAAAGGGATCAGTTCGAAATTCCCGAATTGATAGTCAGAATAAGCCATTGGCTGACATGGATAGGGGAGCTGTAAAAAAAGTATCCCATATAATA
The DNA here is from genome assembly GCA_964036315.1 of Acanthosepion esculentum. NCBI lineage: Eukaryota > Metazoa > Mollusca > Cephalopoda > Sepiida > Sepiidae > Acanthosepion > Acanthosepion esculentum. The sequence goes on from OZ038477.1 coordinate 18,967,051, forward strand.
AATTAAGGGTTCAGTTCGAAATTCCCTAATTGGTAGTCAGATCAATAGACATCTGAAGAAGCCATTCACTGATATGTTTAGGCGATCTGTAACATTTGTCCCATAGTTTAAATAAAGGGTTCAGTTCGAAATTCCCTATTCCAGATCAATAGACATCTGAAGAATCCATTCACTGACATGGATAGGGGACCTGTAAAAATTTGTCCAATAAAAAAAATAAATGGATCATTTCGAAATTCCCTAATTGGTAGTCAGATCAATAGGCATCTTAAGAATCTATTGAGTGACATGGATAGGGGTCCTGTAAAAACCTTTCCCATCGATTAAATCAAGTGATCATTTTGAAATTACCTCATTGGTAGTCAGATCAATAGACCTCTGAAAAAGCCATTGACTGACATGGATAGGGGATCTGTAAAACCCTGTCCCATAGATTAAATAAGGGGTCATTTCAAAATTCGCTAATTGGTAATGAGGTCAATAGGCATCATAAGAAGCTATTGTCTTCCATGGACCGGCAATGTTCTATTCCCGTAGATGAAATAAATTGATCAGTTCGAAATTCCATAATTGGTAGTCTGATCAAGAGACCTCTGAAGAATCCCGATGGTTGCAATGATTGAAATATTGTAATACTGATAATAGATTAGGGAATTATTCAGAATTTCTTCTTTTACTTCTTCTATGTGCTGATTTTCTGCATGACATGAACCATATTGGATCTCCACAATCTCTTTTTTGCTCGTAGTCACTTTTATCTTTTTGCTATACCACGTAGTCCCTGTTCTACCAAACATTTACACAAGCTTCTGAAGAAAATTTGTCACTGCTTTCCCCTTTCCATCCTGTTTTCAATATGTCTTGTGAGTTTCAAATTCTTTACGCCTTCTTTCCTCAGTATATACCCTAGAAATTTTACTTGGCTCTCATTCTATATACGTGTGGTTTATTCCTTGAAACTTCGATGTCGGTCAGTGCTTCATCTCATGTTATTCTCAGTATCATTCTGTAGAATCATGTTTCTGTTGCCTCTAGACTTTTCTTCATCACTGAGAAGATTATTCAGCATTCAATGCCATATCGGAGGAGTGACATTACACATAATTTCAGTACACATTTCTCTGTCCATAACGATATTTTCCTGTTTCTTAATACATTACTTAACTTTCAGAAGGCAGTGTCAACTCATCTTCTCCCTTTCCGTGTGTAGAAGTTCGTCTGGTTTTATTTTTATGTCTTCTGTCTTCATATCTTATATTGTTAAGATCGTCCGAATGCATGTAATCCGAATTTATTTTTTATTGATCATATTTTCTAGAAAGAAGTTGCTTCTCACTGGGTGTTACGATCATATTTCCCACTATTATATGGACATCGGCTAAATATTAATCCGCAATTTCGTTTTTCTTTCACAAGCGCAATAGGGTCAATACTCACATTAGATTTGTTTCTATACCCTAATCTTTGTAAAGAATGTCTTTCTTTTTATCTTTTGTGTGGATTAAATGAGAGATTTTCATGCCTGCATGAAATAGAGATTGTAATTTTACAAGCGGTCATTCGGCTCGACCATAAATCCATACCGACAGGCAATTCGGTCGGCAGCCCGACACCGAGAAGTAAGTAAAATGTCGCAGTGCGACATCTATATTAAAAACTCGTCTATTAAACTCTTCAATTAAGCGTCACATGGTTTGTCGACGGTTGTAAATGCATAGATGCCTCACCATGGGTGCACAGTGTGCTGTGGTTCTGCCCAGCGTGCACCCGAAGGAATAAATTAATTATCAGAAACACCCGGAATAGCAGGGAATAGAATGGACAAAATGGTTGCTGGTCTGGGCGTGGTTGTGGTAACTGGTCCGTTTGTCCGTGTGGGCAACTTGCAAACAATTGGTGAGTGTTGGTAGAGAGAATCTCGTTATTATAACGTTTCATTTTCAACTCAGCTGCTGACTGAAATAATCTAACGGGGCGTCTGTCATATTAGAGGAAAAAATAATAACAGATTCAGACCTTGTGTTAGCATTTCTTTGAGTATTTTGTGATTGCTTTCTTTAAATACGTTATTAAAATAATAATTTTCTGTCCAGGAGTATTGACCGGTTTTCACTGAATCCCAAAAGGTAAAAAATCTTGCCTAATACACCAGAAAATTCCACAATGTTTGCGAAGTTATTATTATATCGCCTAGCGAATTGTGATTCTCCCTTAGATATTTTCAAATCTTACAGACCATTTTCACGCATATATTTATCTGTTCCACTTACCTCTATAAATATTGGCACTACCGTCAATTTCAGTTCCAAAATACCTTTCTCTTCATTGGAAAATTCAAAATAATGTTCTATTATTTCCTGAAAATAATCTTCTTCTCGACTTACATATCGAGAAACAGACTCACTTGGCGTTATATTCACTTTTCTCTTCGGTTCTTTCCTCGAGTGGGAATATTTCATATAAAACGTTATCATGTCATCTGTAAAGCATTTCGATTAAATCCTATTCAATTTAATTCCTCGATCTAAAATAATAATATTTACAAAATTGTTTTACATCTCACCAAGGAAGACATGCTTGAAATAAATTATTTCACATAGTAAAAAATTATTATGTGAATCCGCAAAAAATATTGCCATAGTAATTGGTGTTATTTTTTTTTAATTTAATATTTCTAACTGATCCTAAAAGACACAACTGCTACACAACATATACAGGTAAGTTATCCTTGCTTTGCTAGAACGCTGACATATATTCAGCTATTAACTGAATGTTCCGGGGTAATGATCTCGGTCTTCTGAACTGGATTGGATGATCCGTAGGAATTTCATTGTTATAGCACACACACCCAGCACACACACACACACGGACATACAACACACATAGACACACGCGCATAACACACACACACGCACAACACACACACACGCACAACACACACACACGCACACTTTTGAAGTAAAATTAATTTCATTATTCATTATACACACCTGCGCACACATACACACACACAAACACGTACAATAATTTTCAAAGTAAATTAATGTTCGGCTTCTGGACTGGATTAGATGATTCGTTCGAATTTCATTGTTCATGAGAAACACAGTCTCAAATATACACGCACACACATATATATGCGTAAGTGCAGATATACATATATATATATATATATATA
>OZ038477.1:18972725-18992725 GCA_964036315.1 Acanthosepion esculentum
TGATATTTCTTTCTCTCTGCTATACGACGATAGCCTAGGGTTAGGATCTCTGAATGATGCCAAATTGTTCGGCTTTCGATCCCGACTTGAAGCAATCGGACGTCTAGCCACTACTGAAGAGCCGTGATACAGCGAAACAGCCTGCATGTGGATGGCAATGTACATTCTTTTCTATCTATATTATTTTATATGCTCATTGCTTATCGGAAAGTGCTTAGTATCAGTGATAGATCTAATATAATCAGTATGGACATGAGTTTGTGTCCCTATGTTTCAGGCTTTTGCGATCATCAGACAAACTTGTGTTATTTTGTCAGAATTGACTCTATTTATGCCTGTATCTGTTGGTGGAAGTGGGGGGAGACACTCTCACACACAGTCATATATACATAAAGGTGTACGCATTTTAGTTCACACAAACTCACCCACATAAACAACACCGAGGTTAGGATCGAACGCACCGCTGCATATCTGCGGCTCATACGGAATAAGTCCCAATAACCAAAATATACTATTCATAAAAGAGTGCTCAATACAGAGTTGAGCAAATATAATTTATTCGAAAATTATAGCATAGATATGCTACAAAACCACTACAAAAATAGCCATTTTGTTTCAAAACTTCTGATGTTTTATCAAGTGATGGTGTTGAATGTAGAATAAAGGGTTTTAAAAGGTTCAAATCGACAAAAGAATGCTCAGTAGAGAGTAGTGTAAAAATGTCTATTTATTTAGTGATTTTATAATATATTTATGTTATAACTTTCGAATAAATGATATTTGCTCTACTCTGTATTGAGCATTCTTTGGTCGATTTCAACCTCCTAAAACTTTTTGTTCTACATGCAATACCATCACCTGATAGAACACCTGGAGTGTCGAAACGAAATGGCTATTTTTGTAGTAACTTCATAACATATTTATGTTAAAATTTTCGTAAAATTTATATTTGCTCTACTCTGTATTGAGCAAATATGTGGTCGATTTGAACCTTTTAAAACTCTTTAATCTACATTCAACACCATCACTTCATAAATCTGTAGAAGTGCTGAAACAAAATGGCTATTTTTTTAGTGATTTTATAACATATTTCTGTTATAATTTTCGAAAGAATTATATATATATATATATATACATATATATATATATATATATATATACATATATATATATATATATACATATATATATATATATATATATATACATATATATATATGTATATATATATATATAAATATATATATATATATATGTATATATATATATATATATATATATCAATGCGTTAGAAATAATCTTTCTCTCTACCGATGGCTTGGGAGAAGGGACTCTGACTGGTACCAAATCGGTTGGGTTTCGATCCAGGTTGCAGCGTTCGGTTGTCTAGTAGCAATGATTAGCTGTGATGTAGCGAAAACAGCCTGTACGCAATTTACATTGTATGTATGCATATATTGACAGCAATATTCATATAAACACGACTCATGATAAAGAACCGAGGATGTATGTCCCTTTAATCTTATATTGAATTTTCGAATGTGGTGAGTATTCCGCTCGATATACTGGAGAAGCTATCCGAAGTATATTTTTTTTATTTTTGAGAAAGTACTTTCGAATTTTGCTGTCATTATCAAGAACCGATGTGGTGACTATGTGGTAGTTACGATTCCTTTATCTGTAAACTTGTATTCTTTGGGAAGCTGGGCGTTCGAAATGTACTATGTATATGGTGGACTGAGGGTCAAGTATCTCAGTTCCTAGGAATCGACAGCCAGACATCAGCACATATGAGTTGACTATAATAGGTGAAGGCTTTGTGCAGAACCAACCACACTTTTTAAAGGGTCGAATATACAGATCTGGTGCACAAGGTCCCCAAATGACCCTCCGCAAATTTTGAATTCAGAGGTATACTTCTCCTAGGCCAGTTGCCTACCAAGGCTATAGAATCCATTCTGTCCTGCTATTTATCCATAGCTGGAGGGAGAAGAAGAGGATTAATACTTTTCCCAAGTGCATAGTACGTAAGTGAATGAAATGACCTCAACTGGAATTCGAACTATACATATATATATATATATATATATATATATATATATATATATCATACACACACACGCATGTACATATATATATATATATATATATATATATATATATATATATATATATATATATATATATATATATCATACAAAAAAACACACACACACATCTTAAATTCCTGTCCCTCCTGAGTATGACGCTACATTACATAAACGTCCTGGGTAGGATGATAAACTACACCCAACAGCAAGGCCTCTGACCAGGAGGCTTTGAAGAGCGAGAAACCACCTCTCAATTGCTGGTGTTTCCAGGTCCACCATGACCCGAGGTGGTAGCCCGAGTTAGGGTCCCATCTACAGGCAAATAGTTAACCCCAAACTGTGGCCAAAACATGTAAAAATCGGTTTTAATACCAGCAATAAACTTTTGAAGAAAAGATATTAACAGCATTAAATTTTTTTTTAAATTATTACCAGCAATATATTTTGGAAAAAAAATATTAGAATCACTAAAAATCTTGTCGGCATTAAATAACCGATTGAGGTTGATGTGCAGTAAAACAAACAAACCAAGCCAAATCAATTTCTGTATAGACATAAACACGGTCGCTCTTATACTTGTTAATAACCACATACCCAGATTCGGATAAAATCAGAAGACAATATGTTTATGATACGCCAGACGTTAAAGCTTGTAGGATGTAGTTGCTTTGTAATTGATTAATAGAATTATAGATTTTACTTGAGTCCTGAAATCAGCACTAAGGAGATAAATATTTCAGTGTTGCTGCTATACTACAAGAAAAATGACGTCGACTCTCTTGATCTCTCTGATTCTCCATATTGCACTTTGACTTCTATAATAGTTAATCGAAATCTCTAGATATATAAAGAAAGAAAGATTTTACAGTTCGTTGATTAATGTATGAATGATGTTAAAGCTATTATAAACATTGTTCTATTTACATCATAGAAAAATCGGAACGAAGGTTCTATTATAAAACAAACGAATACAACAAATATTACCCGTCATCACAAGCTGAAATGAGAAATTATGGCCGCAGAGCATTATGCCGTGTGAAGATGCAACACTCAAAAACCACCAGGGAATCACGAACAGCATTTAAAGATAGGCCCATGTGAACCCCCAAAACCGTATCTGATATTGGCTTCTAAACGCATGGAACTCCGAAGTTAGAAATATATGTTCCAATTCTTGCTGAATACTAGGAAATTGGTCCAAACCGTACAAGTTATAAAAAAAATTCTCAAACACCAAATAAACACACTCACACACATTTATAATATATATATATATATATATATATATATATATATATATATATATATATATATATATATATATATATGAAAATTTCTCGAACATTCAGACAGGTAAATATCGTTAATACTGTTTATTATAAACAGAGGATTTACTTAAATATTTGTATCTATGAAAATAACGTATAAACATAAAAATGTCATAAAATACTTGTCGGACTTTGTGCAGTTCATAATGTGTGACGTCATTTGTTAACATTTGGATACGTATCGAGCAGACATGAATTCACAAAAGAAAGTCATGGAAAATTGTAGTTTAAAAACAGTAAAATCGAACTTGCTAACCGAAACGCTACTCAGTGGCTTAATCGGTAAAGCACGTCAGGCTATATGGCGGTTCCGTGTAGGGTACAGGTTTGATTCCTATCGAGGGACGCATATTTGCTATGAACATTTCTCTGACATTCAGGTCGTTAATACTGTTTATTATAAACAGAGCATTTACCTAAATATTTGTATCTATAAAAAGAACCTATAAAAATGTCTTTATATAGTATAAAAATATACTTTTGAGTTTCACTATATTTATGCGAAAAAGGACACAATATCACAGATAGAGCTTGTGAATATAAAACTGCATTCTGACCCACAAATATTTACACTCAGTAGCTTTTAAAGCAACCTTTACAACCAATCAAATAACGGTTAGGATATTAGAATAAACAGGAAATACCTGACCGTATAACACACATGGCATGAAGACTGCATTCAAGTATGAAACTTACAATAAAATTATTTCGTTTAGATGAACACATCATGAGATAAAATTTCCTGGCCTAAAACATATTATGTATGAAATGTTCGTTAATATAGATATTGCTGCAATGACTACTGGTACTGATAAAATAAAGTTACCATTTGCCTAAGAGCGCTCAATATTTTTCCACTGAGGCCGTTTGTTTATTTGTTTAAGTTACGTAAAAAACTGTAAAAGATACCATTTTTCCAATATTAAGACGTAGGTAAATATAGTCAAGTATAAAGAATAAGTGCTGAACAGCCATATAATATCTAATCTCCTATATGGTAGCATGTGCATCTGTTAATGTAATGGGGCCTTTTCTTCACAGAAGATATTAGTAAGAGATTTCGTTCTACCATAGAATGCTAAGAATATTAGGAACAAAACACTTAATCAACATGAAAGTTTTAAAGCGAATAGGAGCAACAAATATTAAGGAATGTATTTCTGCAGAATTTTACTCTCACAAGACATTTTGGGGTTTGGTACGTTTCGGCGTTGTCTATTTGGCGTCGCTGTTTCGGCGTGGTTGATTCGCCGTCAGAAAAATAATTGGACTATTCGGCTCAGCCATTTAGGCGTCAGACTCATTCGACACACTATTATATTTAACATTCCCCCCACGAGGGATGTATGTGGCACAAGGCCGAGTTTACCGTGGGTTCTCCGAGCCCTTAGGCTCGGCCAAAAATATTCCCTTTGAACCCGTATAAACGGGTTCAGAGTCTGTCTACCTCACCGGACGAAACTTTGCCTTTCGGCAAAGCCTCGTCCGAGTTCATATCTGCTCAAGGCAGAGAGTTTGACAGTAATGAACAGTTTGGCACTGTTCCCCTCGACGTCACTGTCTTTCACTGTAGGCACCACCGACACCAAAAAAAAAAGGATAAAATCAATGAAATCACACAACTTTCTTTTACCGTTTCTTTCACGTTTTGTATAAAACATTTGCTTCCATTTGGAATAAAAGGTCTTTGACAACTGTAAAAATATGAAGCTGTACTGAAGGAAATATAATATAAAAATACCTCCAAGTACACTATTTCTTTGATATAAAAATGCGTCCAAATATTCTTAAATTGGACTATTCGAGCATATAACGACGAAATACTGATCTGACTACTCAGAGAGAGAGAGAGAGAGAGAGAGAGCGATAGAGACAGAACAAATTTAACTCTAACGATGAAGTAGTAATATGACGTCTAATCGTCCCACTATCGGAAAATTCCTATCTCGAATCGGCAACACCAAATCGGCCACGCCGAATCTGTGATGCCAAATAGGCCGCGCCAGAACGTCCCATTCTCGACATTTTGAAAGTGAATCAATTTGTGTGAATGTATGGAAAAACGATGTGAGGATAAAGGTTACCATATGCCTTATAAAAAAAGAGGAAATTGTGACGATCCACGGTCACCTATTCTCTGAAAGGACTCGGCGCATAAAAGATTGAATTTTTCACAATAGTTTGGATTATATCTCTTGGAAGGTAAGTTTTTTTCTCTCTTTGCCTTCCAGCTTATTTCACTTTGTGCCACAGGAAGTACATTTTACTTATTTATCTCTAACTTTTGTGTTTGTCATTGTCTCAGTGGATAATCTGCTTAACATTTTCTCCGTCCGGAAATTACAGAAATTGATTTGCCTGTTCTGATTTAGATACCGATAAAACATCTTGAAAATTGCCTAAACTTCACTAAGCTGTCGCTTATTTGAAGCATCTCGATGGATATTTAAAAACAATAGCTGTGGGTTGATATGGAGTCTTTCGCTCAAAGTTATAAATGCACTGCTGAATTTTATTAGAAAGTATTACTGTAATAATGAGGACATTTCTGTGTTTCTTGCGATTTAAGGCTGTGTTATCTGGTTACTTATATATCTTAATTTGACTATATATTAATATTTGCTTATTTATTGAATGGCAAATATAAGTATTATAGGATAAAAATCAGAATTAAACACACAGACATAGGTTCGTGTTACAGTAGCTCCAAAAAGGAAGCTTAAGTCCGGTTTATGCTATAGTAAAAACGGTACACATAGGTCCAATTAACTCATATGGTTAATTAATTCATAAGGTTAACATAGGTATCGTTTATACTATGAAAACGTTTGCACTAAAATAAAAAAGTTATAAGTATATGCGGTTGAGTCTACAAAAATGGTTATTATTTCAGCTACAACTCACTTATTCTACTATCTGTTTTCATGAAAACTTAATAATCTGCTCGATTTAAAGATTGAACTAGCGATGACTATTCTACCAAAATACAAGGAATTAAGCTACAATCCACGTGGCTATTGATCTCTGAGAAGGAAAAACTTGAACCTAGACTTTTCTACATTAATATTAATGTTCTTATTAACTACATGCTGCTACCTCTGTTGTTGATGCTGCTGCAGAAGTTTTGCTGTTATTTCTTTTAAGGATTCACCTATATGATTCATTATATTTAACGATATACTACTAATAAAAACAAAGATGAATATATTAATCCGAATTCATATAGTATGAATAATAATAACGCCAAATCAATTACTATCACACTATTAGTTTCATCAGCCAATATTCAAGTAAGTGGGTAGTTGCTCTAAGCAATCGTTAGCAATATAAGTTTGCACATAGTTTGCTATTGTCATATGTTTCAAGATCTTATACGATAATAAATGTGGGTTATGAAATGTACAGACGAGTAATTCTCAATATGCGTTGTAAAATCACTGTTGAGGGCGCTATGAACTCTCGTGGGAACATTACGTCTTCTGAGCAGTTGTGTGGAGCGTTACAATTTTAACAGGATGATAAGGTGATTTAACCTTTCAGATTGGAACAACTTACAAAATCACAGTATTTTATATACGTATGCTGAAGAAATCCTTCAGACAAATAATGGTTTTAGCGGTGGCGCCAGTCTTTTTATTTGGTTTAGTAAGGTTCACCTACTACAAGGCCCAAGAGCAACTCAAGGTAGAGGGTGGCTTTATGATGTTGTATTAGTATAAAACGGCAAAAAAATGAAGTTTTGGGGACCATGCAGGAAAGATACCAGATAATTTCAGGCATGAAGAGATCAAGATTTAATTAGTGTTTAATACTTCAGAGATCAGTCGGATACGTTAGAAGTATAGTGTGGGAGTAGATTTTCGAAGGAACCGGAAACCTAACCTTAAACAGGGAACAAAGGATAAACCTCTACTTCGAAAGACCGAGGTGGAGTATGAACCGGTCGATAGGCAAACCTATCTCTTATTCGGAGAGAAGAAAAAAGTACTTATTGAATAAAATTTCAAGTCTCACATTTGAAGTAAACTTAAGAATATATATGTACAAAGGGGAGATAGTAGTGATGGAAGTGCAACAAACTGCCGTAACAATTATACCTTTTATGCTTAACCCCAAAGACGCTCAGTTTTAATTTATATTTGGATTGTTTAGATGTTTAAATTAACCGACTTTATTAATCTTTTTATCATATTTATTTATTTTTATTTTTATCACTATTATTCCTAATTGGTACTCGTTGTATCATCAGTTGTTTCGTCAGGAAAAAAGATACGTTGTATGAAAGTGAATGTATATATGCCGAAAAGATTCAGAATCACGGGTAATTTAATTCCACCTACGCTTTAACAAATTGCTTTATCATTTAATTAAAACTGCATTTTTAGCTGAAATTATGGTCAAAATTATTATGATAAAGGACTTAAGTGTATTTGATCATTTTTGTCTTCGTATATTATTTTATAAATATGATTCCATCGATAAAAAACGTTTTTAATTTGTAGAATATGTTTTTAGAGGTCTTCATTTTGTAATTCGCTCTCTCTCTCTCACTCTCTCTCTCTCACTCTCTCTCTCTTTCTTACGTACACATCCCCCCCCCCCGAAAAAATATGTAAGTGTGCGTGTTTGCATATGTGTAGATAATGGACTATTGGCCCAGAAAATGAAATCGAAATGCCGAGTTCAAATTACAAAGGATTCTACTTTTTCACTTCACGCTAATGCTCTGGGAGCTGACCTGAAACAATCTCCCTCCATGTATGAGTTAAATGACAAGTAAACTGGCTTCGCTTGCCTTGAATGGCAGCCAAGCTTGGAGAAAGAAAGCTGAAGTAAGATCTGAGGATGTCTCTTAGGAAATTTCTCTGCACAGTATGTGCAATTTCTCTTTTGTCAGTTCTTCGGAAAAGAATCTAACCGGTTCTTCACTAGAGTTTTGCCTTTACACTCTCTTCATTTATATTGGTAGATTAAACAAAACTCTTTGATTCCCATACATCTAAATCGAAGGGAGAATCTAATATGTATATTAATGTTTAATATGCATCAGCTGGAGATATAAAATGTAAATTCAAGAATCAGCGGTGGCACTGTGAATTGATAAGTTCATTGAAAGTGAAAGCTTTATTTTCATTGGCTTAGTCTGTTTGTTTCAATCGAGTGTATTCACTTAGGGTTTCGTGATAATCGTTTTGCTCTGTGATGTCTGTTGTGTATTACTGAAAATTAATGTGAAGGCTACTTGTATATTTGCGCAAAGAAATGGCTCGTTAAATGATAATGGCATGCGCGTGCGACATCAGAGATCGACTATATGTCGAACTGAAAAGGATTGCTGATCTTGTATTTCATTTCAAAGACTGCTTTTTTGTATAGCAATATATTCGTACCGAAGGAAATATTAACAAAAAACAACAAAGTCGTGGTCGGAACGAAGAGTTGCGTAATGTCATTCTGCCAAATATAAGAAATACTTCAGCAGGAAAATATATCAACACAATGACTACTAGAATGACTAACATTAAGTAGTCTACTACTAATACTACTACTATGAATAATAATAATAATAATAAGAAGAAGAAGAAGAAGAAGAAGAAGAAGAAGAATTTTGTTGGGAATCGGAAGGAAATAAGTATACCACAGAAAGAAATACAAACAATTGTTCTCATAAGTAGAGCCCACACTGCGGTCCATATAACATCAGGACAAACTTCAAAAGCAGGACGACACTTCGCAGATATCTCTCCCGAGTAAGACCCCCCGTAGAGGAGAACATGACTAAAGACTATGTGTACGCTGTCCCGTGAAGCTGCGGAAAGAAATATAAAGGGGAGACAGGTCTCCCCCTTAAGGTAAGGCTTCAAGAACACCAGAAGCTATAAAACGAGGGGAAGTGAAAAAATCAAGCGTGGCTGCCAACATATGGAGAGAAAATGGAGATCACCGTCCTCTGTAGGATCAGGTTGAGATCATAGACAAAGAACACCCTTGCAATATTCGTAAATTTAAGGAATCAGCACATATGCTAGGCCACAAATATCTCCTGAGCCGACCAAGCATAGAAATGAATACAATATAGGAACCACAATAAGGAATGCCAGAGAAAAGCAATAATAACAGCAAAAATGGCAATATATGCTCTGGTAAAAACATGTAATGATAGCAGCAAAAAATTGCAATATGAGCACTCTTAAAAATGAGGACAATAGTCCGAATAATGTAAATAGTGTGAAGCTCACGCAGATCTTTATCTATGAGTGTGTCTGTGTGTTTTTTTAATTGGTCAGTGGAAAATGTCATGATGCCATTTCTAACCTAAGGTTTCCGGAAAGAAATGTGTAGACACCAGAAGTCAAAGGAAATAAAATAAAAATAATAGTAATAATAATTGTGCGTCTTGTATCAGGTTGTACAATTTTAGTACCAACTGAATACAAAATTCAGCATGGAACTTAACAATACACACAGACTGAACATTCAAACCCCATCGCCCAGACATCGCGATCAAAGACCACAAGAGCAGAATGTGCTTTCTTATTGACATTGCAGTCGCGGCAGGTTGTAATGTATGGTTAAAAATGTTCAAAAACACAAACAAAATACAAGGATCTTGGAGTGGAAATTTTAAAAATGTGTCAGCAGAGAACATCTATAATTTCAGTTGCAGTTGGATTCCTCGGATTAATTGGAAAAGCGTCCGATAGATTCAGTGAAGGAATTCCTGTTAGCGCATACCGTAAAGAAATACAACAAATGCCATCACAAGTACAGCTCACAAATTACCAAGAGATTTATCTATGTAAAATGTTAGTGATCTTTTTTTTTTCAAAAAATACTCAGTGGAAATAAAGTAATGAAGCCATTTCTGACCTTAGGTCTCTTGTTGGGAGCTGCAATGAAATGTATCTACAACAGAAATCAAAGGACATAATAATAATAATAATAATAATAATAATAATAATAATAATTTGCAAAATGTCCAACTCCTATGGGAAGGAAACTGAAAGAAACTGGTACGAACACCACCCTGACCCGGTTACGGGGATAGGACCTGTTACAATTCTATGGGACTGCACAATACACACTGACAGAACAATCAAAGCCAACCGCCCAGACATTGTTATTAAAGATCACAAACAAAAAAAAATGCCTCCTTATTGATATGGCAGTCCCTGCAGACTGCAATGTATATTTGAAGATATTCGAAAAACTGTCAAAATACAAGGACCTTGAAATAGAAATCTCCAAAATGTGGCACATGGGAACATCAACAATCCCTGTTGTAGTTGGAGCCCTTGGACTGGTTGGAAAAGATTCCAGTAGGCTGATTGAAGGGATCCCTGGAAGTCCATGCCTCAAAGAAATACAAAAGATTGTTCTGACAAGTACAGCCCACACTTTACGAAGGGCTTTATCTATGTAATTATTTTTTATTTTATTTTTTTATATTTATTTTTTGCAGTGGAAAGTGTCATGATACCATTTCTAACCTTAGGTCCCTGGGCGGGACGCGGAAAGAAATGTGTAAACCCCAGATATCAAAGAAAATAAAAATAATAATATTAATAATAATAATAATTTACGCGTTGTTCATATGTTTTCTGATCTTAATTGCTTATTAATATATAGTTAAAATCTATAGAACTTTGAATAAATATTAGTCCCCTATTGAACGGTTTCCAAATTAAGTAAGGAGGCCAGCTGAAACGGAATGGTGTTTGTTTTTACTATTTCTTCTTCTTTATGTGTCATGTCACCCCAGGACTTAATCGATTATGGCTCTCCACAATTTCCTGTCCTTGCAGCTCTAAATAAATTATGTCTTCGTTTTATTTCTAAAAGTTGTTCCGTCATATATTTTCTCAAGCTCGCCAAGTAGGTTAGGAGTTCTTTTCCACAGTTTTCCTTGCCCTCTCGCTGTCCTGTGAGTAACTGATTTTCCAATCCCTCCTTTTCATTATGTGACGCCAACGTTTCAAATGTTTCTTCCTGATGTTAAGTACAAGTTTTCTTTTGCTCCCATTTTCTCTAAAACGTCGTTGTTTTACTATTTAATGAACAAAAGAATGCTCACGTTTTAGAAAGTGTAAAGAAAATTTCATTCTGATGAAAACAAAACGATAACAGCAATCTCTTGAATGCATAAGTATCCACCATAACCACGAGTTAATAATTTGTCTAACCAAATTTGAAGACATTTTGAGATACAATTATGTTGGCATGCATGTATGTAGCGGCTTTGTACATCCAGAGACTTTACATATTCTTCTTTGTAAAATAGGTCAAGTTTAATCCGATTGGATGTAGACCGTCTGTGAATACCAATTTTCATAACTGCCCACAGATTCCCAAATGGAATTGCTTCCCTGATTAATGTTATCCTTGCCCGTCTTGTCAGTTTATGTAGACAATCTTGTCTTGGTAGTTTTGCGGTTCTACCATTCGCTTTCCATTTTCGTATTGTGGATTTAAAAGTGCGCTCGAGATTATCAAAACATGGGTTAGTTTTATAAATTAACACAGTTCGATAGTTAGGTACTGAACAAACCTCTGAGACTCTCACAGATCAGGTGTATTTAAATGAAGTATGCAGAATCAATAATCATAAGTCTTTTTTTTTCATTGACGCTTTCACTGAAATGAAATAGTCATATTTGGGTGGTCCCTGATTAATGATAATTTGAATGCTGACAGAAATATTTCCCAATGTAAAATGAAGGGAATATCGATACACTCAATAATTTTCAGATTTTGATATTTAAATAATGGATTTTTTTCACTCCACTTACGAAATATCTTGGACGGATTCAATGCCTAAAACCCCATAAATTCCGATTATTATATTCTGTTATAGGCCCTGATCCAGCATCTGGTCTGCAGTCGCTCTCTCAGAGACGTGCCGTCAACTCCCTCTGACTTTCTTTTACAAATACTTTCACGTCAACTGCTCCGATGAGCTGCTTTCGCTGGTTCCCAGACTTCATGAATTTAAGCGTTCAATTAGGACGGAATCTCACCTTTTCACTGTTGAAACTCTTAAATGTAGCCGTCTCTTCTACTCCAATGGCTTCATGTCTCGCACTTCTCCCTTGTGGAACTCCCTCCACTTTCCCTGTTTCCGCTCTAATCTCCAACTATTCAAATGTAATGGCAATCGACGTCTCCAAATGACTTGATCAATCCCCTATCCTTCTCTTTACATTTCATCTATCAATCGTATTTGCTCTCGCTACAACTCACTGTAACCCTTTGTGTGCTAGTGGCTTCTCGTCTTGCTGTGGGTGAAACGCTTTATATATATATATATATATATATATATATGTGTGTGTGTGTGTGTATATGTATATGTATATATATATGTGTGTGTGTGTGTGTATATGTATATGTATATATATATGTGTGTGTGTGTGTGTATATGTATATGTATATATATATGTATATGTATATATATATATGTATATATATATGTATATGTATACAGTGTGTAGCAAAAGTATTTAACACATTGGTTTTTCTTACATATCTCAAAAGATAACGGATCAATTTCAACGAAACTTATAGGAAATATTTAAACCAACATTATCGATCAAAACATAGAAAGAAAATTTAAAACCCCTGTTTTGAGAAACATTTATTAACAATAAATAAAATAACCCATATGCAAAAGTATTTAACACACTTTACTAATATTTAGTACAGTAGCCTCTGTTCTGCTTCACAGCCTCCAGTCGTTTCCTGTAGTCTTCAACTAGTTTCTTGCAGGTACTTGTTGGTATTTTGACCCATTCTTCTTCACAAATTTTCTTCAATTTGCTTAAATTCGATGTATTTCTTTTATGAACTCGTAACTTCAATAGTTTCCACAAATTTTCGATTGGATTTAAATCCGATGACTGGCTTGTCCTTTCCAGGACATTAATGTCATTATTATTAAACCAATTGTTAGTTGTTTTAGCAATATGCTTCGGGTCATTGTCTTGCTGAAATACAAAATCACGACCATGTCCCAAAGATGTGGCACTGTTCAAGAGTTGAGTCGACAAAATTTGAGTGTATTTTACAGCATTCATTGTTCCTTGGATGATTTTCATTTTTTTCTACTCCATTTGAGGAAAAACAACCCCACATCATAATATTTTCACCCCCATGTTTGACTGTAGGCATGGTATTTGCTGGCTCGTATTCCGCTCCTTTTTTCCTCCATACATGAGTGTGCATATTTCGTCCGTAAAGCTCAATTTTCGTTTCGTCTGACCAAATTACTTTCTCCCAGAAATCATTAGATTCGATTTCATATTTCTTTACAAAATTCAAACGGGCTTGTACATGTCGGCGTTTCGGTAATGGAGTCTTTCTCGGTGATCTTGAAGTGGGACCTGCACGATTCAGTGATCTTTTAATTGTATCTTTACTAACTTCAATTCCGGCATTTTTCAAATCATTCTGAATTTCTCGACGAGTTGAAAATGGATTTTTCTTCACAGTACGGGAAATGTATCGTTCATTAGCCTCATTTAAGACACGGGGACGACCACTCCTTTGAATGTTTTCAATAGGATCGAAATTGTTTCCATTGTCGAACAACAGCACCAACTGTACTCACAAGCAAATTCAAATCTTGAGCGATTTCTCTATATCCCTTACCATCTTTGTGATTCTTTATGATCTTCTGGCGCATGTCGTTCGACAATTCTTTTGTTTTCACCATTTTCTTGCAGTAGTGGCAAAAGAATAGCTGCAGTGTCTCCGAGCTGTTATCTAATAGCCAGTTGAGTGACGTGCAGTGCTGTCATTGGTCGACATATCACATCATATCAATATGGGTAGGAATCATGACGACACGTCTCTTCTAGCATAATATTAGCATTGGTGTTAAATACTTTTGCATATGGGTTATTTTATTTATTGTTAATAAATGTTTTTCAAAACAGTGGTTTTAACTTGTCCTTCTATGTTTTGATCGACAATGTTCGTTTAAATATTTCCTATAAGTTTCGTTGAAATTGATCTGTTATTTTTTGAGATATGTAAGAAAAACCAATGTGTTAAATACTTTTGCTACCCACTGTATATATGTATATGTATATATATATGTATATATATGTATATGTATATATATGTATATGTATATATATATGTATATATATATGTGTGTATATATGTATATGTGTATAAACATATGTATATGTATATATATGTATATGTATATATATATATATATATGTATATATATATATAATCTTTTAATCTGCACTACACAGGTTCCTTTCTATGACCACCTTTATAATATTTATTTACAGGTGGACGGCGTCTCTATGGGATCTGTCCTTGGTCCAACATTTAGCAATTTTTATATGTCACATTTTGAAGATAAAATTTTTGGTATTATTGAAACACCTAGCATATACCTCCGTTATGTTGATGATATCCTTATACTTGCTAAAGATTTTGATGAATTAACCTTTTTGCAACAAGCCTTTAAAAATAATTCAGTACTTAATTTTACACATGAACTAACTAAAGATAATAATATCCCTTTTTTGGATGTTTTAATAGATTCTAGTAATGACACTTTTACCACTTCTGTATACAAAAAACCTACAAGTGATAACAATTGCACACTCAACTATCTTAGTGAATGCCCCATTAAATATAAACGGTCAATAATTTCTAACCTAGTTACGAGAGCAAAACCTATCTCTTCTACCAATAAAATATTTCATAAACAATTGACTAACATCAAGCAAACCCTTATTAATAACGGTTTTCCTAACTATCTAGTTGATAATGAATTTGATAGATACTTCTCAGACCTAACAAGAGATACACCCAGAAAATTATCCGCAATTAACCTCTTTTACAGAGGACAAATGCATAGACAATACAGCATGGATGAAAAGGCCCTTAAGTCTATAATACACCATAATGTGTTTCCTGTTGATTCCAACAAGGCCTTAAAACTTAACATATATTATAGTAAATTTAAAACCTCTAACCTGATAATGAGTAATAATCATTCTCCAGTTACTGCAGTTGTTAATAGAACCAATGTTGTGTATGAGTTTAAATGCCCCATGGAAGAATGTTCTTCTAATTCACATACATATATTGGATTTACAACCACCCGGCTCTCCAGAAGATTAACTCTGCATCTAAATAATTCTAGCTCCATTAAACAACATATTAAATCACATACCGTTTCCCTTATGTAATCTGATATACGTAAAATACTTATAGAAAATACTAAAATTATAGATAAACATACAGACATTAGACGCCTTAAAATCTTAGAGGCATTACATATTAAAAGCAAAAGACCTCTTATTAATCGTATAGATTACAATATTTCTGGTAACATATTATAATGTTTATAATGTATTTAAAATTTATAATGTACTCTTCGATCTTTTGGCTTGTGTATTGGAAATCTTTTTCACGTTGTCACATGATAAACATCTTCGCCCTGCACGTGATAACATCATCGCGTCTTTTGAAATTAAAAGGATTTTAACGTTTTTAGTTTGTAAAAAAAGTAGCAATATGATTACGCTACAAGATAATTGGCAAATGTTTGTTTAAAAAAAAAAATTGACTAAAAATATTGACCCTGAAGATGAACAATGATGTTCGAAAGCGCTAGGTCATCGTATGGACAATACATATTTAGAAACCATTTTCAAATAAAAAGTCTCATTAGAGAATATGAGAAAATTCAAAAGAAAATATGCAAGACTGTTGTCTTTAACATTCAATACTACATGTTTAAAAGAAAAGTTGCTGCCAAATTACACACACATATATATATATATATGTATATGTATATATCTATGTATATGTTTATATGTTTATGTATATATATATATATATATATATATATATATATATATATATATGTCTATATTTATATATATATATATATATATATATATGTATATATATATGCGTATATATGTATATATGTCTATGTATATATATATATATGTCTATATGTCTATGTATATATATAAATGTATATATATATATGTATATATGTATATATATATATGTATATATATATTATGATATATAATATATAATAAATATATATATATTAATATAATAATATATATATATAAGTATATAATATATATTATATATGGCATATATATTATAATAATATATTATATTATTATATATATTATTATATATCGACTGCATATTAAGTTCTCAATAATTTTCAGATTTTTTATTTTTAAATATTTTAGTAAACCATGCAATATTTTCACTCAACTTAAAAATTACGCATTATCTTGGATCGGCTCAATGCAGAAAAACTCAATATATTACATTTAAATCTGTTCTTATCAGTTAGTAAAACGTGGAAATGTTCAACTGGTGTCCATACTTATTCACGGTTCTGTTGATGTTCACATGAATTAAGATGGGCTACAGAACTATCTCTTACAATCCTACATTTCACGTTTTCAATTGTTTGATTATAACCACTTCCCCATATCTCCTAGATTCTGACGCACTGTATATCTGTTTTCATGAGTATGAGTAGAGAAGGATCTCATAGTCTGGGGTCGAGATGGGTTTTTTTTAGTTTAAAAGATGAAGTATCAGGCCAGCTTAGGAGCCACATATAGACACAAGCGAATACCCTCAGTCGAAATTTGTCTGATTGAACTTAACTGAAAAGATATGCGCTGCTATCGTCCAAATCTCACACCATATTGCAAATACTTGCAATGCATGTATCTTATATACTCTCATCAGACCGGGAGGGTCAGGACTGGTATATCGGACGCCGTGTAATTGTGTCTAAGCATCAGGCAACGCAGCCTTCTCACTCTATATTAATAACATTCATTAATAGTTACTATGGATGCTCTTCTTTGTAATTTAAACCTTTTATTTTAAATGGCTTTGAATAACGGAACGCATTTTTAAAGGGACTCTTTTCGTCCAATATTTCTTTAGAAAGATTCGTTGGAAGAACAACAAAAAAAACAGCGAAAATTAAAAGAGTAAACATGGAGAGTAAATAAGGTGCCACGACTAAAATAAATTTATTTCTAAAAACAAAGTAATCGGCGGAAATAATCCTCGAGTGTGTATAAAAGATAAGAAAATTACTAACGGCCCACCCATGAGACACGGGGTCATCGGTCAATGAAACTTGATCTAAAAATCTTCTATAAACGTAAACGTTTAACCGACCTATTCTTATACAGTACCCTAAACTCTCCTGTCAATATATTCGGAAGCGCAACCCGGGTTATTAAACAAATGAAGTCCGATCACTGAGTGATTAACTGATTTATTTTATATTCATTTGTATGTTGCTATTATTTTTATAGTTAATTGCTTACATACACTCGTATGAACTAAACAAAAACAAAATAACGTTGTTAGCGTCTTAATAAGTTTTCCAATTAGCGGCTCTTCACTCAGTTTTGAGGTTATATTTTTTCAGTGTATGATGACTTGTTTTAATTTCCTCGATCCCTCTAAAGAATGATTGTTAAAAATTCGATATATTTCCTAGTAAGTCGCGCGGAGAAATTTTTCGAAGACATCGGAAGAGAAAGAAAAAATATAAAATTAGAAATAGGTGAGATATAAAAATTTTTAAAAAATATATAAAAATATATAAAAGTAAAAATAAAACGAAATGCATATGATGACATATACATAGGAATATAAGTATATATATATGCATATGTTACTTTTTAAAACCTCTGAAATTCTTCTTCTAAATACTTGATAGAATGTTCTGAATTTTCAGTGACAATAATACGGACTGCTTCCTTTAAACTAGAGTTTATACAAACATGGTTGTTATATAAAGAATATACTAAACATCTCAATATCTTGTCTTCGTCTTTAAAAATCTGCATACCTAAATTTATGCATTTGAGAAAGAGACCCGACGGGAATCCATAAAAAAATATCTGACTCTGAAGGAGTAGAGAAAAACTAACAAAGATAAACAAATCAGTGAGATATATATTATTTTTAGTTTAAAAATATTTGATTATTGAGGAAAGTTCTCTGACAGGCTGTGTAATAATATAGGTGGCCAACAATTACTTGAATTTTGGCAAAAGGTTAGCAGTGGCCACTTGAGTCAGAAAAAAAAAACTTCCACTGTCCGGCGCAACTTATTTTGCCAACGGTGCCAATAACAGTACAGCATAATTGATAAATGTGTATGACCCTGACGACCTTCAGTAATGGTTTTAAAATACAGTTCAGTCGAGGGAGTATACTAAATCCTCACTGTATCTGATAATTATCTGTGTGCATATACACATAAACATACGCATATACAGTGATATCTCTAGAGAGACAAATATATACGCACGAATGCACTAAAAATCATATATATATATATATATATATATATATATATATATATATATATATATATATATATATATATATATATATATGTATATATATATGTATATATATACGAGAGAGATGTTTTTTATGCAAAATCGCTCACATGTATTTCTACATTTACGAATATTCACCAACGCAGATAAACACATACGCATAAACACATACGCATATACATACACAAATAGAAACATGCTCACACACTTACACACAGACAAAGCACACACACATACACACACTTCGTGTGCCTTTCTCGAGCAAATATAGATTTTAATCGAAGTATAAACATGTAAGGGCAAAAAGCAAAACGCATATTTTGTGATGTGGTAATGTTTTCTAAATTTTCTCCGTCTAAATTTAAGCAAAAACATCTAAGATACATAAAAATATGAATCAATAATTCAATAGCCTAGCACATATATTTAGCAAAATTTTAATCTAATATTTTCCCTGTACATTCTACCATCACCAAGATTAATATGCTACTGGGATATACATGCATTTAGCAGTAACGTGCTTAGAAATTAATAATTTTTCGGCATTAGCTTGCAGATAGATACATATCTCAATATAAACTTTTACATATCCCCTTTAATTTGCCGAAGTGTGTGATTATACATGATATAACACTACAAGTCTAATGGGCACATGGATACGCAATTATTTATAGACAAATAAGATACAATTATTGATAGACAATGAATTTAAATTAGAAGTAATTAAACAGATGTACAATTTTTCCAACAATGATGCAGGTTCGATCCCTCCAAAGGTGATGCAGGTTCGTTATTGGTAGTTATCAAATGCACAGGGCGATAGACAAAGTACAGATGTTTCGCAAAATAGTAATTGGGGATCTACTTCAAATAGAAATATCCATTATTATAACATTTGAAATAATATATACACTATTTACATTATTCGGACTAATGTTCGCATCTTTGGCGCCATATTTATCACAACGTTTCGACCGTTGAACGCCTTCTTGTTTACGTGGTTGGAATGTCGAACTGAACCATTTATTTCGTTCGCTGGGGTAGACTGTTCTAGTTCCACGTGTCATGTCTAATGAATGTCAGATCACATGACAGAGTGGATAAAGGTGTTAGTTACTTCCGGTGACAGGACCCAAAGAGTGAGTTCAATACATGGTTAAGGCAGTGGAGAACATGGAGAGTGGAATTAACATGAGATA
>OZ038477.1:18995225-19075225 GCA_964036315.1 Acanthosepion esculentum
GCGTGTTATCTAGCGTAATCAACAGTTTGAATAAGGCCAGCACGCTCAAGCCCTCTTCCTCGATGACTTGTGGTTTCGTGCTAGCACAGCTATCGACGGACCACAAGATTTCCGTCTACCCAGTTTCCCTCATAAGGCTTGGGTCAACCCGTGGTATGGTTTTCAGACGCTTTCGAAAGGAACCGCACGCTGGGATCGACCTCGATCCAGTCCGATATCATCAGTAAGTCACCCTCCTGACAAATCGACCATGGAGATCGCTTGAAAATGGAACTGAACTTTAAATTTTAACTTTAATTTAAAATTTAGGTTTTCATTTCGAAACATGGTTATTTCTGTGTTGTGATGAATACATAATTAAAGAAGAATTATAATATTATTCTCAACTGTGTATCGAGTACTGTTTTTTAAAAATAAATGTAAAAGGAGTCGTGATTATAAATCTAACTTTTCTTCCTTTTCATTTTGATATATGCATGTGTATATATATATATTTGTGTGTATGTATTTGTGTATATGTTTGTGCGTGTGAGTATATATATATATATGTATATATATATATATAAATGTGTGTAATTTGGCAGCAACTTTTCTTTTAAACATGTATTGAATGTTAAAGGCAACATAGTCTTGCATATTTTCTTTTGAATTTTCTCATATTCTCTAATGAGACCTTTTATTTGAAAATGATTTCGAAATAAGTATTGTCCGTATATGTATGTATGTATGTGCGTGTATGTCTGTGTACGTATGGGTGTATAGGTTTTACAAATAAACTAATTTTTATGATCGTAAATATATATATATATATATATATATCATTGCACCTTTCTTGGAGCGTATTAAAAATGTAGATGTCAAAAGATATAGTTTTCAATCTCTTTTCGTGAATGAAAGACTGGGACAATCACTTTGCGTGTATCAAATGAAGAAGAAATGAATGAAAGGAAGTAAGTATGGAAGGAATTAAGGGAAGTAATTCTTTTGTGTGCCTCTGTAATCAAGCGTTTCCCAGTGTCTATGTGAATGCGTTTCTATGAAAGTGAACTTAGAAAGTTGTTCTCTCACGCTGCCCCTTCATCTAACAAAACTTCCTGCTCCAATTCTTTTTTTGCTTCTCACGATAACACGCAATATTCCGAATGCAGTACTTCAACTTTTACATCTGGATGATCCTTTGTCAGGGAAAAGTTTCCTGTTCAATAAACAAACTCCCCTAAAGATCTTTTTTGCCGATTTCTTTTTTTCAGACGTCCAGGTTAATTTCTCGTTTTGTCTTTTTGATTAATTTTTTTTTTCTTTTATTTCTTAACATTATTTTTTTTAAAGTTCCTCTTTTCTCAGTCCGTTTTTCTGCCACGCCCACTTTTAGAAATGTTTAGTTTTCTCGTTCAAACTAGTTCTCTCTCCTGTTTTATTTTTCGCATGAACATTACCACTCGGTATATTATTGCATGCCTGAATCTAATTAACTCTTTTCTGCTCTCTACTTGCCTCATTCATTTTAGAAACCCTCATAATATTCGCTGGGATGTTAAAATAAATAAGTGCAAAACTAAATATATTTGTCAAAGATGTGAGGTAAAAGGGATCATCTCAGAAATTCAGAAAGATTTCAACATCACGTAGTCGTCCGTACTGAAAACATTGGGTGATTAAACTCAAAATCTCCTAAAATAGTAAGACAGTGAGAGGAGCCATCTTGAAAAGACCTCGGTATATCAGTATTGTATGTGGGATTATATGGCGTCAGACTATGGATATATTAATACATCAAGTAGAAAATTGTCCCACAGTTATATTCGTAAAAAATATTTGTTAGAAAAATGTCCGCCTTCTGGCAGGATTCGGACTAGGGGAAATCGTCATTAAACCTGATGTGCCTTAGACCATTAGGCGACTTAGGACCTCAAGAACAATGTCTGAATAGTGCTTTTGAACACATATCGTCATTAATTTTCTAATAGGATTTTCTAATATTAATGCCGGTAGATGTAAATTAATAAATATGCTCTTTACTAAATAAACAAATAGAAGAAAGCATCTATTCAAATATGATGTCCATTTAAAAAAAAAAAACGTTTGAAAAAACGTTTAAATTAAAATATGTCGGATTTAATCCTTTTCACACACACCTACATATATATATATATATATATATATATATATATATATATATATATATATATATATATATATGTACTTACTTAATTACTTAATTATGATTATCTCAAATCCTCCCAATAATTTCTATCCATTGAATATCCTTGCTTGTACTGGCTCCTAATTTGTTTACATTTGATACGCTAGAGCAGATATGAATAGAAGAGATTCATGGAAGATTTAAGTTTAAAGATATTAAAATCGACCTTGCTAGCCAGACGCTGCTCTGTGGCCGAAAGGTTAAGGCACATCACGCGAAATCATGGTTCCGTATAGGATACAGGTTCGATTCCTGTCGGAGTGCGTAAATTTTCTATGAAAATTTCTCGGACATTCAGGCCGGTAAATGTTATTTAATACTGTTTATTATAAAACAGAGCATTTGCTTAAATACTTGTATCTATAAAAAGAACGTTAAACATATCATAAAATGTCTTTAAATAAATTGTCGGACTATGTCCATTTCTAAGGAATATATATATATATTTTTGTCATCCACAGACAGACTGTTTCACAGCTCATCAGTGTGGCTAGACGCCCGGTTGCTTCTAGCTAGGATCAAAACCTGGCTGAATTGGCGTCAGTCGGAACTTCTACCACTAAGCCGTCGGCTCACGGCAGGCATGAAGGTGAATTTTAGCGTGTTTATTTTTAGATTTAGATAAACACACAGTGACTGACAGTGACTCAGTTCTGCCGCATCGAGATCATAGTCATTGTAAAATCCATTAACGTTTTGATGGCTACATATTTTGCATTCGTCAGTACCAAAGGTAATCAAACTAATATCATACAATCAAAATCTTCTCAGAAAAAATGTTCTGCACTCAAAAATGCTTTGAATCACATTTCAACTCTGTCAACAATAGTCTGCAGGAATCCGCAGAAAATGATTGCGGTTTGAAAAAATACATTCAAAGTTATCATAAATACAGCTGGATTATAAACAAAATCCATTAGTTCCCTAGGAATTACATTTCGGATACACAAATTAATTCAGCAGATGTCGGTTTTGAAAGGTCCCAACGAGAGAGCATTAATTTTGAAATGTTTTCAATTGAATCTTTCGTCCCTCTTAGGTCTTTCTTGACTGACTGGACCAGAGCCCAGCTGGTTTGAGGTTAGTGACCATACCAGACAATGATATTTCGCGTAGGAACCCTAACGAAAAGCCATTTTCATCATTAAAGACTCAAATACCCAAGCCGGTAGACGTCAATTACACGGTTTAAAAAACTGGTACGTCGACTCAAACACGTGTTTATAGTGATAGGAAATCCGTATATATGTATGTATTAGATAATTGCAAATGTTCGTGCCCAATTAGAAAATTAAAAGCAAAATTTTACATGCCTGTCTATGTGTCTGGGATGAGGAATTATGCTTGCTTACATTATTTACATTATTTGGAATGTTATCCTCAACTTTATTGCAATATTCACAACGTTTCGGCCGTTGTACGCTCTGGCCTTCTTCTGGCAATAGGAATTCCTAACTGAACCCATTATTTCGTCCACCGGGAAAGATTGTTCTAGTTCCACGTGCCATGCTTCTTCTGGATGTATGAGTTATTTCTCTTTAACTCATCTCTGTTGTTGTATTGTATTGCATTGAGGCATGAAAATGACAAACATTGTACAAACACAAATGTGTGTGTTTGTGAGCTGGAACTATATAAATACATCTACTATATCCATCTATATCTCTGAGATGAGGTATTATGATTACTTACCTTATTTACATTATTTGTACTGTTATTCTCATCATCATTGCCATATTCCCAACATTTCGGCCGTTGTACGCTCCGGCCTTCTTCAGGTGATCGGAATTCTGTGTACTGGTAAAAAAAATGGTTGCTGAGACATTAGGTTTATAAGTCCTAAAAATTCATACAGAGGTGTCATCAAGGTCAAATGGCCCAGTAGTTAAAAACGTTGGTTAGATCCAATGACTAGACCGAAAGAGTTGTGAGTTCAATTCCAGACTATAGTAGTGGTGAACCAAAACATAGAGAGATGAGTTAAAGGGAAACAACTGAGACACACGGAAGAGGCATGGCACGTAGAACTAGAATAATCTACCCCGGTGGAGAAAATAAAGGGTTCGGTTCGAAAATTCAATGAAGAAGGCCGGAGCGTGTAGTGAATATGGCAATAACGAAGAGGATAAGAGTCGAAATAAAATAAGTGAAATTTTACATACTCACACACGCAAAAAAAACAAAACATTTATTAGCCAAGTACATATTCTCCATTGTTTTTAAATACTGTCTCCAATCGTTCTACAAGCATGTTCATACTATTTTCATAGAAATTTTGTGTTTTTGTTGGAAGAAAGTAATGAGGCAGTTTTCAACTTATTGTACAGAGTCAATTATTTCATTATATAAATTGTTCTAAAGAGAAGAGGACAATATGTTTAGTGCTCTAGGTTTTCTCATCTCAAACTTTTAAACGTCTGCAAATTCGATTTTGAAACATGCGTTGTCCGGGTGGAAAATAGTCTATTTTCGATTAACCAAAACCTGTCATTTTTCTTGAATCCAATTCTTTTCAGACGGCGAAATGTAGTTGACATGTCGATTTTCAAAATCATCGCAATCACTTCCGTGGAAACCTTTGGTTTATTCTCCGCGATGGCAAGTAGATAGACTTCATCGATGTCGGTAGGTCGCCCGGGTCGTGGTTGGACGTTTAGGCTAAAATCACCACGAGAAAATCTGCCAAACCTCTTTTTGACTGTCTGATGAACTGGAGCACAATCATTCTGAATGATTTTTTTCGCAATCCCCGCGATTACTCCTTTCCGAAATTCATACAGCATAATATTGCGAATGCGCAAGTTTTGATCCAGACAATATTATACAATAATTTATTCAAATGCATACGAGGTCTTTCTGAACAATAAAGGGACTGGGTGTGCTAGACTCGACGGCGATTATTTTCAAAAGGAAGCCATGTAGTTTGTTGTTTGGAATTAAAATGAATTATTTGTGACACTAGTCCCGTTACTTCTCAGAAAAATCTCGTACCTAGCATCTTTGAGGTAGCTCCCTTATTCGATCCTCTCAGAATGTAACATATATCTGGGTGATGAACTTTTGCAGGCTTCCAGAATCTGAGGTTCTTGACAGTAAGTGAATTTTGTTGGGATCGGAATAAGGTTCATTTTGATATCCTTCATTTTCCGTTTTAAATAATAATGAAAAAAATATCTGAAATTCACAATCCGCACACGGACCAAACAGAAAGACGCTGTGAACCATCACCTTTCACAATATGTGTTGTTCATGATGACGGTAGCCTTTGAGTATAGAATCCAGAAGTTGGCAGTGAATATCTCGAAGACAGTAGGGAAGCGTAGTTCAGGTTAGCAGTTGATATCCCGATAAAGTAGCAGAGCGTAGTTCTTCCTTCTGTTCTTTCGCCTGACAGGTTGGCACTGGATATTCGGAGAGAGTAATCAAAATGGCCGCCTTTATACAAGTCGGATTGAATATTTCACGCCTCCTGATTGGTTAAAACCTTCTCTTGGGAACTACGAAGTGAGTCAGGTCCTTTGGGTTTGCTGACTAGTACACTAGTACACAAAATAATCTAACAATATGTCTACGCTTACAGTTTCTCATTTCGCACTTCTCGTTTGTGGGACACTCAACCGGCTTCTTTTTTTCTTGTCAAGGTTGATCTAACAAATATTAAATTCAGTATCAATCTTTATCTTTCGTCTTTTTAATTTATATTATTTTATTGTTCTAGTTTCTTAAAATGCTTTTTTCTCATATTTTTTCACACTCAGTAACATACCGGGCGTTAGCAGCTTTCTTGCCTTATTTGGGGTATTCTTTTTAAAAAAAATATCATAACAATCAGTTACGCCTTATATAAAATCACGTTTACATATGCCACCTTCTGAGAAATTCTACAAACAATATTTCACTTCCAAATTAATGGATCACGTAATATCTATGGCAATTTCTGCTTTTCCTATAATTGTGTGCTAATAATTACGTCAAGTTATTTAATATGCGTATGTATTTATTTAAAATTAAAATTAAAAAAACACTCAAATCATTACTCAAAATATCATGTGTATCATTGAGCATAACAATATAATAATTACAAAATATAGATTTACTTCTTTCTAATCCTTTTTTACAAATTATTTCTATCGCAAATGCAAATAAGTTATACATTTTTTTAAAGTGCACACGAACTTTATGGACACCCTTTATAATTAAGATATATAAATAAATATATTAATTGAGATGTATAAATTTATTATTTAAAAATATATTAAAATATATATTGAAATATCATCGTATGACATTACAAGTTTTCTTGTCTAAATCACTTTGAAATAGTGCACATTTCGTTTTGCTCGTACACTCAAAATAAAGAATGTATATGATTTTGATTTTTTAAATAATCTACAAGCATGCCTATGCATGTGAAATTTAAAATTGTTTCTTCTAAATATTAAATGCCACATCATGGGTGTGTGTTTCACATGGGTGAAAACCCTGTTGAACTGGTCTGCAAACGGAGATTACTAACAAACTTACAAAATGCGGCGCCATTTTCACCTGTTTGAACACCCCATAAACTAGTAAAAGTGGTCAGTTGCTTAATCCATTTTCTTAAGTAAATACCTACCTATTAATAATAAAATTTTCTTTGGCGTTTTTAAATGGACCATGAAACATTTTCTCTCCATTAACTTCTGTAGTAAAGTCATGATTTCGAAAAGATTAGGAATTGACTTGATTATCTTATGAATTGGCATCTTTGCTTTATTTGTTTGGCCTCCAATTCGTGTTAACACGTCCAAAACTTATTGAAGCATACGAAACGATATAAGGACCAACATTTTTCTAACCTTTTTGTTTTAATTTGTAAGCCGTCCAGCGAATTTACAGCAAAAAGAACAGAGTAAGAAATAAGAGAGGAAGCGCTTAAGAAACGCGACAGAAATGAAATGGAAGAGGAAAGTAAAAAAGAATATGCAGTAAGAAATGAAGAAGAAGAAGAAGAAGAAGAGGAGGAAGAAGAAAACTAACTGGATGGTAACCTACAAAAAGAAAAATCCGAATGACGACTTCAGGGAAACTAAAAACAAGAAATCGGTGACGATTGTGGATACGAAATGGTAGAAAAGGGAAATTAAAAACGCAAACTCAGACTACAAAGATTAAAATGAGCAGAGAAAAGAAAGACATAGTTGAAAAGTATATAAAAACACTACATGAACAACAAATAATATTATAGAATAATGAATGGATAAAGTACACTGAATTTGAAAAAAGACGGAATAAAACGTAATGAATGACTGAAGGAGACCGAATGTAAGTGTAGATCAATGGAAGAAAGAAGAAAGTAATAAAACAAACAAATAAATAATAAATAAATGAAATATATTAAAAGAATGAAGTCAACAGAATAAAAAGAATTGAGCACGATTATAAAAACAAAGCGGCAAATAAAGAAAATATACATTAATTTGGAGAAAAAATCAACGTTATACTCAAACATAAGAAAAAGGGCAAGTGAAATAAGAAAGGGGAAGTCAGAAGAGAAACAAAGTAAAATAACGCAAATTTTACAGGTTGTTGTTAGTAATTAGGGTTTCTTTTCTCTTTGTAGATTCTGTGAAAGAATCTACAGATCACGAAATTGTCTGGTTGGCCAATCAACGAGTGAAAACAGTTTCACAATGTACTAACAAAAGCAGAAGAAATAGAAAGAAAGAACATGAACAAGAAAGGTCCCCAAAACGTTCGTAAATACTTATGTAAATGAAATACTTGTGAAACTGGAAAATTAAACATTCCACAATTGGAAATAAAACAGGAAATTTTCGTTAGAAACAAAATCCGAAACTGCTATTTAAAAGCAATTCCCATGTATGGCAGTTAATGCTGGATGCTTTCCTCACATAAAATGAGGAACGGAAGGGCAAAGATAGGTGGTTCATCAGAAGAATGAAGAGAATACCATAGAGAGAGCATGTGAGAAATGAGGAGACTTTGAAAAAAAAAAAACTCTCAGCCTTATATTCAGAAAGAGATGATTGACAATCTTAGGGGGCTCATAATGAGGAAACGTGGTTTGGAGAATTTTAATTTTAATGGACGTATTGAAAGCATTAGGAACAGAAGGTAACACTGAGTAATCTGTAGGATCACTCACATCATACCAGCAGTGATAGCCTTTTACTCACAGGAATAAAAACGTACAAGGAAATAATTCTAAAAGCATATTAAATTGTAAATTAAAATTATAGAATTGCATTTACATTGTGTACTGGTGTGTGTGTGTGCGTGTGTGTCTTAAATATGCTTTAAGCTTGCATAAGATAGAGGAAGAAAGTCACTTCGTCTTATAACAAGTAAGGTGCCGAGGAGAGAAGATAGACGACCAATTAAAGACACACACACACACACACATTTTACATAGATATAGTCCTTCATAAGGTGTGGGCTGTACTCGTGAGAACAATTTTTTTGTATTTTTTAAGGCATGGGTTTCCAGGAATCCCTTCAATGACTCTACTGGAATCTGTTCCAACCAATCGGAGGGCACCAAATACAACAGGGATGGTTGATGTTCGCATGTGCCACCTTTTTAAGATTTTGATTTCAAGGTCCTTGTATCATGATAACTTTTTGAAGATCTTCAAAGATACAGCCTGCACGGACTGTCGTAAGAATAACGAGACACTTTTTTTGTTTGCGGTCTCTAATAACAATGTCTGAGCGGTTAGTTTTGATTATTATGTCTGTGTGTATTTTGCAGACCAATAAAATTGTTACAGGTCTTATCTCCGTAACCGAGTGTGTGTAGTGTTCATACAAATTTCTTTCATTTTCTTGCCCTCGAAGTTGCAGATTTTCTCATGAAGATATTGGTCCACTCTGTCACGCCAGGTTTGATATTCAGTGGGTGCCAATACCGTGCAATCTGATAGATTATCATTATTATCATTATTATTATTATTATTATTATTATTATTATTATTACTATTTAATAATAATAATAATAATAATAATAATAATAATAATAATAATAATAATAATAATAATAATAATTGCCTCCTTATTGATATGGCAGTCCCTGCAGACTGCAATGTATCTTTGAAGATATTCGAAAAACTGTAAAAATATAAGGACCTTGAAATAGAAATCTCAAAAATGTGTCACCTGGAAACATAAACAATTCCTGTTGTAGTTGGAGCCCTTGGACTGGTTGGAAAAGATTCCAGTAGGCTGATTGAAGGCATCCCTGGAAGTCCATTCCTCAAAGAGATACAAAAAATTGTTCTGACTAGTACAGCCCACACTTTACGTAGTGCTTTATCTATGTAATTTTCTTTTTGCAGTGGAAAGTGTCATGATGCCATTTCTAACCTTAGGTCCCTGGGCGGTACCCGGAAAAAATGTGTAAACGCCAGATATCAAAGAAAATAAAAATAATACTAATAATAGTATTCCTCATGCAAAATAAAATCAATAAATAAGGATTTAGCTGATTATCTATCAAATTCATGCAGAATTGTGAAGAAAATAATGTAGTTAGAATTGACTAACATTAGTCTAAGGGAGTAAGCGGCTACTCACTGCTGTACAATGATTCAAAGACATTTATTTATTCAACAAAACGGAAGAGAAAGAACAACAAGAAGACAGAAGACAACAACAATGAAGACAAAGACATATATTCATTCAACAACAAGGATTTATTTGTTTCAGTTTGACTTACTGTGATGAGGAATTTTCGATATTTACATTATTTTTATTCTCAGTGATATCTTCATTTCTATTTTCTCAGGCTTTCTACTGCTGTGTTCCCTCGGCTTCTTCGGGTAGCTGTTGATATCCAGATAATTGGAAATTGTAGTGTTTATTTGATTTAGAAGGTTGAACTGTTCTCCTCCAATGTAGATGTTTTAAAACGTCTCTTTTTTGTGTGGGGGACAAACTTAAGTACAGACTGAAACCGAGAAGTAACTCAAACATTCCAAGCTGTTTACTTAGGCTACTTAAATGTTCCAAGTAGGTTTTTTCTGAGAATTCTTCTTTTATGTGCTCTTTCTCTTCAGGAAACGGGTAGGCATGTTTCTCCTCATCTTCCTATCATTTGTAGTTATTAGAATGGTTTACTTTTTTGTTACCTCTTCCAAACCATGTTCTGACAATGATTTATACAAGTTTATTCGGTTAGTTATTCTCTGCTTTCCTTTATCCCGCTTGACTTCAATATGTCCTGTAAATTCTCCAAGCCCACTTTCCTCATTATCTGCCCTAGAAACGTCAAATGTCACATTCTAATTCTAATAATAAATGTCGTTTTTCTTTCCAAATGTTCAATCCATGGGATTCAAGGCTTCCTTCTCTAAAACCACATTTCTATTGGCTCAAATCTCTTAATCTTTGATGAGATTATCCAGCATTCACTGCAGTTTAGGAGGACGAATATGTCTACAAAGTTGAACATAGACTTTATTTATTTGTAGTCATGTGTTACCAGTAGTCAAGTCATAAACAAAATCATACCGTGAAATGTGATTGATTTTTGCTGTGATGTGCGAGGGGTGTAAAGTTTATAGGTGAGTAATGCGGAATCGGCGAGCCGTGTTCGAATTTCGGCCTAGACTGTTGCGATCATCTCAAATCATTGATCTGGAAACTATCTAGAATTCACTTATTCTGTATTTATGAATTAAATAGCAGTGCAAATTTTTTTTCTCGCATTGAATGGCACCCAGAATAAGACAAAAACTAACCAGAATTAGACGGGAAGAATCCACTCAACTCGCATTCCAATGAACAGTCAAATCTGTAGAATATCATGAGGGAGTAATACATTTAAAGCCATGTTCGAACATCAAAATAACTTTTTTGAAAATATATTAATACCGAATTGACGAACAGAGATAACAATCTGGTTGAAATATTAGAATGCAACAGGTCATTTAGAGTAATGAAACCAACAAAGAAAACAGCGAGGCCGTCTTTGCTGGTATATAGTATTGGCTAGAATGAATGAATCACTAATGTTCTTCTTTGACAATTTAGATTTTTTGGCAGTCTTAGAAGACTTTATATTAACAGAGAACAACCTCCTGCGAATTATCCTTTGGCTGGGTAGGTTACGGCCTTTTGGTAAACCAGCTAGTATTTCTTGAGATGGTTTTCTGGGAGAAGTCTTTGCAGCCAAACTTATTGAGTCATACAAATAATATTATCACTATAAGTCTTATCACTATAATTCACAGCTAAATCATAATTCTAATCACAGCTAAATCCTATCTGAACGAGAACATGCAATAACAATGAATGCTCATTGATTGTAAAAACAATGTATCATCCAATTTGACCAATCAAAATGAGTCTATCACATGCTAAATGGATGAACATTGCGTGATGGAAAATTACAGGAAAAAATCATGTGATTCAAACATACTGGCCAATACCGTGCGCGAAATAGAAAAAATAGTCTATATATTGGTCGTTATAATTGAGTCTACATGTAGATACTCGTCCTATATATTTTAATTCACAGGTAATTATTGTTTATTTATATTTAGGTCTATTGGTAAATATTGGTTCTTTATACTTAGATCTGTAAGAATTTATCTGATTTAGTAGTTCCCAAACAGTGTGGCGTGCCTCATAGGTACAGTAGTAGATGATAGCATGTGAAGTGGAATGATTGAAAGAAACTTAAAGATTTACAAATAGTTTCAAAAAAAGTCATATGCCAAAAATAAATATGATTTCAAAATATTATTATGAATTACTTGTAATTGAATGTATGAGTCTCAGTATAGATAGTTGTAAATAATTATTGACCGATGTTATCGTTTTGATATTTTTTCATTATATCAAGTATTAAGAATATAGTAACTAGGGTCGGAAAATTGGAGGAGAGAGTTATCAATGATAATGTTCTGACTCCGAATCTTCAGTTATCTCCCCTTAACACTTTCTCTGTTGTTGTTTTTTTATTCTTAAATGTACTTTTTATTGCATAAAATTTGTTGGGATGCAAGCAAATTTGCATTCCGAAAATACGGCCAAAGGAAAAGGTTAGGGAACCAATGTGATTGAGAGCCAATATTTTGGTGTTGGGGGGTCCTACCCATCAACAGTTAAAAATATCGATCTCGTCTACAGTCGCTCTCTCACAGACGCGACGTTGCCTCGCTCTGTCTTTTTTGCAAATAATTTCACGGTAATTGCTCCGATGGGCTGCTTTCACTTGTTCCTAGGCCTCATGAATTTAAACGTCCTACGAGGCTGGCATCCAGTTCCTACTCCTTCACCGTTGAAACTGTTAGATTTAGACGTCTCTTCTACTCCAATAGCTTCATGTCTCGCACATCTCGCCCGTGGAACTCTCTTCCTTATTCCTGTTTCCCTGACAAATACAATCTCCAACTATTTATGTGTAACGTCAATCGACATCTCCAGTTGCCTTGATCTATCCACTTCCCTTCTCCACATCCTTTCACTTTTCATTCCTATCTGCTCTCGTTCCAAATCTTCTGTAACCCCCTTGCCTTGATCGATCCACTACCTTTCTCCACATCCTCTCCTTTACCACTCCTATCTGCTCTTCCTTCTGTAACCACTTGCGTGCTAGTGGCTTATAAATTTATAAGGGCTACCAAGGTCCTCGTATCGCATCACCGTAAAAAAATATGCCATAATATGCAAAGAATTATACATATTTCATTGAACTGTATCTCACTGTACCAAAATCTTACAAATCTAACTATTATTTGGTTAGTATTGTAGGATAAAACACAAAAATTTCTACTTATCATGTGATATCAACTTTTCGGAAAATAAAAATTAATATGCTGGTTTTTCAAGTTAATGGTGACGAATCTTGGGTCATCTACTACGTGTGAAATAATGTATTTATCAGCTTCGAGAAAATTTCATATAACTACTCAGGCGATTTTATCAATAACATTGAAATCTTGAAGAATGTAAAAATTCACAAACACAGTAGCCATATTGTATTGTGTATGATGAATGGAGTTTCCGTGGCAACAGAATAACGAATTAGATTAATATATTAAAATATATATTCCCTACACGAAAATTTTTCATGCAACGTGTTTGCGCACAAAATAAATATTAGTTTGACGTGCGTCAAATTATTTGTAAATTAAATAATTTACTTAATTTGCTTTTTTAATGTTATATTATTAATAATGTATTGTTTCCTTAAATTGAAAGCATTGAACAGAAATTTATTGATAAATTATTGAAATCTCTATCGGTTACGCGTAATAAATTTTACAACAATTTATATTTAAGCGTGACCACATATTTCTATGTTTCTATCTGATAAATATTTAAACATTATTTGACGATAATCGATACAAAGCTTAAACTATACACAAAAATTGTTTAGACATACGTGATTATGTAAGATTCTTACTTCTAGATATTAAAAAAATATTTCTTTCAGATTTAATTTCGTTCATTCAGTCGAGTTGAATTGAATGAAGAAATTTAGACTGAGTAATGCGACGCCAGGAAAATGCCGAGGGGACAATTTGAGTGAAGCCTTTTCGGCCGAAGACAAAGAAAAAAAAAGCTATTGAACGTTGAAAATGAGTAAAGTTGGGACAGGTCAGTCCACGAAAGTAGAAAGACATGTCCATCGAATTACTTGCTCAAACCTGCCCATAGCAGATTCGATAATGACGTCTAATCACGCTTAACCAGGCCGGCAAACGAGAATACAGAGACAGACGTACGAACCAGCACGCAAAATAAATTTATGGCTCTCACACACGAAAACCAGCATCTGTATACAAAGATTTATGTTAGTCAATTTATTTCCTAGTCTCCTGCATCCGTAGGTTCTTATATGCGCATATTTCGACAGAGAGACAATAGATAGATAGATAGATAGATAGATAGATAGATAGATAGATAGATAGATAGATAGATAGATAGAAAGACAGATAGATACAAAAGGTTCAAAACGGACACTAAACAGATTGATATACACATGGCGGGAGAGAGATAGAAAGAGATTAACGGGTTAAGTAATAGATAGATCGATAGATAGATAGATAGATAGATAGATAGATAGATAGATAGATAGATAGATAGATAGATAGAAAAGGGCTAAAAGAGACACTAAACAGATTGACAGGCAGACGGCGGGAGAATGAGATGAACGGGTTAAGTAAGATGAAAATAAATAGATAGTTAGATAGATAAACAGTATGGAGACACAGAGAGAGAGAAAAGTGCAGAAATAAATAGAGAGGTAGACAGAGTGAGAGAGAGATAAACAGGGATATATACATCACGCAGATAGATAGATGTCTAGATTTCTGAGATGAGTTATTGAAATTATTATTATTTACATGTTTCGGACTGTACTACTCATCGTTACTGTCATATTCACGATGTTTCAGCCGTTGTACGGTCCGACTTTCTTCAGATGACACGAATTTCGAATTGAACCCTTTATTTTGTCCAGCGGGGTAGATTGTTCTTGTGCCATGGTTCTTCCCGATCTCTCAGGTATCTCCCTTAACTCAACTCTCCAATTTCTTGTTTAATTCTGTAGTAGCCAGGTGTTGAATTCACAACTTATGGGGTCAAGTCACTGGATCCAACCAAATTTTTTATCCACGGGGACACGCATCCTCGAGGACAATAAAGATGAGGACAACAGTTCGAACAATGTACATAATGTAGATAGATAGATAGATAGATAGATAGATAGATAGATATGAACAGACTGAGATAGATAGATAGATAGATAGATAGATAGATAGATAGATAGATATGAACAGACTGAGATAGATAGATAGATAGATAGATAGATAGATAGATACAATGAAATGGATGGATAGATAAAAATAGATAGATAGATAGATACAATGAAATGGATGGATAGATAAAAATAGATAGATAGATAGATAGATAGATAGATAGATAGATAGCTAAAGGGCTAAAACAGATTAAACAGATTGACAGACAGATGACGGGAGAGTGATAGAAAGAGATGAATGGGTTAAGTAAGATGAAGATAGATAGATAGATAGATAGATAGATAGATAGATAGATAGATATGAACAGATTGAGATAGATAGATAGATAGATAGATAGATAGATAGATAGATAGATATGAACAGACTACGATAGATAGATAGATAGATAGATAGTGAGCGAGTGTATGTAAGAAAAAATAGATAAGAAAGCATTTAAATATATATTGACAAAGCGAAATTCATAACAAAGGAATAAATATTATACAAATATATGAATATAAAAGTCAGAGGAAAGTCAGAAATTATCCGCACTCTTTTCCAAAGGTATGTAATGTCTAAAGTGCGGATAAATGTTAATTAACCTTCGAAGAGTAGGCACTACTGATAATTTATGTAGAAACTGTGACTTCTTTAAAATGCATTCAAAATTCTACAGAATAAAGTGTTTAGGGCAAATAGATCCTGTAGACTTTGCATATCTTACATGGTTATTGATGTACTGAGTATTAATTTTCGAAGTTTTTCTAATTCCAATTTTATTCAAATTGTTAGCGCTTGCATGAAAAGAGCGTGAAGAATTGTTTCATTCGTATGTCTACTGCCGTTATTTAAACCAACTCTCACTATTTGACTACGTGATAATTTGATATATCTCACTGGTTTGGTTCTTTTTCCGATGAGGCCAAAGTTATATATTCGGATATAGATGAATATTAGGCCAAATAGCGCGAATATAATTTGTTAAAGGAAAAAGAAAATCTATCATGGAAGTATTTGCAGTAAACGCTAACAGGAGAAAATCTCTTGTTTCCAAAAATGGACAAAATTCCAACCTACGTAGATAAATGTCTCATATATAAAAACATAGCCCTTTAATAGGATCTTCTCTTACTAGGATCTTTTATTCAAAATTCTAATGTCAAACTGAGACCATAATAATAATATCCAATATACACACTTATATGTAAAATAACCAATATCAAATTGAGATAATACGAACAATATTCAATATATCCACTTAATTCATTCTCTCAAATGTATGCTCCATTTATGTATACTAAATTATATATACTTTGTCACTCATTCGCTTCAAGGGATCATTGATAAAAAAAATCCAACATTCGTGGCCTGACGATTGGGCTTAGCATGAAACAGCCTGTCGCTTCTGAGTGTTGGCTTCAATGTTCACTTATATATATATATATATATATATATATATATATATATATATATATATAATTAATAGGTCGACACGGAGAACTAAAACAAATTCTTTGTAAAAAAAAGCTACCAATATCCAGAAAGACGCTTACACAGGAGTGTTCGCTATTTAATATTTTGAATTTAATGTAACTATCAAACATTTCGCTTTCAAACTTGCCTTTAAAGAGTCGTATTGACGAAAAGCATCAGCGATGACTAAGAAATATATTTTGCAACTGTCTTCTTTTTTATCCATATATAAATGTGTGTGCGTGTGCGTGCGTGTGTGTTATAATTTGGGTATGTGATTCCGACAGAGTTATATATTATAGACAATTGGAAAAATCTTACATGAAGATATAGAGTTTCAAAAAAAAAATATCCGACTTTTTACTTCGCCGAATTGGCTTCATCAGATCGAAAGAGAAAAAAAAGAAGTTTTGCATGTGTATGTATTTGCTAAAATAATAATATCGTATATTTTCCCCAAGCTGACGAAAAATATAATATTTCATCATTTTAAACACACAAATACACATACACATGCAACTCACATTTTCGCCTTCGATCTGATGAAGCCAATTCGGCGAAATACAAAGTCGGATGTCTTTTCGAAACATTATACCATGAAAGTTTTTTTTTCCAATTGTCAATGATATATATATATATATATATATATATATATATATATATATAGATGTATATATATATATATATGTATATATATATGTATATATATATATGCATATATATAGATGTATATATATATATGTATATATATGTATATAGATGTATACACATATGTACATATATGTATGTATCTATATGTATATATATATATGTATATTTATATATATATATATATATATATATATATATATATATATATATATATATATATATATATATATACGGGTAATGGGAGCAAGTGGGTAACAGAATAACTAACGAAAAAAACATTTGCATACTGGAAGATAATACGTTTAAATTAAGAATGCGGACTAAAATTGGTGATGGCACCATCAAACAAATACAGATGTTTACTGATTTGTAAAACACTCCCAAATGTCTTTGAAGTTTTTTAACAACGGATGGGAAAATGTGACATTGGAATCTGATGCCGCATCGAATTAGCGAAAATTGCATTCCAAAAGCAAAAGAAAGTATTAAGATTCAGAAAAATTCATTAGAAATGAATAAAAGAGTGCTGAATGTTGATGTAATATCGATCCTATTCTATGGATGCTGAGAATTTTATAGATCGGATCGCGTAAGCAACGATGAAAAGAGAGAGAAAAATGATACATACTCAGATTCAGAAATCTTTTTTGTAAATATAATGATAATGGAAGGCTTGGAGAATTTGACACGCACAGGACACATCGAAGGCAAAATGAAAGCGGAACGCAGAGGACCACCTACATTATGAGTTTGTGTAAAAGGAATCCGGAACGGAAATGCGAGATCTGTCAAAGGGTCAAAAGTTGCTAAGGACCTTAAGTGATAGGCTGTTAGGGAGAGACCTGATCGCCCGTGTTGTGAAATTACACTGCACATGCAAGAAGCATTAATAGCAAGCAAAATAACAGTTCAAAATATATCATCTTAATTGAAATTTCAGGGAAATTAATCTGCTCCAAAGTTGTTAGCGGGCAAGTATATCCAGAAAATTACAAATTAAATTCAAGGCATAACTTCATTAAGAACAAAATTACAATAAGCTGATGTAAAAAACCTTAAGGTTGTTTTGAAATAAAGCACTTTAAACTATACACAGCATCTTTTAATAAATTCAGTTTGATTTAATTTAAATTTACAAGTAAGCACTTAAATATAGTTATGTTTGCAATGGAAACTGTAACCATATTGGTTCTACTCCCTCATCAAAAAAAATTCTATAAATTGTATTATAAGACTCGTTATATCAATGTAAGGTATTAGTCTGAAGAAGTTCTTTCTTGGAACGAAACGTACGACCTATAAGTACTTAACACATTGTCATATGTTTTGAATATTGTTTACACACATGGTCCAAGGCCCCTGCAGTTTATTTATA
The DNA here is from genome assembly GCA_964036315.1 of Acanthosepion esculentum. Lineage (NCBI taxonomy): Eukaryota > Metazoa > Mollusca > Cephalopoda > Sepiida > Sepiidae > Acanthosepion > Acanthosepion esculentum. The sequence continues at coordinate 19,013,677 of OZ038477.1, forward strand.
AAATGCTATGTGTACTGACCTGGCCTCGCGGCTTCAGTCACTTTCCTACTTCTGTAATGTAGCTTCCCTGTGCCTTTTCTATAAATACCTCATGGCAACTGATCTGGCCAAATTTCTTCTATGGTACCTAAATTTGATAAATTTAAGCGCAGTACTAGATTGGTGGCAAGATCTCATCAACTCACAGAAGAATTGGCAAAATATAACCGCAGGTTCTATACCAAAAGTTTCTTTCCTTATCCGTAGAACTCCCTTCCAACTCTATGTTTCCGATCAACTTTGATATTCAGAAATTTAAAAGCAACGTCAAATAATGTTTCTCCATTTTTCTTCTTCTTTCATACCGAATAACCTCTTGTGTTTTACTGGATTTATGTCTTGCATGGGTTGAAATGCTTATCCTGAAGGCGAATACAAACAACAGAAAAAAAAAGAGGAAAAAGAAAAAGAGAAAGAGAAAAGGTTAAAAGAGTGAGCGTAGAGAGGAAAAAGACGAAAAGGACAAATAATCATGACATTCTACACGTACACACATCCGCGCAGAGAGAAGCATGTATGCAATCAAAAGGTTAAGTAACAAAATTGTGTTTCAACACTTCTGATGTCTTATCAAGTGATGGTGTTGAATGTAAAATAAAGAGTTAGTTATTCTACAGGTAGAATAAAGAGTTATTTATTCTACAGGTAGAATAAAGAATTATTTATTCTACAGGTAGAATAAAGAGTTATTTATTCTACAGGTAGAATAAAGATTTATTTATTCTACAGGTAGAATAAAGAGTTATTTCTATAGAGATAGAATAAAGAGTTAGTTATTCTACAGGTAGAATAAAGAGTTATTTATATAGAGATAGAATAAAGAGTTAGTTATTCTACAGGTAGAATAAAGAGTTATTTATATAGAGATAGAATAAAGAGTTAGTTATTCTACAGGTAGAATAAAGAGTTATTTATATAGAGATAGAATAACAAGTTAGTTAATCTACAGGTAGAAAAAAGAGTTTACCTACATAGAGATAGAATAAAGATAGATTAAACTTCTATGTTCACTTTTATATTTACACACGCTTTATCTCTGATATTAAGCACTTTATCCCATACATATAGTACATTTTAAGAATATATTTCTCCATATATATATATATATATATATATATATATATATATATATATATATATATATATATGTATGTATGTATGTTATGAAATGGACAAAGTCCGACAATTATTTTAAAGACATTTTTATGTTTATACGTTCTTTTTATAGATACTATTATTTAAAACTGTTTATTATAAATAGAGCATTTACTTAAATATTTGTATCTATAAAAAGAACGTATAAACATAAAAATATCTTAAATATATATATATATATGTATATATATATATATGTATATATATATATGTATATATATGTATATATATATATATATATATATATATATATATATATGTATATATATATATGTATATATAATTATTTATTTGAATATTACAACATAAATATGTTATAAAATCACGACAAAAGTAGCCATTTTGTTTCAACACTTCTTGTGTCTTGTCAAGTGATGATATAGAATATAGAATAAATGGTTTTAAAAGTTTCAAATTAATCAACGATCCTTAGCTAGGAGTAAACGCTGTTACATAAGCTAGAGTAGCCAATCAAGATACAAGTATAGGGTGATTCGAAAAATTTGACAACTAAGCAAGGTTATCATAGATATTAAAAGATTTATAAAATTTGAAATTAAAATTAAAAGTAAAAAATTAAAATTACCTATTTAGAAATCTAAATCAAATTTCTATTAAGTTTTAAATTGTAGAATTACCAAGGAGAAAAAATATAAAAATAAAAATAAAAGATATATATGCTATTTAATTTGTATTTTCATTGAAATTATGTTGAAAGGGATGTTCAGAATCCCAGACAGAAATGTATACACTTTAGTTTCATTTCAACATGTTAGTCGCCTCTCACGTGAAATCATTCGAACACACGCATGTTAAGCGCTCAGACGTATTTAGATATATACACACACATACAAAAAATCAAACCACACATAGGCAAATGCACTTTACTTACACATACACATCGATACACACAGGCACATACATCTACATTCAATATGATCTAGACGGTCAGATGTCGAAGCTATTCGTGGCTTAATATGTTATTAAACGAATTTTAACTTGAAATATAGCTAAACCGGTCAAATATACATAGATAAAATTTAAACAAATAAATATATATAAATATATATATATATATATATATATACATTTTTAAAAACATATAGTTTTCGACACATTACAGACAAAAGTAAATAAACACCTCCACATATAATTGTACACTCACACATCCGCATATATATCAATACATGCACCCGCATACACACATATATGCATAATAGGTACGCATATACAGACCTACGCACATAAACATACACATAGATAAGCACATATAAATATATTGACCCATACGTCGACGCAGAAAAGTAAATAAAGCAAGTGAAGAAATATATATAAAGATGCAACTATATACAAGCACACACATACATACATACACATCTAGATGTGTATATGTGTATGTATATGGGTGTACATTTATATGTATGTGTGGGTATTTATATGTGTGCGCTCGACTGTTTGTGTACTGTATATCTGGATGTGTCGATATGGGTATTTATATATGATTAGATATTTATGTATATATGTTTGTGTGTCATTGTATGTGTATTTGTATGTATGCTTTAGTGTCTTGGGGTGTATCATAGATACAAACTAAAATCTACTTTTGTTGATAAGGAACCTTTAATTGCTTACAGACTGTTGTTCTTTTCTTAAATTATGATAAACTTTTAATATATTTTATCATGATGTTGTTGGAATATTATTAGAATATAAGTTGGTCTATGTATGCTTATTTCTTTTTCCTTTTTTATGCATGTGTCTACATGTTTATGTATATATGTATATGTGTTTGTATATGTATGTGTGTATGCGTATATATGTATATATATATATATATATATATATATATATATATATATATATATACGTATTTATATTTGTGAATATGTATGTTTGTATGTGTGTATGTATGTATGTATATGTATGAGTGTAGATATATATGTGTGTATATATATGTATGTATGTGTGTATATCTATGTGTAGTTGCGTATGTATGTGTGTATATATATGTACTAGCGGATGTGTATATGCATTTTTATATTCATATCGTTTTAATTTACGTTTGTTTAATTTTTCATGTATACACTTGTATTTGTAAATGTCTATGTATATATTTAGTTTATATGCATATATGTATAAGTGCTTATGTATGTACATCTAGATGTGTATGTATGTATGTGTGTGCTTGTATATAGTTGCATCTTTATATATATTTCTTCACTTGCTTTATTTACTTTTCTGCGTCGACGTATGGGTCAATATATTTATATGTGCTTATCTATGTGTATGTTTATATGCGTAGGTCTGTATATGCGTACCTATTATGCATATATGTGTGTATGCGGGTGCATGTATTGATATATATGCGGATGTGTGAGTGTACAATTATATGTGGAGGTGTTTATTTACTTTTGTCTGTAATGTGTCGAAAACTATATGTTTTTAAAAATGTATATATATATATATATATATATTTATATATATTTATTTGTTTAAATTTTATCTATGTATATTTGACCGGTTTAGCTATATTTCAAGTTAAAATTCGTTTAATAACATATTAAGCCACGAATAGCTTCGACATCTGACCGTCTAGATCATATTGAATGTAGATGTATGTGCCTGTGTGTATCGATGTGTATGTGTAAGTAAAGTGCATTTGCCTATGTGTGGTTTGATTTTTTGTATGTGTGTGTATATATCTAAATACGTCTGAGCGCTTAACATGCGTGTGTTCGAATGATTTCACGTGAGAGGCGACTAACATGTTGAAATGAAACTAAAGTGTATACATTTCTGTCTGGGATTCTGAACATCCCTTTCAACATAATTTCAATGAAAATACAAATTAAATAGCATATATATCTTTTATTTTTATTTTTATATTTTTTCTCCTTGGTAATTCTACAATTTAAAACTTAATAGAAATTTGATTTAGATTTCTAAATAGGTAATTTTAATTTTTTACTTTTAATTTTAATTTCAAATTTTATAAATCTTTTAATATCTATGATAACCTTGCTTAGTTGTCAAATTTTTCGAATCACCCTATACTTGTATCTTGATTGGCTACTCTAGCTTATGTAACAGCGTTTACTCCTAGCTAAGGATCGTTGATTAATTTGAAACTTTTAAAACCATTTATTCTATATTCTATATCATCACTTGACAAGACACAAGAAGTGTTGAAACAAAATGGCTACTTTTGTCGTGATTTTATAACATATTTATGTTGTAATATTCAAATAAATAATTATATCTGCTCTACTCTGTATTGAGCACTCTTTAAAGAATATTAATTGTTGGTTATTGGATTTCACTCCGTATATACCAATCCTAAACTTGGATATGTATATATATGTATATATATATGTGTATATATATATATGTATATATATATGTATATATATGTATATATATATATGTGTATATATATATGTATATATATATATATATATATATATATATATATATATATATATATATATATATATATATATATGTATATATATATGTATTCTCGTATAAAACCTAAAACATTACAATAATACATCTATTTACATTATTCGTACTATTGTCCTCATCTGTGTCACCATATTTCTTACAACGTTTCGGCTGTTGTACGCTCCGGACTTCTTCAGGTAATTGGAATGTTGAACTGACCCATTTATTTCGCTCACTAGGGTAGACTGTTCTAGTTCCACGTGCTATGTCTAATGGATGTCAGTTATCAGTTATCTCCTGCTTAATCCCCTCTCCAAGATCCCCACGTCCTTAACCAGGTATTGAACTCACAATCATTGTGTTCTGTCACTGTATCTAGCTAAGGCCTTTATCCTCTGTGCCATGTGTCCTTGATGGCACATGGCACAGGGGATAAAGACCGGATAAATGCTGAAGAATACCGGAGCGTACAACGGTCGAAACTTTGTAATAAATATGGCGACAAAGATGAGGACAATAGTCCGAATAATGTAAGGAAATGTGTACATAATACTTCATCTCAGAAATATACACAGATAACAATAATATCTATCATCTCGGGTGCATTTACGTGGCTGTATTCATGAATGAAGTATATGTCGCTGTTTAGGCCATTTGTAATATTATTACACAACGTTTACAGTATTCCAGGCAGGCCAGGCCCTTAAAGATGGCTAATAGTTTATTGGAGGGTCCTCAGAACGAACAACAATCTTAACTATTTCTAAACGCCATAAATAAATCTCTTGCATGCTTACAACAATAATACACCTAATTATTATCTCAGTCATTCTTAATGAAACATATATTAAAGTGGAAATGCTACACAAATACGGAACTCTAAATTTATATGCATGCCTCAGTAAAGAGAGAAAACTAAATAGAGAGTGCGTGTTAATGAAATATACAGAGAAATAGCTTTTCTATAAATGCCTGTAAAATTTCTGACAAGTTATGCAATAAATCTTAAATGGCCAACAATGTTTTGCTATTCAGTATATTTTATACATCAAATCGGGCTTCAAAATCTTTGGGTGATGAAAGTGCGGGCGTTCTCTCCTTCAAATTATCAGTTTGAGTAGATGAAGTGTCTTAACATGTTGTTTTGTATAAAATATGTTCGCAGGCTTTTCTTCTCTTCTTTTACAACGTGTAAATATATACCGACCTCCATGCAGCTACATTGATAGTTTCACAAAAGAAATAAAATTAGTTGGGTCTGTGAGCGTTCGTCAAGGCGTTATTGAAATAACCTAATAAGTCTTTCTACGAGTCTCCATCTTAAAAAATACGATCAAATTTCTCTTTTTGTGTGTAAAGATGATATATCTTACACTACAAGGATATGTTGAATAATTAGCTCGTTTTTATATGTGTGTGTTTACGTGCATATATATATATATATATATATATATATATATATATATATATATATATATGCGTGTGTGTGTGTGAGAGAGAGAGAGAGTACTTTAATCATTTCACCCCTAGAAAGTCAATAAAGAAGCAAGGGGTTACTGAGTGTGAGAGAATATAAGCAAAGAAAAAAAATCATTATAAAGGAAAGACAATATTAACAAAACGGGGATTAAATAGATAGATGATGCCGATTGGCATTACATTTAAATTTTTGAAGATCAATGTTGATTGAGAAACAATAATCCGAAAGATTATCCACAAGCGAGAAGTGCGAGAATAGAAACATTAGAGGAGAATTTACGGTTACATCTGCTCAATGATGAGACCCACATGCCAATCTCGTCCTGCAATTACATTCGTAATGACTAGCTACTAAAGAGTTTCCTCTTTGGTAGTTTCAAATTACGAATCAATGCCTTAATATAAGTAATCGCATCGCGATTGCCCAGTTGGCTTTTTGCCGCCTTCAATCCCGCCTGTGGTCTAAACGCGAAATCAAGCTAGCCACGAAGATTAGAGTCTACCAAGCACTCGTTCGCACAATTCTCCTCTACGGATGTGGGTCCTGGGTGATGAGAGCGTCTGATCTTCGGAGGCTGGAGGTTTTCGATCACTACTATCTGCGTCGTATCCTGCGTGTGCGCTGGCAACACTTCGTGTCAAACGCGGTGGTCCGAGAGCGATGCCAAATAACTTCCCTCCAGCAAGCTCTGCTCGCGAGACGTCTTCGCTGGTTTGGTCACGCTCTCCGTCGTCAACGAGGCGAGCTCATCAGAGAAGCCATCGATCCGGTCCCTCTTCGGGGCTGGAAGAGGCGATGTGGCGGTCAGCTCAAGACGTGGCTCAGGACGGTGAAACAAGATGCGGGGCTGATTCTGGGTCCAACAATCTAGGGTATCCGCCGTTGGAATCGGGAATGGCTGTCGCTCGTTTCATCATTGGTGACGGATCACCGTGCTTGGTCGGCCTTTGTTCGGGACGCGGTGAATTCTTTGGAAGGAGCCGGCTTAACCGACCCAGGGTGAATGCCGCAACACAACACAACAACAATCAATGACTTGAAATACTTACATAAAAGGTGCACTGAATCTAGGTTAAGTCGTTTTGGAAATGACTAAAGCCGTTATGCCATGTCAGGGCAGATAACATAGCAGATTCTTCTTTGGATTTCAACAAAAAAGACTACGATAGATAGGCAGATAAGAAAAAAACTACGATAGATAGATAGATAGATAGATAGATAGATAGATAGATACGGAAAGACTACGATAGATAGATAGATGGATAGACAGATAAGAAAGGACTACGATAGATAGATAGATAGATAGATAGATAGATAGATAGATCAGAAAAGACTATGATATATAGATAGATAAGAAAAGACTATGATATATATATATATATATATATATATATATATATATATATATATATATATATATATATATATATGTATATATATAGAGAGAGAGATAGATAGATAGATAGATAGATAGATAGATAGATAGATAGATAGATAGATATACGCCCACAAATAAATGATTGGACAAAGCAACCAACTAAGTGTATATTTTAGTTATTCTCGTCAAGTTTTTTGTCGGAACTTTAAAATTGCCTAATGGTGTACAAGTAAATACGAATTTTTGATAAAATATTCTGTTTATTAAACGGATAAATCTACATATAATCAAAGATACATTTGTGAGGACGTGTGTATTAGGGTTATGATTGTAATTCTATCTTACTACATCATATGTCAATGCAAATATAATGGAAAATGCATTCATTTGTTTTAGTTCTTGAAAATACCAACCGTAAACCGAACATTCGATTTTACCATTTACGCATTAAGTGTAAAAAATAAAACAAATATTTCAGAAGTTTTATTTTGAAATTTTCTAATGGAATAATTTTATAGTACCTATATATTTTACCGGCAGTTTCTGTTTATAGCTATAGCATTACAGAAAAGTTTACAAATAAACAAAAGCTACAAATTTACAAAAGATTTATTTTAATATTTGCTAATGATGTAATTGGATTTTACTCCCGTATTTAACCCATTTAATTGTTTATAGATATAGCCTAACATACTATCTTACAAATAAACAAAAACAATGTCTAGAAGGTTCCATTAATTTCTACAAGGCTTCAAGGAGTTCTAGAAGGCTCCAGAAAGTTACACAATAAGTCGCCGTACAGATATAAGTCGATTTTACTTATATACAATTGGAGAAATTTCGTGTTAGAGGTGGCATTTAAAAATATATATATATATACTGAATTAAACCCTTCATTATTTTCTAGCAGAATTTCATCGAATTATGTACAGAAAATCAATTATTTTCCAAAACGTCATAACGCTACTGTGCATATAAAACTACTTACGATCGCCTCGCTTTTGATGTTTGGAAACAGAAGTCAGTTTACGGTCCGTGGGAAATGTTTGGATATCGAACACTGATTATCTTTCCATCTCCATATGATCTACAGATTTATCTTTCTATAGAGCAATATAATTGTCTTTGTATTCCGTGTTGATGCGTGTATGTGTGCTGTGTTTATATGTGCATGTTTGTGTCTCATCATTGTCATTTGATCTGTCTATAAACAGATTGAAATAATATAGTCAATCAAGATAAAGTTTGCCAATTTAATATTAGTACACAAATGTCGCTAATTAAACTATTAAAAATCAAGAATATTTCATCAGAAAAAAGAAAAGATTTCTCGGTGTTCTCTTTATAATATCAGTCTTCCTATATGGCAGTGAAGGTTCCTCAATGTACTCCTACATGAATAGAAACCTTGAAGCAACAGAAATCTACAGAAGGATGCTGGGAATGTATTCATGGACGTAGCCTGCAAGTAACGAGCATACTTTACGGAAAATAGAAAGAAAAAACAAACTTACTTAGAATGAGAAAGAGTAATTTAACACAAACTGGACTCATCTTGAAGACAGAAGGTTTGGAAAATTTAACACAAATAATTAAGGAGAGTAGGACAGGGGAAACTCAAATAAACAACTTAAAGAGCTTGCCTAAATTAATGGCTGAAGAATCAGGGGGCGTTAAAAGACAAACATTAAAAGATACAGTGAGCAGGAAGTTGTGAAAGGGTTGTCGGAGTTAGCTCCTCCTTAATTCTCAAATTGTCACTAGGGATCATTCTCCCTATATTATAAATACTGGGCGACTTCTCATCTCGATCCTTTTTTCCTTCAGGCCTCATGCCACATCCAAACTCGCGTGGAGGTGAGATAAATCCTCTTTTTCATTAATTCATTTCAGCGACTACAATGTAAGCTCTCTTAGAAAATCTGCGTCTTCCCATCTGTGGAAGACACCGTGAACATTATACACAAATACACGTACGTACGAACATTCATCAAAATACGAACATTAACTAAAGATCAAACACAAAGGTTCCCACACAAAAACAAATGTTAATTGTCTATGTGCTTTTTAATTTGTTGTTAATACATATATTTGTTTACATACATATAACGGTATTGTTTGTTTGATTTCTTTACATCTTCAGTTTGACTTAACTTGAGTCTGACAATTTTCTTGTAGTTGGACCTATTAACATTCTACCAGGGGTTACACACGTGTTTCTTATACCACAACACGTAAATATACACACGATCCTCTACAAGGTATTATCATCCGCGTCAAGAAGGCACACAGCACAGATATGCGAAAAGATTTCGGATAAGTTATCATGCTTTGGTTATAGTTGTTAAAAATACAAACAGCCTCATGAAGATCAACACCATTTTGCTAATAACTCCGCTCAAGCTGTCATGAAAATTTTCAAAAGTGTTAATTTATTTCTGATTCTGAAATAAATGTCAACCAATAGCGTCATTTCCTTTTTTTTAACAACGTATTTTCCTGTTCATTTAAATTTCCTTCTATACTTTCCCATTCTTTTTTTTTCACCGTTTGTTTGGTGTCACAATCTATCAAATGATTTCTTATCGCGTTCCAGCCGTTTTTAACTGAGGAAAATAGAATTACTTCACTAGTGATAATCTAAGTGTGCCAAGCGGACATTTGAAAAAGCCAGCTGATAAACAGACAGTTTGGTTTGGTTTATTTTCTTTTACGGCATCTCAACCTCAATGGGTTATTTAATGCCAACAAAACTTTTATTGCTGGTAATGTTTTTCTTCAAAAATCTATTTCTGGGAATATTTTTCCTTGAAGAAATCTATAGCTAGTCATATTTTTTCAAAGAATGTATAACTGTTTGTATTGCTGGTACATTTTTTTTAAGTATTGCTGATAATTTCCCTTCGAAAATTATTGCTGTTCTATTTTTTTATTGCAAATTATTTATGGTATTACAAGCTATTTTTACACAAGTTTGTGTGTTAACTATTTTCCCAAAGCTTGGATCCTAACAGGTGCTACCACCCCGGATCAGGGTGGAGCTGGGAACACCAGTAATTAAGAGGTGGTTCCATGCTTCTCAAAGCCTCCTGATCAGAGGCCTTGCTGTTGGACGTAGTTTAACGTCATAACCAGGACGGGATAGACAGACAGATAGAAAATTATTTAAGCTGCCTGGCAAATCTAAATGAAATAGTAAACAGTACGCATTACTAAGATATTCTGTTAGTTATCTTCTATTAAAAACATGAATATAAAAGAGAAAAGAACGATATTTGTTTTCACTCTTTCCCAGTTGCAAGGTTTCGCGTCCCTATGTTTACTGAATATAATAATATAAATGAACCCACGTGAATTCAGGCATATTTATTTGTCTCTCTCTGTCTTTGTTTTAAATTTTATTACTTCTTTATTTCTTATTTGTTTATAGTAGACATTTTCTTTTCAGATTATTGTTGTTTTTTCTTGCGTTATCTCTTTTCTTCCTTTATAGTCCTCTTCGTTTACAAATTTTCTCTCTTACTTTTTTTATCGTTTCTGTAATTTTTTGTATCTTTTATTTCTTTAATTTTCTTCTTGATCTTACTTCATTTCTAAATTTCATTTGATGTGTTTTTCTACCTTCCAAAGCATTTCACATTGTTTTATGTTCATAATTCAGTTCATTTTCCCAGAAAGAAGCCGTTCTGGGCAAGACGATAAACTACGTCCAGCAGCAAGGCCTCGGATCAGAAGGGTTTGAATAGCGTGGAACCACCTCTTAATTGCTAGTGTTTCCAGGTTCACCCTGAGCCGGGTTGTGGCACCTGTTAGGGTCCCAGCTATGGACAAATAGGTACACCCAAAACTGGTGTCAAAACACTATGAATGTGTGAAATGTTTTAATACAAGCAATGCATTTTTATAAAAAAAATATTATCAGAAATAAATTCTTGAAGAAAAAATTATTACCAGCAATACATCATTCAGGGGAAACAATATTACCAGCAATGCATTTTGTGAAAAGAAAAAACATGAGCACCAATACATTTTTGAAAAACAAATTACCAGCAATATAAATCTTCTCGGCATTAAATAACCCATTGAGGTTGATATCCAGTAAAAAACACCAAACCAAACCCCGACCAGGGTAAGACGTTAAACAACATCCGCGTCCTGGGTAAGACAATAAACTACGTCCAGCAGCAAGGCCTCGGATCAGAAGGTTTTGAGGAGCGTGGAAACACCTCTTAATTACTGGCGTTCTCAAGTCCACCCTGACTCAGAGTGGTAGCGCATGTTAGGGTCCCAGCAATGGGCAAATAGTTAACTATTACCAGCAATACATTTTTGAAAAAAAATTATTACCAGCAATACAATTATGAAGGAAAAATATTAGCAGAAACAGATTTTTGACAAAACAAAATATTATAAGCAATAAAGATTTTGTAGGCATTGAGTAGCCCATTGGGGTTGGTGTGAAAATCAAACCAATCCAAACCAAAGAATACATATTCTGTTCATACGAATCTATCATAAAAATGTTGTCGGCATTAAATAACCCATTGAGGTGGATATGCCGTAAAACAAAATAAACCAAACCAAACTAAACCAAAGAAAACATATTCTATTCATACGAATCTATCCTAAAAATGTTGTCGGCATTGAATAACCCATTGAGGTTTTCATATGCCGTAAAACAAAATAAACCAAACGAAACCAAAGTGAAGAATAAATATTCTATTCATACAAATCTATCCTAAAAATGTTGACGGTATTAAATAACCCATTGAGGTTGATATGGCGTAAAACAAAATAAATCAAACCAAACTAAAGTATATATATTCTCTATTCATACGACTCTATCCTAAAAATATTGACGGGATTAAATAATCCAGTGAGTTAGAGATGCCGTAAGACAAAGTAAAGAAAACCAAACCAAACCAAAGAATACATATTCTATACATAAGAATCTATCCTAAAAATATTGTCGGTATTAAATAACCCATTGAGGTTGATATGCCGTACAACAAAATAAACAAACCCAAACCAAACCAAAGAATACATATTCTATTCATACAAATCTATCCTAAAAAAGTTGTCGGCATTAAATAACCCATTGAGGTAATTATGCCGTAAAACAAAATAAACCAAGCCAATATAAACCAAAGAATACATATTCTATTCATACGAATCTATCCTAAAAATGTTGTCGGCATTAAATAACCCATTGAAGTTGGAATGCCGTAAAATAAAATAAACGAAACCACACCCGAATGAAGTTTATGCAACCGATATTATTTTTTCTGTTTCCATCTTATTTTGTTTCTTCTTACCAACTTCAATTTTCAGAGCTTAATTCGTTGTCTTCTTTTTGTTTTCTTTCTATATAAATTAAAGCAAATATCAGTGTGTCCCACTTTTTCTACTTTACTCCTAGAGGCCGTAGACCAACGTATTATTCCATTTTGGTATCAGGCCCACTCCGTGAGGGAATTAAAAACATCCCGGATTGAATCTGGACCCGCAATCCTGAAAGTTTGGATTCCCAAGTTTTCATTACTGCAATTTCAGTGATTTTTTTACGTAACCTTTTACGAGGAATTTTTGTACGCTAACAATTTTTATAACTTCGATATAAATTTGGGAATAATCGAAATTAATTGCGAAATGAAACGAAAGTCACCCATGAAGTAAAAATAAATGTTTGTACAGAAAGTATAGCCCTACGTACGTCAAATTGACTTTAAATTAATTGGCGGTAGAGGGTATTATCGTTGAAGTTTTAAAAGGCAAGCTTAAATAGCAAGGCAATGCTTAAATGCGGCGAATAATTTTGAGTTCTTCCGTAGTTTACTGTTACCTCTCGTATTCGGCAGCATTATGCCTCGGAAAAAGAAATCATCGCCAAAAGAGGACCAGGTTGCAATCAAATGCGCCACGGCTGCAGCGACGAAAAGAAAGTCCCGTGTAAAATAAAACCCAGATCAAACGTCAGCCAGAGGAGCTTTCAATGCTGAGAATATGGAAAGACTTATTGACTATCAAACTCCTGAACAAGCTGAAGGTCCAATGAAGAGACCTCAGCAGGAGCTTGTTTAATGCCGTCTGATACTCTTTTATCTTTCTTCGTTATTTCTCTCCTTCCATTTGTCTTCTACTATGTTCTAGTTTTTCAACGATAAGACCATTTTTGTATTTCTAAAACTTTTCACGATGTCCATCTTTAATATCACTTATAATGTCAGTCTCTTTTTCTGTCTTTAATTAATAGTGTTTTTTTCTCATTATCTTCTCAGTACCTTATTTTTTTCTCCATGCAAGACTTATTCTTCCTTTTTTATGCATAAAGCATTTATTCTTTTTCTCTTCAACTTCCGCCTTTCCTTCTTTATTTTCTTTCCTCTGTTTCTGATCTTTTCATCTTCTTCACCATTCGTAAAAGTTCTTTTCATTCACTCTCCTTCTTTATTATATTACTTTACTTACCGACATTAAACCGGGTTTTGAATTTGGGAATTCTATTCATTTAATTCTAAATCTGTTCTTTTCGATTTCCTGTTCCGTTGACAAAACATATTGTTCATTGTATGACAAAACGGTTATTAGAAGACATTTTAAGACTTCACTTAAATGGATTTTCTCCTAACTGTATTTCTTTGCCAATCGGCAGCAGAAAACGCGGTTAATATTTTACTTAGTTCAAACAAGAGGGTGAAATTCTCAACGAAAGTTCAACGATGGCAACTTAACAATAAACCACGAGCAGGTACTGATTGTTGCTAATTACTAGCTTAGTTTAGGTACAGAGACACAAGTCACTCACGATGATCTGTTTCACGACTGATAGGAAAAAAAGCCTATTTAGCAAATCAATGACACAAGTTAACTTACAATACCAGAAAATATTTATAATTGTTGTAATAAAATATGTATATCCCAACTCCAATCTCATCTATGACAATAAAATAAAAGTTTTTCAGAACTAAAATAGAATGAGTTAAATAACGTTTCATAAGATTCTAATTAGATTTGGTAATGCATTGTCATAAGGTAAATCTCATCAATATTAAAATGACTATAATATTCGTCTGAATTTCTTTGATGAGGAGTTTCCTGTTGGTATTCCATCGTTTTAGCCTTTGTGTAATCAGGCTTTTCATGAGGCATTTATACGGATCGACAAGAACACAATGAAAGACATAGGATATAATGAAGCAAATGATATAAATGAAGAGCTATAATATTTAGCAGAAATGAGAAATCGAATTTTGCAGTAAAACATTATTAATACGTAGGTGCTTTAAGTTTTAACTGAAAGAAACACTATCTCTTCTGTAAAAGAACGCTGAGGAAACGGTTAATTTTAGCATTACCATTACCAGAGAACGAGGCCAAATCGAAGGTGTGAGGATCATATTGCACAGTTCTCGCTACCTGTATACGAATTCTTGTAGCTTTTCATTTATTCAACTTTCTTTAGACATTCTCACTAGCGTTCATGGTATATAGGTAACTGCCTCTACTATTTTTATTAATAAAAGAAAACTTAGTTTAACATAATACACTTTCGTACGAGGTTAAGATGTGTGTTTAGAAGGGTGGAATTACCTTAAATACGGGATTTAAATTTGTGCTTAATTTAGGCTCGACTTGCAACCTCAGATGACATTTGAAAATAAGCACTTTCTCAAGACGTAATGGCCTTTAGTATTGGACTTTATTTCAGGCCTTTGCGTCTTTATTTTCAGGAATGTGTTATGTTTTTTTTCCTTAAAAATGACATTTCCAATCTGGGCGTAGACGAGCGTGACTTTCCACAGATTTTATTTCTGTAATATTTGCAATTTTCTTAGACTGGTTTGCTTCTCTTCGCCTTATCAACCCGTAAGCGAAACATTTTGGATTCTATTTATAATTTTATTTTTTTATGAATACGTTTTGCATTAACAGCTTTTGGATATAAAAATGATTTTTCCCCAAATACAAGCTTTTAAACCCATAGCGGGGAGGAGAATGTAGATTCATACCTTTCTTAAGGTTATTTGTGCGTCAATGAATGTAACAAACCCGGCTGGAATTCGAAAATTCTGAGTCGCTATTCCATGTCACCATCTGCACATCCGCAAACTTGGGAAATATAATGCAGCGGTTTCGCATTGATTACTCCACGTTTATAAATTTGGAGTTTTCATTCTCTTAGACACTTTGTTGCCGAAGGATAGAGAGCCCAGTCTACTAATAAACCTATAGCTGGATGGAGAAAATAGATGATTTCAGACGTTCTCAAGTCCTGACTAGCTTGGAATGTTAAGTTTTGTCTTATATATTTCTACCTTCTTTGTCGTTCGTTTTATTGAGTTCATGCCTCATTCATCTTTCTTTGTCCCTCACTTTTTTCCCCTTTTGGCTTCGACATAGAAAGATTTCTGTTTGAACCTTTTCTCCTCAACATATTTTCTTTATTCCTTGTGATCGGTTATTTCTTAGACTTTCTTCGCACTTTCTCTGTCATATTATTTTTATTCTCTATCTTAAACGATCTCTTCTTTACGTATAATTAATTTCTTTCTGGCATCTCTCCGCTTACATTTACTTCTTTGACGAATTAATTCCTTATTTCTCATTCTTCAATTATTTTTCCTCATTATTGCTTACTTTTTCTTCCATTTTCAATATACCATTTTGATTTTTTTTTCCTTGAGCGTACATATAATATTCTCCACATTAACTTTCCCCTCACTTTCCTACTCTCTAAAGTTGTTAAATTATGAAAGAAGCCAAGATCGAATTCTTATTTCTACAATATGCAATCTATCTTAAGGTTGCCCAAAACTTTCAGTTTTCTAACTTAGATCTTGTTCATTTTTTTTTTCATATTTTCCTTTCTTTATTTTTTTGCCTATGATCTTTTGTTTCGAATTCTTTCAATTTTTTTCGGTTTCCCTTTTCCGCTGTTTTGTCTCTATTATTTTATTTCTTCTTTATTTATCTCTGCAAATTCTGTTCTTAGGCCTCCCAAAAGTATCGAGAGGAAGACAGTTTGCCCCCTAGTGTGCTCAAACTGAGCCTAAAACGGTCACTACTATAGGGGTGGTAGGTGGCGCTGTTCTGTTAAGATGGCGGTTCGTTTTGTGAAAAGATGGGCTTGTTAGACGTGAGACAAAAGGTATGCAAAAAATTAGTTGGAAGACATTTTTAGCAGTACAGATGTATTGCTTGTTCGAGATATTTTTTGTTATAATTTTTTACGGCCTGACTATTTTATTATCGACCTTTAAAAAGATATGCGAAAACTACGTGTTGCTGTTGTTTCAGCAGCACCTAAGGGAGATAATACTCGACTTAATTCCAATCTTTTTTCAGACAAAAATAAACATAAGACATTTATTGAAGAAAAATTATAATTAAATATAAAACTAAAAAAAAATGCACAAGTTTAGGTAGAGTCTAGGAAGAAAAGTAAATTATATCAGTGCGTATGTCTTTAAGAAGGTGACACTGTAGATTTTATTATCTAGATTAGGCCTAAGACAATTATTAAATCTAAAGATAATAATAATTTTGTAAAGGTAATAGTAATGTTAATGCTGTTGATAATATTGATTAAATTAAGAAATAGACACGGAAAACGTGTTGTTCCACATAAATACTCGATAATTCCAACGATGATAGTGACACTGAAGTCAAGCAAAGTTGAGTCTGGTCAGTACCTGGATGGGGGGACACTTGGAAATATCAGGTGTTGTAACCTGAAATGTGTGCTGGTGGTGTAGTGGATAATGACCCCGAATTGTTAATTGGAGAGCCTAGAGCCAATTTCAGTTGGGTTTGTTATATTCCCTTACACGCAGATACTCTTGTGAAAGGTATGAATCAATTTCTACTCCCCAAGATGTGGGTAAATTAGTAAAACTGGTATTACTGAATAATTATTATTTCCAAAACATTCGTACAATAGAGAAATATTTAATGACTTTAAATAACTTGTAAAGGATTGATAAACCGTAGAAAAACGAATCAATCAGTTATACGCACATGCATATATCCTTGGGCAAATTAATTGAAACGAAACGAATAATTCCGTAATTATTTACGCTTTTCGAAATTTTCCAATGAAACATGAATTAGTTCCCGTATTAGTATCTCGTATGTCCATTCCAGTTTTTTTTTCTTGCAGATTGACCACCGATTCTCGACTGAATTTAAATCAGGAGAGTTTCCGAGCCAGTCGATTATACTTCGATTTGCTCACTGATAAGGCTTATTATTGTGTTCGTGCACCTTTACAATTTTTGTACGCTTCCTTGGAGTAACGTCCATCGCAGACAATGTCAGTAGGACCAATAATCGACAGTTGAGACAATAGTGTCTGGGCGTGATGAAAATCTGATGGAATCACGGATGACGCAATATTTGTCAAGGCCAAACAAATTTCATCATACATCCCGAAAATACATTCATATTACTGCACACCAGTGCAAATGACCTATTCTGGTGAAAGAATAGAAATCGATTACATCCTGTCATTCCAGTGGGTTTAAAATTGATCGAATGGAGACAGAAAGGAAACTAAAGCAGTTGTTTCAATTAATTTGCACAAGGGTGTACGGATCATATTGTTACTAGGACAGATCGAAATATATACTTTGGTTATGCTTTAAAAGAATATGTCTTCTTAAATAAATTATAAATAATTCGAGTGCAAAATTGATAGACATGAGACACGTACGTTTAATTTTTGTTAGGTATATTTTTGTTTGTGTGTGCGTTTCTTTCAAGACACTAACCGAATTGTGAGTATTTCCATATATCTGACACCAATCGGAAGCATTTTAGTCAAAATAGCTTCGCATATGAATCTATTTCCTGTTTTAACCATGCAACACCTACTATAAATAGCAGAGCCTAGTTTCTGTCTGCCACCTAATATTGCCTGGAAGTTTCATATCATGACATTTCTGGAGACTTGTTTTCAGCTTTTCTTCTGCATTCCGAGAAATCTCGAAAACAATTTTGCTTACATACATTCCATCATTGTTTCTTAAATGGCATGTTTTAAGGTTTCAATTACTATGAATTAAATATTTTCTTACATCACTCTTGATTTTATTGGATTGTTAAAACGTTCCCGTTTTATTGGGTCACCCTATATATATATACATATATATACATATATATATATATATATATATATATATATATATATATATATTTGTATATATAAATATATAACTTCTAGTGTGATATATATATATATATATATATATATATATATATATATATCACACTAGAAGTTATATATATATATATATATATATATATATATATATATATATATATATATATATATATATATATATATATATATATATAACGTAGTCCAGCAGGTATATTATATAAATCAATGTTTCCAAAGTAAATTTGTATTAACCAACCAACGTACAAACATTCAGGATATACTTTAAATTTTAATCTAAAATACCATATCAGCGTACAGTAGGATTTGTTACACATATTGCATATTTGTTCATGTGAGCTTGTATCATGGAACTCAATTTTTTTATATATAATATTGTAAATGAGTAATAATTTCATAGTAACAGAGTTGTTGATATTTATTTTTGATTTTCTTATATATAATGTCTGTTATAAGAAAGATGTAAATGTCAATGAGAAAAGATGATATTTTTAAGTTACTGAATGATGGAAATTAAGAAAAATGATGTCAGTAAAATTGTATACATATGTACATATTTTAAGAAATTTTTATGTTTATACTTTCTTTTTATAGATACAAAATGTCCTAAAATAATTATCGGACTTTGTCAATTTCATAATGTGTGACGTCATTTATTTACATTTGGATACGCATCGAGCAGATATGAATGTACGAGAGAAAATCATGGAGAATTGTTTATAAACAGTAAAATCGACCTTGCCAACCGAAACGCTCCTCTGTGGCTCAATGGGTAAAGCACGCCAGGCTATATGATGGTTCGGTATAGGATACAGTTTCGCTTCCTGTCGGAGGACGAATATTTTCTATGAAGGTTTTTCGTGCATTCAGGCCGTTAATAATGTTTATTATAAACATAGCATTTACTTAAATATTTGTATCTATAAAAAGAACGTATAAACATAAATGTCTTAAAATAATTGTCGGAATTTGTCCATTTCACAATATGTATTTTATGTTTATATATATGTGTCGAGACAATAATCTAGTGGCAATGGAGGAGAGGGAAATTTCAGTTCTCTCGGTCAATGCGTGTCGCACTCATGTGATGTTGTTCTGGAACTTACCCAAGATGACCAGCGACAGTAACATGAGCGCATAACAGTCTTTGAGCCATTTCAGTACTGGTTTGAAGCAGTTCTTCATTAATTAGCGTATGTAATCGGTTCTCATCAAAGTGAAAATGTCTTCCAGAACACGAAGAGACTCTGAGCTAAAGCTAATTTTCTCTGTATGTATGTATGTATGTATGTATGCATGCATATATATATATATATATATATATATGTATATATGTATGTATGTATGTATGTATATATAAATTGTATTATTATTATTAATATCTTCGTAAATAAATAGATTGCTTCACTATCATTAAAGTATGAATATCAATATTTAAATTATGCAACGATCATCAATAACCTGATGATGACATTAAGCTATGCCGAAAGCACTCGGATATAATTACAATATGATCCAACACGGTGACAGCTAAGTGCATATCTATCTATCTATCTATCTATCTATCTATCTATCTATCTATCTATCTGTCTGTCTATATATATATATATATATATATATATATATATATATATATATATATATATATGGATGTTGGAATCTGAGAAATGATATGTCGTAATGGGTATCCCGGCCGTGTGTGTATTTTAACATTATCGTATAAGTAGCCAGGTTGGTAATCTCCAATAACTTTGTTTATTTTTACGGATCCTGTTGTGTGTTATAAGTTTATTAATATATTTCTTAGGGATTCAGTGGTGTTCTTATTCAATTTAGTAATTATATGGTAATGTTAAAATAAGTACACCACTGAATCTCTAAAGAAATATATTAATAAACTTATAACACACAAGAATGCTGTTGCAGGATCAGTAAAAATAAACAAAATTATTGGAGATTACCAACCTGGCTACTTATACGTTACTATATATATATATATATATATATATATATATATATATATATATATATATATATATATATATATATATTAGTAAACATTGAAATCAACACTTAGAGGCGAAAGTCTTTTTCATGCTAGACGCAATCGTCGGACGATTGCGTCTACCATGAAACAGACTGTCACCTATAAGTGTTGACTTCAATGTTCACTTATGTATTTACACAGGCTCTATCTCTGATATTGAGCACTTTATCCCATAAATACAGTACACCTTAAGATTACATTTCTTCTGATATATATATATATATATATATATATATATATATATATATATATATATATATATATATATATATATATATATTCAAACCAAAAATACTTTACTGCTGTTATACCTGGGTTAGAGCTGTTCAATAAAGCATCTATGCGACCTTGTGAGTGATCAATAATTTTCTACTCTATATTACGTTTTCCACAGAAAAAAAGGAGCCTGCCTCTCGCTATTCTATCGTTATTTCAATCGTAAACTCTCTAACTGGGTCTATTCTTTAGATCAGACTTTCAGCGTCGCACCCTGGAAGGAATCATCCACATTCACTTCGTATTCAATTAGAAGAAAGTTCCATTCAGGCGTCTACTCCACCAGAACAGTTACTCTGTGGAATAGACTTCCGCGTGGTGCTTTTCTATATCACGATAATCTTAATATCTATATATCAACCATTATTGCATCCTACACAAATTCTTTATTTATTTCCAGTATCTTTTGCGATGTATCTTATGTATGAGGTCCACCCGAAGTCGGGAATCAGTTTAAATCCCATAATACGCTCAAGGCACGGGGCCTCACTGTGAGGATACCCGTTCACCGCGACGGGTGAAATGCTAAGATTCGTTCAGTGATAATCTCATATCACTAGTTTTTGTTTTGTGGGGGGATTTTATGCATTGTATGTATGTATGTTGCGGCATTCACCCTGGATCGGTGAAGCCGGATCCTTCCAAGGAATTCACCGCGTCCGGGACGAAGGCCGACCAAGCACGGCGATTCGTCGCCAATGCTGAAACGAGCGACAGCCATTCCTGATTCCAACGATTTTATGCATTGAATATAACCAGACAGTTTTTTCCTATTGAGCTTTTACAACTAATCAAGGGAGAGATCATTTATCAGGTATCATATATCGTTGTATCATCAGCACATATATAAACACCAATATTCGGTGTATACTCTTAGGCAAATGATTTATATAAAATAGAAAAACGGTAGAACTTCGGCAGTGTCTGTGTTGATCGTTTGGGCGTCGCAGGATTGTCTGTTTTAATTATTCTTCCGTATATTTATTATATATAATAAGTATACTTATAATGTAATTAGACCTCAGGGATGTGTGTATGAGAAAGTATAATCGGCTGTATGATTGAGTGATTTGTTTTTTATGGCTTATCAACCCAATTAGTAGTTTTGGATTGTAAGAATATTTTTTGATATAACAATGAATATTTTTCTAGATAACAATGAAGATTTTGGAGATAATAATGATTTACCTCCAATTAACACATTTGCTGTGGAAGACGAGGTGGAGTGGAAACTTACCCAAGGGTATTTGCGTTTGTTCATATAACGAACCCGAGTTTGGGCATCTCGAGGTGGTGTAATGGTTAGCAAGCTTGTGTCGCTAGAACAATTACGACTGAGTAGTGAGTTCGATCCTCACTGGGTACCCCATACTTTCGGCCGTGTGCCACATCTGAGCTACAATTAGAAAATCACTATAACGAACTCGTCTCTCCGATTTCGAATTCCAAGCCGTTTCCTTATCTCTCAAACCACCCGCACGTCTATGTTTACAGCACCTGGTATTCCCAAGCGCTCACCCATCTTGATGCGAACAAGCATGATATTGCTTAACTTTTGTGACTGTATTTAGAAGCGGTGTTTTAGTCTGATATCTCTGTAAGATGCTCGGGTAAACGACATTATTTTTTTAACTTGTGTCTCAATTTGTTCTTCTCATGCGATTTTTGCCGTCACGTTTTATAGTTATCTTTTGCTTTTAAATTTTATATATATTATCCGGTTAAATTTTCCTCCTCCCCCTTCTTCTTGTTTTATTTCCTTTCCTCCTTCTGAAGTCTTCTTCTTTTTCTCTCTTAGCAACTTCAATTTCTTTGGCTTCTTTTAAGAAGAAAAACTCACCTCTTTCGTTTAATAGACGCTTCTTTTATCAACTCCTTTTCATTTCATTCATGCTTAATTATCTTCTCTCACTGCATCCAACATTCAATCCTGTTACGTCATGTCATGTTATTATTTTCTTTCATTTTCATCCATTCATATGCATCTCTTTTCTTTTCTTTTTGTTTCTGAGGTTTACTCTATTGTGTTCCATTACTTTTTCTGCTTTTTCTCTTGCGCTCAAATCGGATAAACACGTAATAAACAACCCGTTGAAATATATTCCATTGTTAAGCTTTCAGAACGAAATGGCTATTAATTGTTGCACAGAGATCAAGATGATACAAACGTACAGGTTAAAACCAAGGAAAGAAAATCTTTTGAGAATAAAACATCAAAGAAAAATTGTGAATTCCTGAAAATAAAACCAAGACTTGATCCGGGAAAAGCCGCCACAAAAATCAATCATAAGGAAAAAATGTAAAAGAACAATAAACATATAGAAGCGAACACGATCTCTTTTCAAAAGTCTATAGGATATTGGGTAAGTCCTATTTTACACAATACTATAGCTGCAGGGGATAAAGTGCGGTTCGAACACACTATACAGTGATAATTAATAACACGATAAACTGAGTAACCTTTATGCACCTCAAAGCAATGAACGGAATGTAATTAATGTATCACAAGACTAAAAGGCACACATGTTTATAAACATACAATAGAATAGGCTATTTACTACACGTATATTAGAAAGGCAGAAAACCCTACTCAAGGGTAGAATCAAATTCAATAACGAACAGGATTGGGATATTATCTTCTAATTATTCTTTGTAGTGGGGTCATTTTTAATTGTTGTCTGTGGATCATTAGAAGAGAAAATAGCATGCAGCTGAAAGGTTGAATGTTATTCGTAACAAACAGTTGAGCCACATTATGTTTACGTGTTTAGATCACGATGTTTAGGTGCACCTAGAAAGATTTACATGAGCCGTGTCTGGCAGCTGATCCTACCCTGATTTTGGTCGAGCAGCTCAATGCTGAAGGAAATGTCTCGTAACATTCGTTATCCAAAAATGTACAATTTTATCATCGCGAAGCAGACCTTGTATTTTATTGATTGAATGACTGATTCGATTTCTACGGCTTATCAACTCATTAAATGTTATTTAAAGCCAGATCATATTTTTCCATTGTAAGATTTCTCTATCTGTCTATAATTCTAAAATGAGGTATTATTATTTACATTATTCGGACTATTGTCCTCGTCTTTGTCGCCATATTTATTACAACGTTTCGACCGTTGTACGCTCCGGCCTTCTTCAGGTAGTTGGAATATGACTATTGACTATTATCACAACGTTTCGGCCGTACGCTCTGGGTTTCTTCAGAACCCTTTATTTCGCTCACTGAGTAGACTGTTCTAGTTCCACGTGCCATGTTTTTAATGGATGTTACTTGTCAGTTATCTCCTGTTAATTCTCTTCTTCAATGTCTGCACCGTCTTAACTCACACTCTATCACTAACTAACGCCTTTATCCATTATGCCGTGTGTCCTTGAGGACATATGTGTATTAATTTCTGGGTATTATAAACCTAATGTCTTCAGACACCTTTTTTTACCAGTGCTCATATTGCAATTTTGCTGTTATCATTACATGTTTTTACCAGAGCTCCTATTGCAATTTTTGTTGTTATCATTATTATTATTATTTCAGCGTATTTTTACTACAATTTTATTCGGTGTTTACTCGCTTTGCCTATGAAACATTGAAGTATAAAATTTCTGCTGCCTCAAATTTTCTCTTCATCTGATGAGTATCGAGAAAATTGTTCGAAAATAATTGTTCTAAAAACATTTATTGAAATTATAAATTATTGGAATGAAAATTAATCGAAAGGAAAATTACACTAAATAATAATTATTCGAAATACGTCCGTTTGAAATACATATGGGGTCTTGCTTTTAGAAAGTCAATACTAATTTAACTGGAACTAATAACACCCTTGAAGGATGGCATAGAGCATTTTTACTGTAAGTGTATATATTCCAAAACGTGGAAATTCTTAGACACTCTTAAAAGAGAACAGGATCTGCAAAAAATCATATTACAAAAGTAAGAGTAAGTTTCTAAAATATCAAGAGCTCCAAGAAATAGAGACGTAAATTAAAAACGTTAAGAATTACTGGCATCCATTAAAGCCTGTAGAGTTCAGTGCTATTGGCTTGCAGTATCGTATAACTTACGGTTATAAGAATTTTTTACTTACTTTTAATACTATTTTTTATTTCGAATAAATATCATTTGCGTATTTCCTCTTTTAATTTTTATATTTTTATTGCAATAACGAATTTTGCATTTCGAATACTTATCATTTTGTATAATTGTCCTTTCAAATATTTTTCATTCAAAAAATTTACAATTTGAATTAATGTATTTAGAACAATTATTTTCGAATAATTATTTTCGAACAGTGTTCCCATAATCATCTGTGAGGAAATCGTTCTTCATTCATTTTAACGTGATTAATATATCTCATATCAGTTCAGTTCTCTTTTCATTGTTTCTAAGTAAACTTTCCTGCTTCTTTGCCATCTGTTTAGCTTTCCTAATTCATTTTCGCTCATGCGATATGCGTCCTGTTTTCGGTGTTACATTTCCTTTTGTCTGTTAAAAGCAACCTTGACAGATATTGAAGCG
Organism: Acanthosepion esculentum; assembly: GCA_964036315.1. Taxonomy (NCBI): domain Eukaryota; kingdom Metazoa; phylum Mollusca; class Cephalopoda; order Sepiida; family Sepiidae; genus Acanthosepion; species Acanthosepion esculentum. The sequence continues at coordinate 19,039,197 of OZ038477.1, forward strand.
TCTGTCCTTCTGCAATTGGTTGATGTTGATATATCCAATTCATAGCTCGCTTCTAGGTCTTTTTTCATTGCGGCCGACCATATATCCTGTCTTCTTACAGTTGAACTCTAGTACTTATTACTCGCTTTCCTTTACTATTTTTATAGTTCAAGCAGTTTTCTTTTTGTGTCTCCCATCCATAAAGTGTCATATGCTTATCGTCTATTATTTAGATTAAGTCCACCTACAATAAATCATGGTAGTGTCTTCAGCTCCCTTAGGATAGCCTCGCTGTAGCGGTTGAATAAATCTAGAGACAAGGCATATCTTTCTTATACGACCCTTTTGGATTTTGTGTGCCTACTCAATGATTCTACAGAAGGATACTGAGAATTCGAACTAGTAAGCAACGAGGAAGTCTCGAAGAAAATGGCAACAAAGTGAGAGCTGGAATTTCTTAGACGCATAACGAGGAAGGTGTACTTGGAAAAATGAATCCTCATATGACACACTGAGAGAAAGAGAGATATGGAACGCTGCAAGCTACCAACCTGATGAACCTTTGTGATTGGTGGTAGAACAGATGCATGCCGGGAAGGATACATGGCGTGAACGAGGTTAGGAGGCTTAGCAAAGGGGGAAATACTTCCAAGAGCCACAAGGAAGGGAAGGATTTAGAATGACATAATCGTTCATATTCTCAATATATTTATTTTCTATTTGTATGCAGACGGTCAGCTCCCAGTCTAAAATCTAGAATCTTCGTACATACTTTCGAAGTAGATCTCGTTCACCTAACAGTTCAAATACATCCTTTTCCCATACATAGTCAAATGATTTCGTATTTTATATCGGCATATGTCTTGGCACATCGTATTAAACATATGTGTTATCCCGGATCGTGTCAGTAAGTCTATCAGGCATATGAATAACACAAAACAGACGTATGATTCTCTTTTTTGAAGTTCTCCCGGGGACAAATTAATGTCGTATAATGACAAGGCCTTAATAAATATATTGCCACAAGTGTCGACATTCGTTCTTTTGCTTGGCTTCTGTTTTGTTCTATCATGGCTGAAAATAGCATTAGGATTTCACGAAGTTCATGAAATTCTAAGGAGATAAAGTTTAGTGTTTTAAAGAACAAAGGCTGGATAAGAAAATAAAAATCAATGTTTGAATTCATGCACATTATTGACCAATACACACACACATACACACAAAACACACACACATTATATATATATATATATATATATATATATATATATATATATATATATATATATATATATATATATATATTTGTGTATTTAAGCTGCAATCCTTCTTTCATGCACATTTCATTGAAAATGACAGAGAAGGTGATTTTATTTAGTTTTTTATACAATTTCTCATGCGATCTAATATTTTTTTCGTTTCGGATGATAAATTATATAAAAACTCTCCGAATTTTATTTTTATCCGAGCGCTTTCGGCCATACATTTAGCCATTTTCAATGGTTATATTTCAACTGTTAAAATTTAGAAATAGTTTGTTGTATAATACGTTTTAGAAAATGTTACATATTTTTTTCAAAACATAATCAAGATATTATGTCCATGTTCAAAGTTAATATTATTAAGTGTTGGTTTGTTTCTTTTTATTAATAAGGCTTCCATTATTTTTAGCCTTTTTTTGCATGTAGATGATGCTATTATATTAGTGTTGTCGACAAGTATGTTCCGAATAAAGTCCGGTAGGTCTCCATGAATATTTAAATGAGCTCTAATTGAGCTATTTTCAGAAAGGTGTATAGTTAGTATATGTATATGTACATACATACATACATATATATATATATATATATATATATATATATATATATATATATATATATATATACTTCCACGGTAATTGCTCTGAGGAGTTGCGTTCGCTTGTCCCCAGGCCTCGTGAATTTAAACGCCCCACCAGACTGGCATCCCGCTCCCACCCCTACACCGTGGAAACTGTTAGATGTAGACGACTCTTCTACTCCAATAGCTTCATGTCTCGCACATCCCGCCTGTGGAACTCTCTTCCCTACTACTGTTTCCCTGACAAATACAATCTCCAAAGGTTTAAGTGTAGCGTCAATCGACATCTCCAGTTGCCTTGATCTATCCGCTTCCCTTCTCCACATCCTCTCTTTTCTCATTCCTATCTGCTCTCGCTCCGGATCTTTTGTGGCCCCCTTGCCTTGATCGACCCACTGTCTTTCTCTTCTTCCTCATCCCCTCCATTGCCACTCCTATCTGCTCTTCCTCCAACCCTTCTTTAACCCCTTGCGCGATAGTGGCCTCTGGCCTTGCTTGGGGCGATATGATTAAAAAAAAAATATATATATACAATTAAAAATATATATCTATATGTCTGTGAGTGCGTGCGGTGTGTGAAAATATGTTTATATACATTAATATATGTACCGTCAAAAAGTGCGGTACACAACGTTTAATATTAATTTTTCGATATGTAAAATCTTTCTTGAAGCTTTCATTTTAGTTTTAATATCAAGGTGATGGATTAAATATAATATTTTCAATAAGTAAAATACTATATTTCAAAATTACTTGACGCCATTTTAAGCAAACGGGAATTTATTAAAAATATTTTATTTAAAAAAAACAATATATTTTTTTTTAATTTATTTGATGAATATTAGATGATTTAAAATATAATGATACTGATTTTTAAAAAAACATATTTACTTAAAGTTTAACATATTGAAGAAATGCATTTTTAACACAGCGTTAACGCGTTTATTTATGTTGACAGCTTTTTAACAGCTCGTGACAGCTCGATGACATAGATATTTATCCAATGTTGTTCTTTAACCGTAAAATAAGTTGAGGACAATAAGGCCTTTTAAGTACTCAGTAAAGTTAAAAATAAAGAAAATATATTCTCCGTAATATAATGTTTTACTGAATTCTAGAGTTGTTGAGCGCGAAATTTACTGGAGCAATCGTTCTTATTTTCTGATAATGTCGTGCATGGTCGACCGTATCTATAAAACAAAATCGGCATGTTTATAAATATATAAAAACAACTCAAAATTATTTTAAAAGATTGTAATATGCTTTACGGTCTATAATTAGTCAATATAGTTTTACTTCATAGCAATATTCATTAACAGGTAAAATACTGAAAAGGAATTTTAAAAGATTTAAAAATATTCTAAATATTCTAAGTAAAAAAGCAAATGAAAACAAATGTTATAAAAATTTAATTTTTCATCGATTTTTTTTTACTTAAGATAAGATTGTCCTTAATATGTATTATTCATAAAAGAAAATAGAATCGTCACTAATTAAACAATGTCTTACGTCTAAGAGCAGATTTTCGGTAAGTTGGGTCCGATTTTACAAGAATATTGAAGATTTCAATTTCCTGTAGTATTCTGATTTTAACTAATATAGACACTAGAAATTATTTCACTGAATTACACACGTTTCCATAAATTAAGTAAGTGGGTCGAACCACATGTAAAACATGTTTTTACCAAGGTTTTCTAAAGGAAAAAAATTCTAAAATAATTCCACTCATTTTTGAAGTTTGTATTATTAAAAATGGACAATTTTGCTTACAAGAATTTCCAAATTAATATATCTTTCACCGCAAAATGAAGCTAAAAAAGATACTATGCAAATTTACAGTACATCAGCTGATACAATAAAAAAAACAAGATTATTAAACTAAATTCGCATGTTCTAAAAAGGATAAAAAAAATTAATTAAATATCCGAAAATTTGCAAATTTATAATAACATAAAGATTTTGACGATAAAACTTTATTTTAATTAAGTATAGATCATTGTTTCATCAGGGTACACTAATTTTCTTGCGAACTGTGGAGGTACCTACGTTAATATTAATATTTAAATATAAGATAAAGCGTTATGAATTGCGAAAGTCTGGTTTTTCTCTTCGATAATTATTGAACGATTCTAATTATATTTCTTAATTATTGTTTAGTTATCTACTGACCAAATTTTTAGCAGACATTCTCTTACATATAAGTTAAATTATAAATTATTTTGTGCATATTATATGCTAATATTATTAGCTAGAGTTTTTATTCTTACTATTCTATACTTATGCATATGTGTGTTTGTTATTTTATGAATCTGAATATATATATATATATATATATATATATATATATATATATATATATATATATAAATATATATATATATATAAATATATATATATATATATATATATATATATATATATATATATATATATATATGGCATATGCACATATATACACGCATATATATAGAGAGAGGGGATATATACATATATATATATATATATATATATATATATATATATATATATATATATATATATATATATATAGAGAGAGAGAGAGAGAGAGAGAGAAAGAGGACAGGATATACACATATATACACCCTTGCTGACAAGAACACACGAAAATGGAAATAGATCTAAGAATACACAGGGGTCATTAAAGGATAAGAATGCCGATAATTACTCCATCATTTATCGGACTAATCTTAATTAATCTTATAAGCCTTCAGGCAGAACTTTTCGCTGCCAGTTCAAGAAAGACAGTTGGGTCGTTAACACAAAAAAAGTGAATGTCACATATAGAGAATATTTAACAGCGAAAAATATGAAATGGAAAAAAATTAATTATTTTTAATAATATGTGGAAATCGCCACCCTTTGCCTGATGACGGTCGCGAGGCAGGAAACACGTGTAGTAAAATTATGGAAAATAATGCATAATATTTTTTTACAACCAAAAACGTTTGTGCTTTCTCTCTTCTTTTTAATATACATACTTTTCTCTCGTTGGAACTACTATAACCTCTTCCTCTTATATATATATATATATATATATATATATATATATATATATATATATATATATATATATATATATATTAGGTCATCCCATAAGTTCTGTCCGAATTTTAACATTTTGTTAAAATTAACGAAATTTAAAGAGTATTTTATAATGTCTAATGGAGCAGAACATTATTTTTATGTTTAGATGCATTTATACTGATCAATTTTTATTTCAAAGAACAATATAATTAAATTTTGTTTGATCAAAACCCTGCTTACATAGAAGTACCCAAGAATCATTTGAGGCACATAATGCTTTATGAGTTCAAGAAAGGAAACTCAGCAGTCGAAGCGGCTAGAAACATTCACTCAGTTTATGGAGAGGAATGTCTGAATGAAACAACTTGCAGAAGATGGTTTACAAAATTCAGAGGTGGAGATTTCACCCTTGAAGATGAAGATCGAACCGGACATCAAGTTAAGTTTGATGAAAACCTTCTTGAAGCAGCCCTTGAAGAAAATCCTGCTATATCAGTTGAGGAATTGGCAGTGGTTCTCAGTTCAAACCATACAACTTTTCATCGTCATCTTCAACAACTTGGAAAAGTTCCTAAATTTGGAAAATGGGTGCCTCATGAATTGTCTGAAAACAACCTCAAACCCGAGTTGACATCTGCTCTTCTCTCCATTCTCGCCAACTTGTTTCACCTTTTATGGATAGACTTGTGACTGGCGACGAAAAGAAGGGAACTTCATGGGCAAAAGGTTCTTCTTACAGTCTGGCGAGATTGCCAAGGAATAATCCACTTTGAATTCTTACCACCTAATGCAACAATTAATGCTCAAATATACTGTCAGCAATTAGAGCGTTTGAACCAAGCTTTGAGGAAAAAAAGACCTGCTCTAGTGAATCGAAAACGGGTGACGTTTCATCAGGAAACGCTCGACTACACACAGTAAGAATCACGTCACAAAAGATCGAAGAACTTGGTTGGAAGAAAATTCCTCATCCACCGTATTCTCTCGACCTTTTCAGACTACCATTTGTTTCGTAGCTTACAGAATCATTTGGAAGAAACAGCTTTTGTAACAGAGGAAGAGGTTAAAACTGACATTTGTGAGTTCTTCGAATCAAAGCCAAAAGAATTTTATAGTAATAGAATTAGTAATCTTGTTAATAGATGGAATGAATTATAGATAATCAGGGAAAATAAATTGTTGATTGAATCTGTAATTAAAGGTAACATTTGGTCACTTGTTTTCTTTATTCAAAATTCGGACAGAACTTATGGGATGACCTGATATACACACACACACACACACACACACACACACACATACATATATATATATATATATATATATATATATATATATATATATATATACATATTATGCGCCTGTTTTGTGCATACGTATTTTGAATGTGTTTGGATGTGTGAAGCTGTGTTAGTGTATGCCTATTTGTGTTTCTGTGTTACTGTGGGTGCGTATATGTCGGTGTGTCTCCGCCTTTGTGTATGAATATGTATGTTTCCTCTGTATGTTTGGGTGTATTTGTGTTACTGTGTTTCTGTGTTTACCCATGCCTATTTATGTTCCTCTGTGTGTGTGTGTGTGTGTGTGTGTGTGTGTGTGTGTGTGTGTGTGTGTGTGTGTGTGATGGGTGCTGTCCGTGTTTTTGTATCTGTATATGCCTGTTTGTTTGTATGAAGCCGTTTCGTAATTTGAAACAGCAAATGAAACATCAAAGGAAATTGGCGCTGTGCAACAATTAGAGAAAACGGGTCTGAATCTGTAGAGATATGGTAATAAAATCGTTAATTAAATTAACATAGATTTTAAAGTGTGTATATCAATCTACATATGTTTGCAATACATTGCGTCTTCTCATTAACTCCAATCAGCAAAAATTTCAACTGACATTAGGCAGGTAATTTATAAACCCAGGACGCCTCTGTACGCTGCTTGCAACATCCAGAAATCTATAATAAAACATAAAATATTAGGTTCTAAATTGTACTTTTATCAATGTGTGCTAATGGTCACATTTCGATTTTTATTAAAATCCACCCATGAAAAATAAACCAATTTCTATTCACTACCATTACAAATGTCGCATGAGAAAAAAAAGCCTGAATATTGTTGCTAAGAAAGCGGTCTGAAACGTTCATAGAATATCTATGAGAATGATTCTAGATCTTTGATATTTTGCATACATTGGTATCAAATAGTCTCATTAATAACTGCCTGTTTTATTTCCAAGTAAACTGATATCTTCCATATTCAAAGGAGACGTCAAATGGAAATAGTAGCGACTTCTCTTGAAAATGGACAACAATATGTGTGCTGGTGTCATCAGGTATGAAATATCTGCAGAAAATGGCTTAGTCTTCAAATACGTTCACGCTTACGTGGATACTAGCTCAGGAGATGATGCTCCAGGTTTATCAACAGTGCAAATGTGAGCAGTTGAATTGAGGATGAGAAAGGAGAATCTTGACGATGACCCAAGTTCTGGACATCTTGCGAATGCCACCACTGAGGAAGACATTTGTCGCGTTCACCTCATGGTGATGGATGACAGGTGACTGACTATAAGTTAAATAGCCAATCCTATTACGATATCCCGTGAGAGAGTTGAGAATATTCTGCATAATGAAATTGGCATGACGAAGGTTTCTGCCTGATGGGTTCCACATTTTCTCACAATTGATCAAAAGTGCACAAGCTGATCACATAATGTGAAAATTTGAAATTGTTTGAGGATGATCCAGTTTCGAATTTGAGTGTTCTCTTTCCTTCCTCTGTTAAAACACTTCCATGATATTTACATTTGTGTACATGTTAGATATGGTTATTCAATCTTTGTAATTTACGTTTGAGGCACATTCATTTTCTAGAAATTGTGCATTCTGTCTTCTTACAGTTGATGCTAAATCCCTTTTTCTCGCTTTCCTTCACATTCTCCGGATTTGATTATCAAAATGATTCATCCTTTCTTCTTGCATTCCCTTCTTATTATCCTGATTTGGCTATCATGATGCTTAATCCTTTCTTCTCGCTTTCCTTCACATTCTCTGGATTTGGTTATCATCATGCTTAATCCTTTCTTCTCGCTTTCCTTCACATTCTCTGGATTTGGTTATCATCGTGCTTAATCCTTTCTTCTCGCTTTCCTTCACATTCTCTGGATTTGGTTATCATCATGTTTAATCCTTTCTTCTCACTTTCCTTCACATTCTCTGGATTTGGTTATCAAAATGATTCATCCTTTCTTCTTGCATTCCCTTCTTATTATCCTGATTTGGCTATCATCATGCTTAATCCTTTCTTCTCGCTTTCCTTCACATTCTCTGGATTTGGTTATCATCATGCTTAATCCTTTCTTCTCGCTTTCCTTCACATTCTCTGGATTTGGTTATCATCGTGCTTAATCCTTTCTTCTCGCTTTCCTTCACATTCTCTGGATTTGGTTATCATCATGTTTAATCCTTTCTTCTCACTTTCCTTCACATTCTCTGGATTTGGTTATCATCGTGCTTAATCCTTTCTTCTCGCTTTCCTTCACATTCTCTGGATTTGGTTATCATCGTGCTTAATCCTTTCTTCTCGCTTTTCTTCACATTCTCTGGATTTGGTTATCATCATGCTTAATCCTTTCTTCTCGCTTTCCTTCACATTCTCTGGATTTGGTTATCATCGTGCTTAATCCTTTCTTCTCGCTTTCCTTCACATTCTCTGGATTTGGTTATCATCATGCTTAATCCTTTCTTCTCGCTTTCCTTCACATTCTCTGGATTTGGTTATCATCATGCTTAATCCTTTCTTCTCGCTTTCCTTCACATTCAACGGAGTTGGCTATCCTCATGCTTAATACTTTCTTCTCGCTTTCCTTCACATTCTCCTGATTTGGCTATCATAATGCTTAATCTTTTATTCTTTCTTTCCTTCACCTTTACACTTGGGCCAACCTATCCTGCTTCCCTACGTATTTCCATTGCAAAAAAGATATTTCATCTTGCAAAACACTACCGCATTAAGGCTAAATTGCTCATACCCTCTGAAGTGTGGACGGACTGATCCGCTTACTAAACTATGGTGTTTGAATGCTGAAGGTAACATCAGTTAGATAAGTGTGAAACGTTGGCTAATATTAATACTCTGTATATATATATATATATATATATATATATATATATATATATATATATATATATATATATATATATATATATGTTGTGGATTCCGGGATGAAATCCCATATCAATGAATAACAAACGCTAGGAATTGATAAGTAAAATAAATGTATTAACGTCATAATACAAACTGGTAATACGGGTTAGTAGATCCAGGAATGCGGGTTAGCAGCACTAATATATATACAGTCTTGGTATTGAAGTATCGCGGTATGACTCCTGACTGAGTCTACGTGCTCGCTAACTGTGACGCTTGCCGCCGTCTCTGTGTGTGACTTACTCTAATACTACTGAACTCTACTACTCTTCTGTCGTTCCGTCTCGACTCTTCGGGTATTCACTGGCAGTAGTATATGTATACACTGGGTGAGTCCATTTGTGTAAAAAGGGGAGACCCCTTAACAATATATATATATATATATATATATATATATATATATATCTCGAGAATCTGTCAAAATCGCTACACAATTGCAGTCTTGTTTCGATTCACATACAACGCATCTCATCAGGCAATTGTAAATTAGTGGCGAGCGAACGATTTAATCGGACTTAAAAGCAAAATGCAGTCTCATTTTACAAAAAAAAGCAAAAAAAAACCGGGTGGTTATACGGTTTGTGGGCTTTGCTTAGATCAATCAATCAATCAAATAGGGCTTAAAATGCAATACATGCACATAGAAAGACGAGTAAAATTGTGTGACAATTTTGGCGTGTTTTCTATGTAATATCTTAAAATAAGGAATATTGCTCTATTTTGTATTGAGCCCTCTTGTAAACTGAATGTTACGAACGTTGGAATTGTACTCCGTTCTCATCTCACCTTTATATATATATATATATATATATATATATATATATATATATATATACATATACATATATATATATATATATATATATATATATATATATATATATATATATATATATATATATATATATATGTGTGTGTGCGTGTGTGTGTGTGTGTGTGTGTGTGTGTGTGTGTACTCATAACTTACAATTATTACATACACAGAACAGAACAACCCTATTAAATAACCCTATACCTAGAGTAGCTCTTGGGACAGATATTGGATAAAAGATAAACTTTTCAAGTGTGTCTGTGTTTGCTAGCGTAACTTTCTACAATTCTTTTTGTATATGCGATGCTGGCGATACCTATATGTGCATTTGGTTACATATCATGTTTCCCATTAATTTCTTCATTTTATTGCGTAGCAGAAACGGTTCTTTTAATCACGCCATCCATCAAACCCTTTGCCATGCAAGCAAATATATTTCTACAGAAAAAATGTAAAAAATAAAGAAGTATCAGCGTGAAAGCGAACATGCGGTCATTAATATAAAATTTACACCACGTTAGGTACATAACACCAGCTAAAGATTACCTACGGCCAACATTGAAAGATGTGTCAATCTTAAATCAAGTGGCCGTGTTCAAAATTAAAACTACTGTCTTGTATAATTGGATCTATAAATAAGAATACATAATATCCCATGCATATATGTAACGATATAGAAGGCAATCAACAACATACTTAAAACTAACTAAAGAAATAAAAGCAAGCCACAACCAGTACCTGGAAAGCTAAGTGTACTCATTACGCTATCTAAAACGTGTTTCAAATTGTTTGCAAAGATCAGCTTTGATGATTGAGTAAGTTAAATATAACTTCATATATACGTTTAATTTGCAGGGGGATGGGTAGCACAATTTCGACAGGATAGATTTTATTTACTATAGCAAATTGGAAGTTCAGTGACTCTCAATCTAAGTATAATTTTGAATCTCGCTAGTTCGTGTGTGGATATCTGAGAATTCATACAAGAGACGAAGGTTTATTCTTCATTCAAAAATTCGTCCTGGATCTGACGATAAACTACATAACGGCAACAAGGCCTCTGATCGGAACATTAGATGTTTTGATGAACGTGAAACCACCTGTTAATTGCTGTTATTCTCAACTCCCCTCCGGCCCGTTGTGGTAGCAGTTGTTAGGGTCCTAGCTATATGCAAAAAGTGATTACCCCAAACAAAAATTAACAGTACAGTTTTACAGTAAAAATTACCATCAATACATTTAATTACCTACAAAATATATATCTAAAAAACTCCGAAAGTATAAAATTATGTATAATATATCTGGAGTTGAAAGCATAAAATTACGGAAAAAATATTTAGATTTCGGCGTAGAGGTTGATGTGCCTCCCAAAGAAAATAAACAAACTAACCAACCAATATGAAAGAACTCTTTCATGACATTAATCCATATAATATCCTTCAATTTCTTAAAGAAATCTAACTGTATTCCAAAATATGACTTATACAAAACTACAAAATAAAATCCATATAACACCGGGTTTAATAATTATGACCACACAAACATATATATACACAAAATCTAAGTATCATCTACAATATATTCAGTTGTGAAAGCAGAATAAAATATATCATATTCTTATTACTTCAAAGCACCAAGAAAATTAAATTTTGGCATTAAATGACCCATGAGGATGTTGAGATGCCTTTAAACAAATTAATTAATCAATAAAAAATCATTCAAAAATTAGGAAGAAATATTTTCGTCTAACAACATAGAACCGCTCGCGTAGCCGATATACCCGGCTGCTTCCTAGTCAGCTGGCCAATGGTTCCCTTGAGTAACAATGTTAGCTGGTCTAAGTAACTAGGGAATGGAAATAATACCCGTTCACTTCTAAGGAAGTATTTGGCATTCATTGACCGAGAAGCCAGTATTACTGTCGATTGAAATTTATAAAATCTTTGTCGTGAACAAATTTTGAAGGGAAACGCTGTTTTTACGTGCAGTAGCTTTTATCGCTCTCTCCACTATTGAGGCGGGTAGCTTTCTACACATTCTACACTTTAATTTGAATTAGTACGGAATGGTGATTATGCAATTGTTTTTTTTTCTTCCAGTTGCATGTAATATCCATTTTAGTGGCTACTGTTTTTGAAAATTTTCCATGTAGTTTCTATTATCTGATAAGTTCTTTGTGATTCTGTAGCGCCAGTCCACAAGGCTCGAATAAGGATAGTATTCGTCAAGACTTCATTAACCCAAAGTTATTTTAACCATTGAACTGAGAAAGTATCTGTCAGTAGCTGAAAATAAGATAAGGATTTTTTTTAAGCATTCAATCCCAAGCAAGGCGGGAAGCCACTAGCACGCAAGTGGTTACAGAGAGTTAGCGCTATAAATAGGAGTGATAGAGGAAAGGATGAAGAGAAGGTTAGGGGATAGATCAGGGCATCTGGAGATGTCGATTGACATTACATTTGAATAGCTGGAGATTATACCTATCAGGAAAACAAGAAATGGGGAGGGATTTCCACAGGCAAGAGGTGCGAGACATGAAGCTATTGGAGTAGAAGAGACGGGTACATTAAACACTTTCGACAGTGAAATGGTGAGAGCGAGATGCCAGCCTAGTTGAAGGCTTAAATTCATGAAGTCTGGGAACCAGCGAAAGCAGCTCATCGGCAGCTTACCTTGCAAGTATTTGTAAAAAAGAGTGAGGGAGGCAACGGCACGTCTGTGACAGAGCGACTGCGTACGAAATGCCAGATCAGGGCCAATTACTTTGCATATCTGTCTTTGGATTTTATGAAGGAGCTTGAGGCAATTAGAAAGGACTCCAGACCATATATGGCACCAATACTCCATGCAAGGGCGAATGGTTTATTTGTAGATTTGAAGGATCGATCAGGCGAGAAAAACTTTCTGGCGCGGTATGGGAGCCAACTTTCCTAGCAGTAGACAAAGCTATTGACTCAAAGTATTTGTTCCATCTCAGGTCAGCGGCCAATGTTAAACCGAGCAGTCGCAAAGACGTGCTCTCGTGGAGTTGAGCGTCGGACATTCTAATGGGAGGCAGGGATGGTTCCCCCTGGTGAGTAATAGACAGCAATTTTGTTTTTGAGGCATTAAAGTTAACCAGCCAATCTCTGCCTTAGTCCACAATTGATTGCATGTCCTTTTCAAGACAAACGGACAGATCAGTTAAATTCAAGACAGAAAAGCTGGGAGAAGATATAAATAATTTTTAATATGAACTAAAAATTATGAAGAAAAGATACAGAATAAATATTAACGGCATTTTAAAAGTCACACATGTTCCTTCAAAGTACGGATTATTTATTATTTAAGCCAACATATAAATACACAGACAGATTTCTTTCTTTCGTTTTTGGATCTGACAGAGACTAGAAAGGAGAAACGTGTAATCAAATCTACTTTCAGTGAAATGGTTTCCCATTTGTCACATTTCTTCAAAACATTACCGGGTTTCTATATCCTATTTCACACACACACACACACACACACGGATATATATATATATATATATATATATATATATATATATATATATATATATATATATATATATATATATATATATATATAAAAGTGAACATAGAAGTCAACACTTAGCGGTGACAGTCTGTTTCATGCTAGACGTTTGCCTAGCACGAAACAGACTGATTACTCTAAGTGTTGACTTCTATGTTCACTTTTATATTTACACACGCTCTATCTCTGATATTGAACATCTTAAGACTATATTTCTTCATATATATATATATATATATATATATATATATATATATATATATATATATATATATATATGAAGAAATATAGTCTTAAAGTGCGCTATATTTATGGGATAAAGTGCTCAATATCAGAGATAGAGCGTGTGTAAATATAAAATTGAACATAGAAGTCAACACTTAGAGACGACAATCTGTTTCATGCTAGATGCAATCGCCAGGGCTGAAACAGACTGTCGCCTCTAGGTGTTGACTTATATATATATATATATATGTGTGTGTGTGTGTGTGTGTGTGTGTGTGTGTGTGTGTGTGTGTGTGTGTGTGTGTGTGTGTGTGTGTGTGTGTGTGTGTGTGTGTGTGTGTGTGTGTGTGTGTGTAAAGGTTTATGGTCAGAGTTGAATCCGGCCAGGAAACACTAGTATTAAAAGTGCTTAATACACATTTGAAAAAAATTAAATAAAGGTAAAACTTTAAAATTCTGGAGATTATTTGATTCCGCTACTTTGGTTTCAACCTTACGGTATCCTCAGGTGAATTTTATCAAATTACCTCTTCTTAACGCTTTATTTTTTGTGAAATCTAATCAACGCTAAATTAATATTATTTTCAAAAATATATAAACAAATGTAGCGTTCATTAATTATTTTTTTTAAACCAATCTGTTCATATCTGGATTCTGGTAAAAAATTGACATGACACATTGACTAAAGATTTCTTCAGACATTAAACTGACAGTCACCATATAGCATTTATTCTTAAAGCCTCACTGCAGCTTGGTACGTCTCCATTTGTTTCATTCTATCTCCGCCCCCATATGTCTGTGTGTGTGTGTGGACTTATACAAGTTTTCAGACCTTCTGTCCTGGAGAAATGAACTGCTTCTTTGTGGGTTAATTACTATGTAAAATATCTTGCTGACTCTTCCCACTGCAATCATTTAGAACAAATATAGGCGTCCTTCATGCCAAATGATATGACAAGTTAGACTAGGATTCATAAATAGCCATGCAGGTGAATAATTATATTTTTAATCATAAGACCACATTTGTGAAGATGCGTGTCTCCTTCAAATGTTGGCGTCAGTATGTAAGTGTCCAGAAATGGCAGACCTCCGGGATTGGAATTTGTCGTCAGTACGTTGATTGGAGCAATCTGCTTCAGGCGCGATCATTTTATAAAAGACTGCTTTTCTATAGATAGATACAAACGATCATCAATCAATTAATTCAAAGAATATGGCGCGTAATTGAGACACTTGGCGCTGATTGGAGAAAATACTTTTGATCAAAGGAGTCACACCAGTTGCCGACGGCTGTATTTCTTGCCAGGTCGGGTTACGGACATCCCGGCGAACTGATCAAACTACGCTCTCTACTTAGGGAAGTGTCGACTGTAACAATCCAGCAGTTTATTTATGCACGTCTGGTAGGACTATTGTGTGCCTGATTGATACACTGTTATTGGTAAGATAAGCATTCGTGTTAGTTATAGAGAAGGACTGATCAATATCTTTAATGATATGATCTCTGAATATCTAGTCGAGATAAGTTTGATTTCCTACGATTCTTTAAGGACATATATATATATATATATATATATATATATATATATATATATATATATATATATATATATATATATATAAATGGTAGTACTCGTATAGATCAATTTACAGTAGAACAAAAAATTCGAAATCAAACATATATATATATGAGGCAGGTGATAAATTCTGTTTTCTATGTATGGAGGAAAAAGTAGGTATCGCTAACTACAAGGAATTTAAAATTTATTGAACCACAAATCGGAAATTCTTAGTAGGTGTTGGTATAAGAAAAGCTGGTTATTAGAATAGGTTTATTTTTTATTTTTTATTTTTGTTAGTTGTTCAATAAAGTATACACCCCTCGTTGTTTGTTTTTTTTTCTTATCATGTGGTTCTGGTTAATTTTGGTTTTAGCAATTAATTCTGTTCCATAATTTTCCTTTTCAGCCGGATTTACCCTGATGATCCGTTTAGGCGAAACCTAGGTTTGTTCGCCTGACTCCTTAGGATTATCTGATTGATATATATATATATATATATATATATATATATATATATATACATATATATATTTGGTATATATGTATCATGAATGTATCGTTCTGGAGATTTTCGTCGCATGTCACAAGATGACGAGAACAACGTTTGGATTATTTTTGTGTGCCGATCTTGCAAGTGGAACGGAATTTAAAATTCAATTGGATTAATAAAGAATAAAAATCAATGTCAAAAGCTTTGGTAGTTGGCAAAAACCTTGCTTATATCCAAGCAGCAGTAGTGGTCCTTGTTCAAGTCGAAGTAAATACGGGATTCCAAACGTGCTTCTTTAAAGAAGGCGTTAGCCATGTGTAATTTTGGCATCAATCAATTCGTATTTTTATTAAATATTAATATCGCATAAAATATTTACAATAATAATAATCTCTATCTATAAAAGGCAGGATGTGTGTCTCTGTGTGTGTGTGTGTGTGTGTGTGTGTGTGTGTGTGTGTGTGTGTGTGTGTGTGTGTGTGTGTGTGTGTGTGTGTGTATGTAACGAATGCACGGCCGCTATTTTCGACGGATTTGCACCAGAATTTACATGCACATGCTCCAAGTTAGTAATTAGGCCACGACCCAATTTGCATTTCCCAACTGCCATCGATAGTGGAAATTATCGATTTTTTCATGCTTCTACGGCAGTTTTCATGTACTTTGCGGCCATTTTCTACTGACCAGATTGAGAGCCTATAGCTGGCTGCCACGAATAGCCAGGAAGATTCTATTAGCCAGCGTGAGAGCCGTGTTGACTGACACGTATGTTATCTAGCATGCTAGCATGCAAAAAATATCGATAGCTTCATTCGCCACAAGTGGGAAAAATTTAAATCTTCATGGCACTTTACTCCAATTGGCTCATTCTCTTGCTGAAACTCAACGTTTATTGTGATTCAGCAGAACTGGGTTGGGTGTGAAAAATTATTTGTTGTTAACATTCTTTTTTCATTCGTTTTTTCCAGTTACGAGTCCTTTTTTAAAGCTGATCATTTTGTGTTCATTTTGTTTAGTTCTTTTTTTGTGACAGATTTAATGTTTAGTATAGAGCTTAGAAAAAATTCGCAGTATGAGATAGGCAAGAAGTAAGGCATGTAGCAACATCAGCACGGCAAAGGGCACTCATTTAAAGGCAAGGAAGGGCAAAAATATTTTAAGTCAAGTGATAGCGATTGCTGTATGTGTCGTACGATTTTTGAATCAAGCACGGGCAACGCCGGGCCATGCTGCTAGTAATAATAATAATAAAGACAAAATGTATTATGCATTGGCCTATTCACATACCCATGCAAGCAATGACTTTCTTTTTTGTTTGTGAGTGATTGAGAGAGACGGTGATTGAAAATGCGAGAGGAATACACTTTAGTGATTAATTATTTAGTGACTTTACTACGTATTAACGTTTTTTAATTTAAAGTCAAAATCTGATTTTTTAAAACTTAATTATATAGCCATTCATCTATTGGTCTGAAACATGAGTCTTTGCCTTGGTTTTATTCTGGGTCATCCACAACTCTAATTACACATTATGTTGTATGCATCCTTGAATCGCGATAAACATAAGCCGGGTTTATACTTTATACTATATGTCAGTGTTTCTCAATCTTTTTAAGCAAAGGCACACCTGAGAACAATTGAAAAATCACGGCACACTTCGCAAAACATTTAAAGTGTATACATTTAAATGTCATGAAATAAAACCATAGATTTTTTACAAGTACACACACAAATATGAACTTACTTTATTTCAATATTTCTATTCAACTATATATGCAGATTATTTAGTGGGAAAACTGTTCCTGTTCATTATCTATCTATCTATCTATCTATCTATCTATCTATCTATCTATCTATCTATCTATCTATCTATCTATCTATCTAAGCCTGTTCATTATCTATTTATCTATCTAAGCCTGTTCATTATTCATCTATCTATACTTATTTAGCGACTTACATTTAAAAGGACGAAGCTTCCCAAAGGCAAAAGCTTTGATAGTCTCTCTCTAATCAAACGTTATTTTCATGGCAGTTGTTCTGACAAGTTTTAGTCATTAGTTTTGTCATTTCAAGCTGTCACAACTAGGCGCCGCCAGGTCACGTCCACAGATTAATTGATAATGTGTTAGTCAAATTCTCTTACACTAGCTACAGCTTCTTCCCCAGAATTCTTAGGTTATGGATTCCCAAAAGGAAGCTTCCCCGATCACTACAAGAGTAATATTTTCAATATACGGTCAACCGTTATCTATCCTACATATCCTCATAATACGCAGTTTTTGCCCTTTATCTGTACGCTCTTAAAACAACCTCATTCAGGAACCTTCTACTCTGCATAGAAGTTGTCTATTGTATTGGTTGAGCAATAACATAAATAAAATATATTTATTTGTCAAATGTAACAGTCGACTACGAAAATCGCATTCGTAAAATCGACCTGAAATTTAAATTTAGTTTCCCATTTCAAACTCGGTAAAACACGTGTCAAAATCGTATGATATGAGAAATCTGAAACGGGCAAAAATGGCCATTTTTCCAGCTGGGAAGATCTTCTTTCCGCGATTGATTTAAATGCAGAATATAATTAGTTTCAATTAGAAACTATAAGTTGTGAATAATCAGGTCACCAATAAAATGTATTTACAAATCTATAAGAGATCCGGACATGCAGAAAGCATAATATTTACAAAACATATATATATATATATATATATATATATATATATATATATATATATATATATATATATATATATATATATATATATATATATATATATTTGATTCTTTTCAGTATTGTGTTCTAGAATTAAGCTAATAGTCTTTCAAGTATGTAACTTTTGAATTCAACATGGCGTAACGGCTAGCAAGCTTCTCTCTCTAGATCAGTTACGACTGAATGGTGTAGTCCTGGGTATGACGATAAACTACATCTGCAAACTAGGCTTCTGATCGGGAGTTTAGAGGAGCTTGGAACCACGTCTTAATTGCTATTTTTCCAAGGTCTACCCTGATCCGGGATAATAGCCACTGTTATTGTCCGATCTACTGACAAATAGTTAACCCTATAAAGACAAAGAAAATATATCAATTTTTATAGTAAAAAGAATGACACACAATGCATTTCTGTAAGGAAACTATATGAGCAGTAAAACATTTTTGTTAAGAAAAGAATATCAGGAATCTATTTTTGTAACAAGAAAATAATGATTAACAGCAGTACATTTTTTGCAAAAGAAATTACTAATGGTCTGAAGAAAATTTAATTTGGGCATTAAATGTCTCATAAAGAATTGATATGACACTAAACAAAAAAAATAAATAAAAAGAATGAATAGTGACTTCGATCCTCACTGGGAACCCCGGACTTTCGGTTTTGTGTCATATCTAAGCTAGCCTTAGAAACACATCATTCAAGTAATTACCTTAATTTAACCTTAATCTTTGTCCAATCTATGGGTAGTAAAATCACAACTAATTCCTCTGATTTTCAGTAAATAAATCTGAGAGATAAACCGGCGGTTAAATGTATTATAACATGAGAAAATGATGTCCACTTACATATCTAGCTATCTAGATGGATAACACTAGAGAATGAAAACATATAAAAAACAAAACTAATTAAAATAAAATCGACATTAACAGAATCTGGCCACTCGCATAATATGAACTAGCAAACTTGAATTTCACAGTTAGATTTTCAAAAGACCTGCAGAAACCTTGTCGACCATTCCTCAGATCGGCAGCTGCATGTTCAACATTAAGCCTCTGAAAAATCTTATTTCAATTACAGCTCGGATTTTGTTTACATCATATTTAGTAGGAATTGTGCTTAGAGTCCAAATCCAAAACGGCGTGGTAGGAGAAAACGCCCCGAAACTTTGATCTGAGATTTGATCATTACAGCCAACAGCTGCTTACAAAATCTATGAAGACGGATGAAAGAAACCGAATATAATGAAATATTTCCTAGTTTTCGGTATTTTCCGGCTTGTCAGCTAATCTCTACGTTTAAACTGTTTACTCTGTAAATATACGTTTTTTTATTCAACTTTTTACGCGCAAGTCTATGCTATTGAATATCTGAAAATATATAATTTTTATTTTTTAAAAATTTTTTCTTGTCTTGTATTAAACAGCAGTTACTTCCGTTTGATAATTCTTCTGCGCTTATCAAAAATAATCTTATCGAATGGATGGGGCGAACCCAAGAGAAGTGTATGCAGATTGTTGTTGTATTAATAACATTATAACATGTGGGTGTCTGTGGGGCAAACACTTTTTGTTTCGGAGAATTCTTTCACTGTAATAGTTTTAAGCAGTTTTAAAAGGTTTCGCTTAGAGAGCTGCTAGACATTTTAACTTATAAAAGTATCATATACAATGTTTCAGGAAGTAATATAGCGTGTTATTTTGTCGGAATAGATAACGCGTTTATAGAGAAAAGAATTTTAATTTGCCGAGAATATAATAAATATTCCGAAGAATGGCTATGGAAACCATAAGTCTAATGTAAAAATGCCTACACAGTCTAATATATTTATGTTTAATCAAACGCCGTTGACTATAATTACCTGTAATTAGCCATATTATATTATACGCTATTATCAAAGGTAAGTAATGTTGGTTTTTTATATTTATTTTCATACAGTAACACATTTCTTTGTTGTTGAAAGTAAATTTAAACCATTGTATGTTCGTTGTACGACATCGTTCGCTTGTGCTATTTCCTCATTTAAACGTTTTTAGAATAAAAACCTTTCAATTAAAACAAATTTGATTTTCCCGTACGTGTTAAGAGTGAATTTCTTCGCAAAATATAATCTGATTTCATCTAAATGAATGCTTCTAACTTTTGAGTATCATCGGAAGTCTGATTCCAGAAAAATAACGGTAGATGAGAAACTGATTAGGTTAGAAAGTTTCATAGCATATTCATTAGGATGATTCATAAGACATTCAAAGGAAGATTCATAGGATATTCGGTTAGGGACATTCATGGAACTTTCATTAGGAAGATTCATAGGATATTGTTAGGGAGATTCATAGCATATTCATTAGGGAGATTCATAGAACATCCATTATCAAGATTCATAGGACATTCATACGGTAGATTCATAGGATATTCATTAGGGAGATTCATAGAATATCCATTATGAAGATTCATAGGATATTCATTAGGGAGATTCATTGAACATTCATTAGGAAGATTTATATGATATCCCTAAGTAGGATTCATATTATATACATTAGGGGAGATTCATAGGACATTCATTAGAAAGATTCATAGGACATTCATTAGGAAGATTTATATAACATTCATTAGGAAGATTTATATGATATCCCTAAGTAAGATTCATATTATATACATTAGGGGAGATTCATAGGACATTCATTAGAAAGATTCATAGGACATTCATTAGGAAGATTTATATAACATTCATTAGGAAGATTTATATGATATCCCTAAGTAAGATTCATATTATATACATTAGGGGAGATTCATAGGACATTCATTAGAAAGATTCATAGGACATTCATTAGGAAGATTTATATAACATTCATTAGGAAGATTTATATGATATCCCTAAGTAAGATTCATATTATATACATTAGGGGAGATTCATAGGACATTCATTAGAAAGATTCATAGGACATTCATTAGGAAGATTTATATAACATTCATTAGGAAGATTTATATGATATCCCTAAGTAAGATTCATATTATATACATTAGGGGAGATTCATAGGACATTCATTAGAAAGATTCATAGGACATTCATTATGGAGATTAAAAGATCATTCATTAGGAAGATACATAGGACATTCATTAAAGAGATTCATGAAATATTCATTACTACTACTACTACTGTAAAAGGAACTACTGTAAAAAGGATCCAATGGCAGTAAGAATTCGACTACTACTACTACTACTACTACTACTACTACTACTGCCAGTACTGTAAAAGGATTTACCTTAAAAATTCCTAGTGACCTTCGTCAATCCCTGTTACTACTACTACTAGTAATAATATTAATAATAATAATAGTTATACTAATACTACCAGCCGTGTAAAAGGAATTATCGTAAAAAGGTTCTAATGACCTTCGTCGGTCCCAGCTAATAATACATACCAACCTATTCCACAATATACTCTTATCATTCACAAACAGTAAACTATAAAACAAATATATTTAACTGAAAAGTAAAGCTGGTAATAATAAAACATTTTATTGGTTATCATTCGACTATCGTGGTGGCATGGTTTTTATAAAATGATTCCTGTTTTCTTTTCATTTCCAAAGGCATCCATAAAGGTCATTTTCAATATTATGATTTCTTAGTTAATAGTCAGCTACATCCCGACCATAATTCTTTATACCAATATTACTTTTGCTATCGTAGTAAAAGGTTTCCTTAAAAATTGCATGCCTAAATACAATATAATTTTCTCCGAATATGCCATTCTTTATTTTAAGTGTGCCTGATGCCTGTGTATCCTTTATATCGTAAGTTTTTATAAAAAAACTAGTAGGCTTGTAGGTATGTATTATAACAAACTAATTTACTTTTCACTGATTTTGAACGAGATGTGATTTTTGTTCTCAAGTTTTCAAATAAATCCATATAAAATCCTTAACAGAGACTAATTGCTTATAAAAACAATTCAGAAGAATTTCCGCAATTACTGGATTTTCACATCCCCAATGTATAACTTGCATCCAGGGAGACAATTGAATGACTTGTCTTTCAGCTTCTGCAGACAGATTATGGTTCATTTGTGGCACTAACTTCTCTTGCCTTTATCTAATATTAGACCATATTCTCTTTCATTTTCCTTTCTAGTCATTTGATTTTTTCTTTTTTTTCTTTTTTTAAGGGGATTGTTAAATACAACTCAGCAGCACGGTAAATAAATTTTGCATGTCGCGTTGTCTCTGTCTTGAATTCTTCAAACTCCATCGGTACCTCATTGACTGCATCGACAACTGAAAATTGCTATTTCTTATCTCGTTTTATTATACAAGAGATAATAGTTGTAGCATCATTTTTACGAGGAAGTAGAGTCACCTCGACGCCTTGTAATGATTAGTAAGCTTGTCTCGCTAGAACAATCACGACTGAACAGTGAGCCTTAGCTTCAGCAGCCGCCACATACTCACAGCCTTGTGCTACATCTAAACTACGCTTAGAAAATTACCATATTTAGGAGAAAGCCAAAGGGAGATACTCAAAGGAATACATGCTGACCTTTTGCTTGTATGTAATTGCCACGTGCTGGATAGCCTCAATGAGTAATCTGGGTATGTGAAGCCTTCTGACACTTCACATTCTTGCAAATCTCTCCATATCTCTCACCTTTTTGGACTTTTATATATATATATATATATATATATATATATATATATATATATATATATATATATATATATATAAATATATATACATATATATATATATATATATATATATATATATAAAATATATATAAATATATATATATAATAAATATACATATAAGTATATCTGTCAAGAGTTCACTCTAAAAAGAAGCCTGGTTGTCCTTCTCTTTTAAAATCTTAACATAGTTCTTCCATTGTGAATCATCATTTCACCACCAGCAAAGAAATGAAGCCACGAAGACGCTAGGGCTTACTGAATGTGAGAGAATATAAGAAAAAAACACAAAGAAAAAGAAATATAAAAGAACAAGAATTAAGAAGGCAGAAGATAATTATTCACATTGAATTTAAATTCTGGAAGATCAAAGTTGAATGGAATGCAAGAAGCCGAAATTTCCACAAGGCATAAGTACGAGATAAGAATCAGTTAGTATAGAGCTTATGGTTACATTTCGCCATTTTAACTGTGAAATGATGAGAACTTGGAGTGAATCAATCTTACACTTAAATTCCTAAAGTCTAGGTTACAAAGAGGAAAGCTCATCAGAACTTTTACCATGAGCATACTTATAGAAAAAAGGCACAAGGAATCTACGTTACGGTGGTTGGAATGTGATTGAAGCGAAGTCAGGACCAACACCATTGAAGTTTTTTTTTTGCACCTTATCATTAATATCTAAATACATAGTAGAAACACCGGATCAGATTTGACAGCGCTATCCAATGCATGGACGAATGGTAGACTTATAAATATGTTAGATTTTACCGAGAAAAATTATCGAGAACAACACAGTGAACCAGCCTCAAAAAGTCACTCTCCTGCTGCTTAGCATGTTATGCTGCTGGGAGGGTGGGGTTCAAAAGTTCTTTCAGACGATTAAACGTTTGGAGGCGTTAAATTAACAAACGATTTCTTGTCGTAGTTAACAACAGATTATATGTTTATTTTTTTCATCTCAGCAGCCAATGGCTTACGTACTGCTATGCTGGTTAATGGATCAATATGAATAGCAAAGTCTAAATGATGGTTATTACAATTTCTAATATTTACCACCGACTGATGAGATGCGATGATATGCATCGAAACATGAATGCATATATGTAGCGATTTTCCATATATGTTCGAATGTAATATCCTATAATAAAGTATATATATATATATATATATATATATATATATATATATATATATAATGTGTGTGTGTGTATGTGTCTATGTAGGCCCACGAATATATATATATATATATATATATATATATATATATATATATATATATATATATATATACAGGGGTTGGACAAAATAATTGAAACACTTGTTAAATTCAAAGAAAATTTATTTAATATGGAGTTGGTCCACCTTTCGCCTCACGGGACAGCTTTAATACGGCTAGGAATGGAATCATACAGCTTCCTGACTTCATCCAGTGGAATTTTCAATCTTTCTTCCATTAACACCTTTTCCAGCTCTTTATGACACGACGATGGAGGATAGCGGCTCCTAACTTGTTGCTCCAAAATGCACCACAGATGTTCAATAATATTGATATCTGGAGATTGGGGAGGCCATTCTAGCTCACTTTCATGCTCTTCAAGCCAATTCTTAACCACTCGAGCGGTATGTATTGGAGCATTATCGTCTTGGAAGATGCAGTCACCATCAGGGTATAAGGTCTTGGACATTGGATTAACATGATCTCCCAAAATGTTCGGGCAATCTTTGCTGTTGATTCTACCATGAAGGGCAACTATTGGACTGAGACATATCCATTATATGGTGGTTCAAACTATCACTGATCCACCTCCTTGTTTCACCGTTGGAAGAAGGCAGTCAGGGTTGTAAGCTTCATAATCTCGCCCTGAAGTTGGGAAAAGAGAAAAACTGGACTTGTTTGAGAATATGACTTGTTTCCATTGGTCTGCAGACCAAGCATTGTGATCTCGGCACCACTTCAACCTCTTCTGAATGTTGCGAGTGGAGAGAAGAGATATGCAGCCTTATGTAGTTCACGGCGAACAGTTTTAGTAGAAACTGAACTATTCAGATTGTTATTCAACTCAGCAGTCACTTTGGCCGCATTTGTCTGATGATCTTTTGCCAGATTGCGTTTCACTGCACGTCAGTCCCTGTCAGTAAGTTTGAAAGTCCGGCCCAAATTGCTACGTTTGCTAGAGGTTTTGCCCTGTTTCTCGAATTGCATCATAGTTCTTGATAAGGTAGTACTTGAAAAACCCAACTGTTCAGCAAGCTTGGTGATCGAGGTTTCTGACATGCGAGCTCCAATAATTTGCCCTTTTTCGAACGCGGAGAGGTCGCGTATTTAGCTTAGATTTTACGAAATTCTAAAAATAAATAAGACAACAACAGTAAATTAGATAAATAAACATAGTTACAATAGATATAAACAGCAATTACAAACTTTTAGTTAAATTTCTCAATATAATAGGTCTTTGAAATATAGGAGTGGTATTTGCAAGTGTTCCGATTATTTTGTCCAATCCCTGTATATATATATATATATATATATATATATATATATATATATATATATATATATAGGGAGAGAGAAAGAAAGAGAGAGGCGGAATATCTTCATTCGGATATGTTTGGTTGAATAATCTGGACATATATATATATATATATATATATATATATATATATATATATATATATATATATATACTTATATATATATATATATACATATATATATATATATATATATATATATATATATATATATATATATACATACACATATATATAAAGAAGAGAGTGTGTATTCTCTACAGTATTTCTTTCTTTCTCCTCATTTTTCTTGATAAACCCCTTCTTTACCATTGCTCTGTAACTCTCTATTTCTCTCTCTCTGTCTATATATATATATATATATTTCTCTCTCTCCATCTCTCTCTCAAACACAATATCTCTTTATCCAATTCTATGAGATCTATTTTCATTTCTTCGAAATTTCTCCACTCACCGCTTTTTCTAATTTCGCTTCATTCCTGCCGACCTAACCACCATCTCCGCCCTCTTTTGCAAACTACACCTTCTTCTCTTTGTCCAACATTCTCTTTCTTGCCCTTCAAATGTTCTCAAATCATTTGACACTCTCCTTACAATATACGCCTTTGTTTTCTCCATACGTAATTTCAAACACAGCAATACATCAAAGGGTCGCCTGCACTGCAACAAGAAACAGTCGCATTCTCCATTAGACAAGCCGAACTCTAAACACTTATTCAATTTCGGTTCAGGTCTGGTAGTCTGCATGATGAAAAGGATGACTGTGTTTGGAAGCTGAAGGATCTTGGGCGTCAGAGACAGAGTTGGTGATGCGACACGGAATCGATCCAGCTTATTAGACATAATGAATTAGCACCATATTGTCAAAGATACTACCGACCTATTTCTTTTGAAAGAGCTTTCCTCTTTCCCCGCTGCTCTTTACCATTATTGAAATGTGCCTGATTAATAAGAAGTACATGACTTTGTCATTACTGGACAACAGCCAACTGCCGACCATTGTCAAACCTTTTGTTTTTACTTTCATTTCAGCCTCTAAACTTATCTGAACAAAATATGTTGGAAGCCTATTTTTCTCCACTGCTTTATGGTGTTTAGAAATTAAAGATTGTCAATTGATGTCTGTTGCGAAATAAGTTCCTCCTGCATGCATAGTACCAAATTAGAAAAGACTAACTTTAGTAGTTAGAACTTACTAGATAGCATTACTACGCATTCATCTACGCCGATGTCCTCATTTTTTCATATAAGTTTTCTTTGCTTTTATTTTCTTAATTCGTTCGCAATGATTTTTTACATATTCATATCCAAGGATTCAATTGTGTCGCAAACATTTTATTGTTTTAATGGTGGTGGGATTGTAATTTATTTCAGTTAGTGAATGTTTGCTGCTTTACACACTAGTAAAGTATCGAAAACTAAAAAGTCTTTACTAGTGTGTGAAATAGCAAACATTCACTGGCAATTTCAATTATATATTTCCATATTCGATGCAGAAGAAAGATTTATATGTACGCAAACTTGAGGGCATATTGAAGAAAGAGAGTGGAGACCAGCTAATATTTTATTATGACTGCGTAGGAACGAAATCAAGGGAAGAAACATAAAGAAAATGGCAATAAAACAGAGCTTGCTTTTACAAAAAGAAACGTGGAAGGTATGGAAAGTAAAAGAATGTTCAGATAAGTAATAGAAAAGGTAAAATGTTTCCGAAATAATTGAAGGCTGCGGCTACGAATATGGAGATATAAATGTGATAGAAGACGAAAAAAAAAGAGATTAAAAGGGAAATGAACTGAATAGAAAAAAATCTGGGGGGAAAAAGAAATAAATTATTTCCGTGAATAGGAACGTATGGAAAAACAAGACACAAAAAAAATTGTTTTTAATCTGTTTCCTGATGATTTTTTGCAATATATATATACCTATTTACACCTTTGTAAATTTACAAATCCGGAGATACTCAATAGTAAAAAAAAATAAAGGTTATGCTAAAATCCTTTTCTTTCTTGTTTTTATAAATAGATATACACTATAAGCACAAATTTTCTTAATTTGTAATTTCTAACAAAGGAGTAGAGGTTTATCCCCTGTTTCATATTTAGGATTGTATTTCCGGTCCCTTGCGTTTTAACGGCATTATCGCCTTGCTTGGTGTGAATTGATTAAAAAATCCACTTCTTCCTGATTTTAATATCATTTCCACAAAATACATCTCCAGCAATGATTTTTTATAATAAATTTATATACATGAAAAATTATTACCAAAATACGTTTATATTGACAAGAATAACTACGAAATTACTATTTTATGATGTTGGTGAATCTTTTCGTAAGTAACACGTGATTAGTTTGTCTTGTTATGGGGAGCAGAAAAGTGGCAGTGTGGAAATATGTCATCCGACATGCAATTGATGACTAACAAAATTATTATCGACTTCACTCAGTGGATGTGACCATAGATAAGCGGCGAGGAATGCCTTTAAGTAGCGGCAAAAGCGACGCATGGCTTTCCTTCTCTAATTTTGACATGTAGGTTTAATTGCAACATTGGTTAAAATATATAGTCTTTGCAGGTGATTATATTTAAAATTAAAACTACAGTGATTGGCTTCGCTCTATTTTTTGAAGGTTCTATTTATCTAAATAAAATAAAACATTACTTTTTGGATTCTACATCGTATCAGATGAGGTGATGAAAATTTCTCAGCTTAACTTACTCAGTGATCTTATGAGTAAACATCTGACTATAATTTTTTTTTTCATAATGGGCACGTGATCGAGTGGTTAGAAAGTTCTCAATAGTCGATTTGTCAGTACGGAGACTCCATGATGTTATCGGATTTGAGGGGCTCTATCTCTGCATTTAGAACTTTTGGAAAGTGCCTTGTGAGTGAAATTGAATAGACGGAACCCTTAATTTGAAAAATACTGATATACATTGGGAAGAGTGTTTAACATTGACAAACACCTGTTTTATTTTTATTTTCGTAAATGGCGCTCTTTTCTTAGGTGTTAAATATACTTTTAGTAATAATAATTTTCATATCATACACCTTTTGTTGCTGTAGATATTTCCTCATGCTTACACTGGAAACATTTAAGTACACCCTCGTATCATTTTATTTACATTTCATATTTTTATACAATCTGGTTCTACTGAATAGCCTCAAGCCGAACAAGAAAGTCAACTTTTATTGAGTGAATAAAGCGCTCAGCTAGAAATTTCAAGATTGTTAAGTAGGAGACGAACTTGAAGACCACAACAGATTACAAGAGTTGAAAATATTAATGTAGGGCGGTTACTGGTACCATGTAACCCAGTGTTACCTGCAGCAATTTTCGACTCATAATCAAGTAATCCGGTTGCACCACCAAACTTTTTTTTAACGAAGACGGTAGCTAGACACCGACATGATTAAGGACAATATATGTAAAAATGGGGATAACACAACTTTAATTTTAACAGAGTTCTTTAACTGTATATGGAACATCGATTACCAGTGTGGTGATTGTACTTTATGGAATCAACAGTCATTTGGGAAAGATTGAAACGATTCTTCAAATTAGTGGACATCGGCAATGATTTAATCTGGAGAATGATGGGTTCCTCTAAGACTATTTGTCCAAAACATGCTTCTTATGAAATTGTCTTATTGGGTTTTAGTGGCTTTATTGATTTACTTAAAGTTGAATGTTTAAAACAATGGACCTCTCCGACTTTCAACACATACATGTGTAGGGAGCAGGTTGCGTGCCGACCATAAACCACACCCGGTCATGATGAATAGATGAAAGTAAAAAGTCATGATTTACTATTATCTATAAATAACTGTAAGGTCATCAAGAAAAGATTCAATTACTTATAGGGGCGCAGGTAAAACAATTACGGAAATTTATCTGGTTAGTTTAGTATATGGAATTTAAAAGGTTGCATTTTGGTGCATTGTAGGTTTGTGCGTATTCAGATGTGAACAATTAAAATTAGAAGCAGGCATAAACTTGGGTTTGTACAAAGAAGCGTTTATTACTTTTTATAGTGGAATCGACAGGGAAACAGATTTGTCAATGTCTCTTGTAGTTTTTCCCTTTTTTGGTCCAGAAGTTAGCGTAAGAATCGTTATAATGATCGAGCTCAAGTCAGTCTTGGCAAGAGTTGAAACGGCCAAAGAAAAGTTTGTACTTATTCCATCGTTTGTGAGTCGACATGCATATAGTGGTCGAGCTGACTAGGAATAACCCAAGAAAAGGCTTATTTGCTTCATAGTTGGAGATTTTGGAAGATACGTGAGAAAGAGATGCGTTGGAAAGTGGAAATGAGAATTTAATCTACTATTAAACTGGAAAATCCACGTCCTTTTTCCACTTTTGCTATATCTTGGAGCAAGAGTAAGAACAAAGAGGAATGAAATGTTTATCTTTTTATAGACTTAAAGATAGCCACCTAACTTGGGATTAACGAAGCCAAATTGGGTAACAAATATTTCAGTAGTACCGTCATATGGAAATGTATTTCACTTTTTTCTGTTTTTATTATTCATTATCACTATTTTATTTATTAGATTTAATAAATTTTCCCTCATGTAATATATGAGGCAATGTATGACGGGCAAATCCGAAAAGCTCACACGAAAAGCGAAAGATGTTTTTTTTAAGAAATTAAGCAAAGTATTAAGGGAATTTCCAATGTCTCTTGAAACGCATTATGGAGTGCTATGCCATATCACATATTCTTTATGGAAGCGAATGTCCTGCAAGTCTCCGAAAGATAATGAAGAAAACTAGAAGCGACAGCGCTGTTTTTCTGCCGGTGAATGCGGAGAATTCCACTGACGAGAAAAATAAATTTAATGAAAAATAAGAACAACTAATGTGTTACTGCTATAAAGCAGAAAGTGACAGCTGGAATTTAAGAGACATATTATGCGGAAAGTAGGCTTGGAGAATTAAACATACTCGTGTTGATGATTAGAAACGGGAAACAGTGTGTAATCGACTTACCAAGTAAGTAAATTGATAGCAGAAGGGGACCACAAAGAAAATGAGTTTCTAAAACGAGACAAAGTGAATGTAATATGTGATTTGCACCAGAAAATAGCAGAAGTCTTCTTTGAATGTAATGATTCTCAGGAATCTTTGCTCTAAGAGAAATTGGTCTGAGTTAAGCCAATCTGCACATAGCGGACTCTAGGCGATACCAAATTAAGCTATCACGTCAGAATATCAAAAGATCTTAGTACATCAGAGGATTGACATTAAAAGCTCCCTTATAGACGGCAAGTATATAATGGGACCTGAAAAAATATCACTAGCTAGACTGACATATTAAGAGAAAGTAAACCCAACTGAAATTAAGATTAGCAGACACGCTCAATAGCAACACCGACCAGATGGCGTGAAGTTATATAAACGCCTGACCAACGAGAGAAAAGTGAGAGGCAGCGAGATACTCTTTAGAAGGTCGATGTTGGATAAAATCCCCGAAACTCATACCTTAACGACTAATGCAAATTACAGAGTTCACAAGCGAATAAAAGACTTCATAACTGAAAAATTTACATGCGAAAGATTTAAAGGAATATTTGGCGGAATATTATTACACAGGTCATGAAATATTGGAGCATATTAAAAATGGACAAGAAAAACCAAGCGTAGACAAAGTGTGATACAAGACCGAAATCATGGAGCACCCAGTGATGATCGAAACTCATTACACAATAAAGTAGCGAGATAAAGTTGCTAATTAATTAGGACACTGTTCATTTCTACATCATATTTTGTTGCCGACTTCCTTGTTATATTCCGTTTTCTCATTTAACTGATTTTCTCTTCTCTTTTTTAGGTTCAATTTCTTCCGACAATTTCGATTTCTCTTACTACACGACAACAACACTATTTCTATTTTCTACACCTTACCATTTCTTATCATCTCATTTCTTCATTCTCACCCCCTCTTTCTTTGCCCTCGCCTATTTCTTAGCTGGAGGCACAACTTTCGCCAATTTCTTCCTCTTAACATCATTCACACGCTGTTTCTCCCCCTGTTACCTTTCTCCAAACTCTACATATTTTTTTCATACATTCTCATTACACGTTCTCTATCTATCTATCTATCTATCTATCTATCTATCTATCTATCTATCTTATTGTATTTATATCTATCTATATTGTTGTATGTATATCTATCCGATTGTAATCATATATATCTGCATATCTATCTCATTGTATTCATATCTATTTATCTATCTATCTTTCTTTCTATCTATCTATCATATTGTATTCATATCTATTTATCTATCTATCTATCTATCTTTCTATCTATCTATCTATCGTAATGTATTCATATCTGTCTCATTGTATTCAGATCTATCTATCTATCTATCTATCTATCTAATTGTATTCAGATCTATCTATCTATCTATCTATCTATCTATCTATCTAATTGTATTCAGATCTATCTATCTATCTATCTAATTGTATTCAGATCTATCTATCTATCTATCTATCTATCTATCTATCTATCTATCTATCTAATTGTATTCAGATCTATCTATCTATCTATCTAATTGTATTCAGATCTATCTATCTATCTATCTATCTATCTATCTAATTGTATTCAGATCTATCTATCTATCTATCTATCATAATGTATTCATATCTGTCTCATTGTATTCAGATCTATCTATCTATCTATCTATCTGTATGTGTTTGTATTTATCTATGTCTATCTTATTGTATCCAGATCTATCTATCTATCTATCTATCTATCTATCTATCTATCTATCTATCTATCTATCTATCTATCTATCTATCTATCATAATGTATTCATATCTGTCTCATTGTATTCATATCTATCTATCTATCTTTCTATCTATCTATATATCTATCTATCTATCATAATGTATTCATATCTGTCTCATTGTATTCAGATCTATCTATCTATCTTTCTATCTATCTATCTATCTATCATAATGTATTCATATCTGTCTCATTGTATTCAGATCTATCTATCTATCTATCTATCTATCTATCTATCTATCTATCTATCTATCTATCTATCTATCTATCTATCTATCTGTGTTTGTCTTTATCTATGTCTATCTCATCGTATCCATATCTATCTATCTATCTATCTATCTATCTATCTATCTATCTATCTATCTATCTATCTATCTCTTTGTGTTTATATTTATCTATGTATATCTCATTGTATTCAGATCTATCTATCTATCTATCTATCTATCTATCTATCTATCTCTTTGTGTTTATATTTATCTATGTCTATCTCATTGTATTCAGATCTATCTATCTATCTATCTATCTATCTATCTCTTTGTGTTTATATTTATCTATGTCTATCTCATTGTATTCAGATCTATCTATCTATCTATCTATCTATATATATATATATATATATATATATATATATATATATATATATATATCCTATTGTATTCATATCTATCCTATTGTATCCATATCTATCTCATTGTATTCAGATCTATCTATCTATCTATCTATCTATCTATCTATCTATCTATCTATCTACTGTGTTATTTTATTTTCAATGGCCAATAATTACTGCTAAATATCAACCTCCATAATTTATAGACAAATCCTACAGATGGATGCTGTGATTTTTCCTAGCTAATAAAAATAGACAATTATCGGCCTTGCCCAAACATCTTTCTTGCCTTAAAGTCAGAAGGTTATAAACAAAAGACGTCCTCCATTTGGCCTATACACTCTATTTCTAGTTTTTTTAACTTTTTCCTGACTTGCATTACATTGTCTTGTCTCAAATTATTTTACCCGGCTCTTCTTCCTCTTCTTATAGTTATTGGTGATTTTGCCACTTCCGCTTAATCAAGCCTGATTCCTTCAAATCTCATTCTAATAACCATTCCTTCCTCTTTCTTCTTGATTGCTATCGTCTCATATTTACCTGCAACTTTCACATTTGTCTCTTCCCTTCCTCATTCAACCGCCATTACTAATTTATTACTTTCTCTGCCCTCGGTGTAACTTGACGACGAATTTTAATCGACTATCCATGGCTTCACTGGGAATCATATTCTAACATTTGTGGGTCGCTTTTGCTGTTCTCGGGTACGTTAAGATAAAGATGGTCCCCGTCGGCGTGTGGTCTTGGCGGACAAAAAGAGGTGTAAAAGGTCGGGTAGTTGATACGTTTGTCAAAGTGAGCGGCATAAAAAAAAAGAAAATCAGGAAAGCAATAACATAACAAGAAATCGGTTTGAAAGAGAAAAGGCTTACCAAACAATTGTCCGTTGTTACGCACACATATATACGTGCATATACATAGATATCCACACACAGAAAAATACAAACATTTAAATATCATTTTATCTACATTCACACACACACAAACACACACACACACACACTTACGCACACACATTCATATATACATTAAGGAATATACAAAATACCTTATATTGATTGCCCAACCCTAAGTTTCATGCCGAAGCAATTATCAAGTGCTGGTATATTCATTTTTTTTTAATTTTTGGTTGACCGCGGTTTTACAAGATTTCTGGTTATCGTGAGATACTTTATTGTTATTACTGTTAAAATATTTAAATGAAGTGTGCTTTAATATTGAATTTGAATTTAGGCACAGATTACCATTTAAGATTGAAAATAAGTTTATAAATAAGAATAATAAATTATGATTTAGAGAGACTTTGATGTAATCAAAGTAATAAGCTAGAGGTAACCTTAGATAATCAAGGGCGGTAACTCTATGATAACTGAAAAGTTAAAAATCAAGGCGGGTAACTCATGATAATTGCTTCGGCATGAAACTCAATTTATTACGCAATCAATATAAGTTATTTTGTATATTCTTTTATATATATTAAATATCTCTCTTACTTAACATTAACACTTGTTTTTTCTTACACTGTGGAGTATTTATATGTATTTGATCGCTCGCTCGTACATCTAACTGCATTTGCCAATTCAGTTCTCTCTCTCTCTCTCTCTCTCTACACACACACACACACACACACATACACACACACACACATATATATATATATAAAGTAATAATGATCTTTTTAATATATTTAAAAATTAATTAGATACCTTTCTTATGAAATTTAATCTCATTCGTAACAGTCTTTTTTAATTTCTTTATAATATATTTTCCATAAAGCATCATAAACGTAAAGGTAAGTACAAATAAAATTAGAGCGTTGAAAGTTTTCCTTAAAAATAACGAGGTAAATAATTTGTTCACTTAAATTTTAAATATTTCACTTTTCTACTTCCGTAGAACAAATTATCCTCACGGAATCCATCAATAGGTCATTCAACACCTGTCAAATGACGCGAAAGTTTATGACCTGCTTTGTTTTATTTTCAAATTACATCTTTTCGGCGCAAAAGCTAAGTTAAGCTTGGTTCAAAATATTTTAAATAAAGATTATTATTTCTGATTTTCTTAAAATAAGTTTTTAAAAAATGATAATTGATATTTAAAAAATATTAAACTGAGATTTTCATTGATTCTATGAAATGGAAAAAAACGGTCAATTTTGCTGACTCAAAAAAAAACAAGATATTTATCGAAATTTTCGGACGTGTTAGGAACGTTTAAAAAATGTAAAAAAATACCACAAAAATACTTTGATCTTTCCTCTTAATAATAACATAAACATTTAGACGATAAAATTTTATTTTCGTCAAGTTTGGCGTCTTTTTCATCATGCTATGCTCTTTTTTTTACATTTCGTTGAGGTACCTAATTTAACCCAACGTATTGTTATTGTTTCAGAATTTTGCCTTAAAGCGCAATAACTCGTTCAGATTTTCTCGAAAGATCTATCTGATCGGTGTCATAT
Organism: Acanthosepion esculentum; assembly: GCA_964036315.1. NCBI lineage: Eukaryota > Metazoa > Mollusca > Cephalopoda > Sepiida > Sepiidae > Acanthosepion > Acanthosepion esculentum. The sequence continues at coordinate 19,074,683 of OZ038477.1, forward strand.
CCGAACTGTAAAGCCAAATGTAACCTAGCTTGATTGTGAAGCTCTCTTTAGCTATGCGGTCAAAGCACGACGGCTCAGACGTTGGTTTCTCCTGCCAATCACAGACACACATCCACGCACATATAGACACACACCCACGCACACAGACACATATATATGTACAATTAGGCAGCAATAAATCATCGAAATTATATAAAAAACAATTTTTGATTTCAATGTGTATAAACTCTCTAGATTCATGTTTCTGTTCAAGATTGCTAAACTTCTGTGTAGTATCAGTCTTCCTATATAGCAGTGAATTAAGGAATATCTTGAGCCAACAGAAATATTTTCCTACTGTGGTGAAGATTAGAATACCATAGACTCAACATGTGAGTAATTATGAATTTCAAAAAAAAAATAGAACCAAAAAGAGACATCTCAAGTTATATTAAAAAAGAAACAATTGACATTTCCAGGACTCACCAAAAGGAACGAGGAGTCGGAGAAGCTGACACTCACAGGACATTAAGCACTTGAGAGACAGCAAGTAAGCTATATATT
>OZ038477.1:19077725-19087725 GCA_964036315.1 Acanthosepion esculentum
CTGGCGAATGAACGATTTATCAAGATTTAAAAGCAATGAAATTAGGTAATTTGCTTTTAAATCAGAATAAATCGTTCACTCGTCAGTAATTTACAATCGCCTGATGAGATGCGATGATCCGCGTCGAAACACGACGTGAATTGTGTAGGGAATTTGATATGTTTTCGATATATTATCCTAAAATAAATTATATATATTTTAAGACTTTTTTATGTTTATACATTCTTTTTATAGATACAAATATTTAAGTAAATGCCCTGTTTTATAATAAACAGTATTAAACAACATTTACCGGCCTGAATGTCCGAGAAATTTTCATAGAAAATGTCCGTCCTCTGACAGGAATCGAACCTGTATCCTATACGGAACCGTCATATAGCCTGACGTGCCTTAGCCGTTTCGGCCACAGAGACGCGTTCGTTTAACAAAGTCGATTTTACTGTCTTTAAACTTTAATTGGCCTTGCTATATGACGTCAGGCTATATAACGCTTCCATATAGGATACAGGTTCCATTCCTGTCGGAGGACGAAAATTTTCTATGAAAATTTCTCGGACATTCAGGCCGGTAAATGTTGTTTAATACTGTTTATTATCAAACAGAGAATTTACTTAAATATTTGTATCTATAAAAAGAATGTTTAAACATCAAAAATTCTTAAAATAATTGTCGGACTTTGTCCATTTCATCATATATATATATATACATATATATATATATATATATATATATATATATATATATATATATATATATATATATATACATATATATATATATATGAAGAAGAGAGAGGCAGGATTTGCCTTCTTTAAAATTTCAAGGGCTATCTTGTCAAGGTCCAATCTTTCTGAGCAAATCGGGTAATGAAGGCGGTGTTGAATTGCCCCGCTTCATGGGTCATGTCATTAATTCAAGCGTGTTCATCCTTTGATCCATCTTGTTCCTTTTCTTCATCAACGACATTCCCGATACCATCAGTTCCCAAGTAATAATATATTTTGATGACACAATATTTAGTCCGGTAAATCCAATAGGTCCGATAATGTAAAATTGGTAGCCGCTCCCGAAAATGATCTTGGATAGCACATGTATCTAAAAATAATGTAATTTTCCACACTGCATTAAACAAAAGACCAGAAAGGAAACTCCCATCTATACGAGAGATAGCGATAAAAATGAACTTGATAAGCCTATTTCTCTGAAATATCCTTTTAAGAGAAAACTTTTAAAATATTAGCCGACTATAACGTTAACTGCTCGCTATATATATATATATATATATATATATATATATATATATATATATATATATATATATATCATTCATATAAAAATTGGATTAGTAAAGTTAATGTTATAAAATGGCGAAAACTCTTTGCAAACAAAATTTTAAAGTTGCATTATCCTACGAACCACTCGATGAAAGTTTTGATCTTTGATTTTAATAACTACAACTTGTATAAGGTCTTTTTTAATCGGACTAGTACTTTCAACTGTATATACAGCCATCCCCAGGCATGGACCTTATTTTGTTCTTAGTAAATCCAGGTAGTAGAGGAGACGATAGTTTAAATGCGAATAGAAATATGTTTTTTTAGAAATGTGGTATTGTTAACGGAATAAATCTTTTGGAGCGTGTATTCGCACTCATAACATTCATCGAGTGGTTCGTAGGTTAATGCAACTTCAAAATTTTGATTGCGAAGAGTTTTCGCCATTTTATATCATTAACTTTACTATTATTTTAAGTAAGTTCCTTTCATATAAATTTTCCAAATCGTGTAACAGCATGGGATAATTGTCCATCCCGCAAAATGTTTAATATATAAAAGACCACTGAAGTAATTTCATTTATTTTTTCCATGTTTTCAGATAAGATATTTAGCCATATTGACACCATTTGTCGTAAGAATCACTGAAAAACCCTTTGAGTTATCCAGCTAGAAAGAGGACAGGTTAAAATCATTGTGTGCCCTGCTTCCCCCTCCATGTCTTCTTAACTGGGCAATAGGGATACACTTAATCACATTATCTTTGAAAGACGAAAGGAAATCACCATATTGATACATGTTTAAATGCAATCTAAGTTTTCGGCTTACATATGACATTATCAAAGATGACAATTTAATAAATCAAACAACACATATACGAAACTACAATAATGGCTCGCCCTTGCTGTTTGAATAAGCTCAAAGTAACGACAGACTTGTATTTACGAGACAAGGAAGTGAAAGTCGCGTCGCAGCTCGTGACGACAAAAATGACAACGCGAGAGTGAAAACGAGAAGTATTAAGTATGGGGATCCGTTGGTATAAACCAATGGCTTCTGCTCTAGATTATAGGCATTTATGAATGTTTGCGGAATTTCATAGTTTATTTTGTTCAGATTAGATTTGAACTGTTTTATGTATATAGCGTCAAAGATTTTTAATTTTTGTTTATTGTTTTCATGTTTAAGTTTTATTGTGTTGTCAACAAAGATTTTCCGGAATTGAGAACGCGGGAAGGCATGTTGTTTTAAATGTCTAAAAATGTTAGAGTTATCATTTAATTATATATATATATAATAGTGAACATAGAAGACAACACTGACGATTGCATCTAGCATGAAACAGACTGTCGCCTCTAAATGTTGACTTCTATGTTCACTTTTATATTTACACACGCTCTATCTCTGATATTGAGCACATTATCTCATAAATATAGCACACTTTAAGACTATATTTTTCATATATATATATATATATATATATATATATATATATATATATATATATATATATATATATATATATATGTATGTATGTATGTATGTGTGTGTGTGCTCTAGCGCGTGTGTGTGTGAGTGTGGAGAGAGAGCGAGAGACGCTTTGACTTGCTAGCCTTCTGTCTAATAGCAATGATGATTTTTTTTTCCTGCATGTAAACGTCTAATTCCGCTATTAATATTAGAAATGTGACAAAGTTTTAATGTGAGCGCTTTATGTGCAGAGACTTTCGGTATATCTTTCATTTCAATGCAAGTTATTAACGTTTGCGGCTGAGGAAATAGTCGAACAGTAGAAGTAGGCGGTGCTTTGCTCGTTATCTTTGACTCTTATAAATTCTCTGACATGGACGTCATTTATCGTCGTAGACGAACTTATCTCATTTTAATGTTGCGACTGCCGCAACAAATCTACATTTACTCAATTATCGATGCCATCTACCAAATTACTCTAACAGGATTTACATAGAAAATCCTGAGGGCTCAATTATGCATATTATTCTTCCTTTTACAAATCATAGAATGCGTCTGTGTGCTTAGTGTCATCGTCTATTATCGTAATCATCTACAAAACATTTTTTCTGGAGACTTTTACTTATCATTATTTAAAACAAAATCGACCAAAATCTGACGTAAATAGAATATGATAATCACTATTTCTGTTAAGCATGTTTTCAAATATATTTGTGATAGAAGATATTAATTACTCACGTATCTTCTACTTAAAAGAACGCTGAAGTTGTCTGTTTTACATTAAAGAAAAACTATTTACCACTTCGTTCACAATATTTGCCACCTGATAATAATATAGGAAACCATTTGCATTCTTCTGGATATTTTTATTACGAAGACAAGAATAAATATTAATCCAATGGTGCACTATTTCATGAATAAGTCTGATATCTGAAAAACCTTAATTCTATCCTTAATCCTAATTCTAATCCTGCCAAGGCATAACAGTTTTTGACTGATCATCAAATCACCATCTAGAATTGTATTATACTGATGGCGTATTACTTCATCTATATTAATTATTTCTGGAAACACTTCAGTTTACTATCTTGATTATGTTAACATGTTTAGTTAAATAATAGTTTAGCAAACTTTTAGCAAAAAAGAATTTCTACCTTGACTTAATCAAGTTCAATTTACGTGTCAAATACAAGATAAAATAAAAGAAGTCGATTTTGATTCGCTGAACTATCGTGGGAATGATAGAGAATGGTTTTTCGGGTTGTTGGGTCTAAAACGTCATACAATGTAGCCTTTTTGCTTTCGTCTCTGGAAACTGTCCCCCAGAAAAGGAGGAGAGAGACCCGCTAGCTAGTTAGAATTGTATACGTCAACGTGTTCAATAAGATGGTTTAAGTTAATATTCCTTTTGTTGACGTTTTTCATCTCTGCGCCCCAAAAACATTTTGCCGGGAGAAGACGAGAGAGACGAGGCAGCGTTATTAGGATTGAATCGATACCTTCGTCCCAAGACCATCCCACAGTTTGTCTCAATCGAGTGCATAAAAAAGAACATCGTTTCAACCCTACAATATACAAAAATCATTGATTTTATGATGAAAAGGGACTCCGATCATCATATTTCAAAGCTTTAGCCCTTAAAACTTTCAGTTATTTTAAGATATTTTTATGTTTATACATTCTTTTTATAGATTCAAATATTTAAGTAAATGCTTTGTTTATAATAAACAGTATTAACAACATTTACCGGCCTGAATGTCCGAGAAATAATCATAGAAAATATTCGTTCTCCGACAGGAATCGAACCTGTATCTTATACGGAACGATCATATAGCCTCAAGTGCTTTTACCGATTTCGCCACAGAGGAGCATTTCGGTTAGCAAGGTCGATATTACTGTTTTTAAAATACAATTTTCCATGATTTTCTAACGTGCATTCATATCTTCTCGATGCGTACCCAGATGTAACCAAATGACCTCACACATTATGAAATGTACAAAGTCTGACAATTATTTTAAGACATTTTTATGTTTATACATTGTTTTTTGTATCTATAAAAAAGAGTATATAAACATAAAAATGTTTAAAATAATTGTCGGACTTTGTACATTTCATAAAATGTTCAGTGTTCAACATCTGTCAAAAATCGGCTTTAAAAAGATCCATTTGTGCAAATTAGCTAATCACAATTGTCTATATTTCTGAGATAAGGTATTTTAAATATGTACATTGTTCGGGTCTTTGTCCTCCGCTTTATTCTCACGTTTACATTTCGGTCGTTGTAAAAACCGACCTTCTTCAGGTGATATATAAATTATTAATATTTCGGCATCTCGTGGGGTATGAGGTCATAGAACCGCTTCTTTAACTTACGAACCGCGTCTACTATTAGGCGAGTGTTATCGTTGCATACAATTTTGTATGTCAACATAACAAACTATTATCTCCAATGGTGAATATATTTGTTAAAATGTCTGTATAACCACTCTGAAGATGGCTCATGTCTAAAGCTTAGATCAAGTATAAACGTAATAAATATATATACAAATATTGGACAATATTTGTCTTTACTCTCACCCGGAATTAAAGAGAAAACATACGAACATTAGAACGGCTCATGATCAAATATTCTTTGTCTGTTATATTTAATAATATAGGTTTATATATATATATATATATATATATATATATATATATATATATATATATATATAGATAGATAGATAGATAGATAGATAGATAGATAGATAGATAGATAGATAGATATGTATTGTGTGTATTTAGGCAGCATTTTTTCATTCATACATTTTTCATTAAATTAACTTGTCTATATTATTTAATGAAACATGCATGAATATATATATATATATATATATATTCTCATCTCTGTATACTTCAACCCACCTAATTAGTCATAGCATCGACGATGTCGGGTGCGTACTTCTAGCGTCTTGGTTCGTTAGCCAGGAAGATAGACTCAGGTCGGTGTTGAAGTATGTCCTAAAAATAAATTTCCACATACAGAAACTAGACAGGGATTTAAGTTTACTCAGAGAGTACAATTTCTTCAAGGAAACCCATTATCAGCAACACCGTTCCTCGGATGAGTAAGCCCACCTCCCATATTTTAACTCTAAATTTTAATAGCCATCACCCGACTTAACTACTATATTTTTATGTCCTACCACTTATGATTTCAATGATGACGCACTATTCATTAATAAAATTATTACCCTGTAAACTGAGAGCTACTTTCCAGTCACCCTCTTTTATACCATCATTATGGCTCTTTTACATATAAGTTTATGTAATGTGTGGGGAAGGTTAGTGTAGATACATATAAATCTTATATATGTATTTATATCTTTACGTTTATTGAGATTGTTATGTTTGTGTAGTGTCTTGTGTATATTTGCACACTGTTATGTGCACCTATGTCTGCATGTGCATCCATATATATATACACTTTTTCACTCAGTTTTACCTTTATTTTTTAATTACTCTACCCCCTTTTTTGTTAGCAATAGATTTCCAAATTTTTATCCAAATTTATATTATATATATATATATATGTATATATATATATATATATATATATATATATATATATATATGTATGTATATATATATATATGCATATATATATATATATATTTATATATATATATATATATATATATATATATATATATATATATATATATATTCCACTTTTTCCTACTCATTTTTTTATTAAATCATATTCTAACCACACCCCATCTTTCTACACTTGACAATTTGGTCAAACATCTTTTGCTGCAGCTCGCTACACGCGAGACGTCTTTCCCGCTTCCCAACCTATAACTCTTATCCTCTATGTTTTCAACCTCACTTCCACTACGAAACACGCTAGTAACAATAAACCTGCCTAACGCTTTTACACCGATCAATAATTTTAAATTTAACTTCATTTTCATAAAAGTTTTGCACGACGAGGAATCAGACAGAGATCGTGATTTTGCTAACAATACGATTTCCACTGGAAAGAACTAACACACAGAATGACAATTACTCACCGACAGATGTTTTTGTAGACGGTCTACAAAAACATCTGTCGGTGAGTAATTGTCATTCTGTGTGTTAGTTCTTCGGTCCTTTGATGAAGGTCACAGTCGTGTTCGCAAATTCCGAAGTTAAAAAATTCTCTCCGTGCTTCAATCCTGTCATATGGTTAATAATTAATATTTAATAAATGCCTATCGTATTGATTATATTAGTACTCTTTTGTTTGTCCTTGTTTTATTAAGTAACTTATCTCTTATATATACACACACACACACACACACACACACACATACATATATATATATATATATATATATATATATATATATATATGTGTGTGTGTATATATATGTATATATATATTAATTATGATTCTTTTCCGAATTAATTGCATAGAAAATTGACTTTCTCATCTGTTTATCTCTTTAAAAGTTATACGGAATATAATAAATCATGTACAACCGTATCTAAATGCATAAATTCCAAGTAGGGCATATTATGACGGATAAAAATCAAAAAATCTTGCAGTCTCCATTCGATTTAAATTTTTAAAAAATGATCAATGAAACATGAACTAATATAAAATATCATGCTTTATTTTCCTTATACCTCCATGGCTCAGTTGGAGAAAGCGTCTGCCATGTTTTATATTCTTCTAATATACCGTTACTAAAACAATGGAGACCTTTTCCCAGAAGAAAATATCGAGAGAACGCATCAATAAAATTAAGATGAGACAATATAATTAATATTATTGATAACACCTCGCAGAATTCAAATAAATAATGCTTACATAGAAAAAAAAGCATGATTTTATGATATACATCAATGACCGACAGAAAAATAAATGAACGAAATAAATGAACAACGGAAAGAAAGACACATAGTCAGACGAATGGAGGAAATGTGGATAAAGAATAATGAATATACAAACAAAGAGGAGGAGGCTTATAATTCACATCAGGGAGAAGCAACTGAGTGTTTCTGGGACGCGTAATGAGAAAGGAGGGCTTGGAGAATGTGATACTCATAGGTCTAACAGAGGGAAAGCAATGCATGACATACCTGGCGGGCTTAAGCAAGTCGATAACAGAACGAGTTCTAGGGGAGGTGGTGGAGGGAGGAAGATAATTGAGAGCTACAAGGGATAGAGCGAAGTGGAGAGCCACGTTCGCCTACGTCCTGAAAGGACGCGGCACGTAAAAAGAAAGCAGAATATACGAAGAAGAAAATATAAAGTAAGAAATAAGTGATACTGAAGAACAAAACAGAATAAGAAAATTTAGCAGGAAAATGACAAGGAAATGATTTCCTATCGGAAGAAAGACATAAGTTGAGAGAGAAGAAGAAAGGATAAAAACGATAAAAAAAGAGAAAGAAAGAATGAAAAATAAAGCGAGAGGGAACTATTTAAGTATATTTTATTTCCGTTTTGTTAGAATTTCTGATCACTTTTCACAGTTAAGTTTAACATGTAACGAATAGATGTAATCTTACAAGAAACATATACTTAAACAAATGAATTCTAATAAAATCACGACCCACCCAACTTTGTTACCTCGGCACACAAATGCGGAATTAATTAATTCTCAGTATAGGATTCTTTGTCGATATTCGTGCGCAGGTAAAAACAATATTTTGTTTACAGAATTTATTAACTGGCATGCCGAAAGAAACTGGTTATGTTTCGATAAACGCGTGACATATTGTTCCATTCTTGACATCTGTGAACTGCATATTTATCTATACACTACAGTATACAATTACCTCTATTAATACACATGTGTATTATAACAATTACTGTGGTTTTACAAGGGAAATGCGCTTAAGCATGGCAAATGTGAATGAAACAAGGAAAGAAAGAAGTGGAAAAAGAAAAGAGAATACAGAAAGTTAAGAATAGATTATAAGAAAGAAAGTAAGCAAAAGAAAGGAAATAAAAAAATGAAACAAAAAACAACTAAAAAACAATAACAAAGAAACAAACGAAGAAAAACGAGACGGTGAAAGCCTGAGAGAGACAAAGATAAAGAAAGAGAGTGAGAAAGAAAGATTTTTAAAAAAATAAAGAAAAAGAGAATTAATAGCGAAAAAGATAAAAAGAAATGAGGGAAGAAAGAAAGATAGAAAAAGATAGAAATAAACAAAACGAAATAAGACAGAATAAAAAATAACGTTTAACGAAACAAGGAAAGATAAAAAAGAAGAAAGCTAAAAAGAAAGTGAGGTAAGAAAGCAATAAAGAATGACTAATAAGTTACAATGAGAAAAAAAAGAGAAAGAACGAACGAACGAACGAAAGAAGGAAAAAGATGGAGACGAAAAGTAAAGTAAATAAAGGAGAAAGTTGCAAAAGAAAAAAAATTAAAATTAAAACGTAGAAATTGATACCAAATAACCAATCTAAAAGAGGAAAAAAACAACTGATAAAATTTACAAAGAAAAAAAATATACGAATTATAAAAGAAAAAAGAAACAAAAAGAACAGAAAGAAATATAGGTAAACAAAGGTATAAAGATATAAGTACAAAGACATTACATATCGTGATTTTATTTATTTAGACAAGTAATTAGTTTGTCGTTTCTTCGATAATAACTTTGTTAATATATCTATAAAAAGAGCAGGTGTTTTAACAAACTTAGCAATGAACAAATATTTTGCAAACTAAAAACACATTCTTTCACTTCTCAATTTTCGCACAAATACAAATGTAATTTCTGGTACACCAGATTTGTTTGCACGCACGCCAAACTACAAATATTTAATAAACTTTATTCAGCTGGAAAAAAACAACTAAAAATACTTTGTACAAAAGTTAGCGAGATATACGGGAAAATAGAGAGTTCCCTATATACAGAGAAATATACATAACATGGTTTGATATAATTATATGAAGGAGAATTTAATCGCAAATCTTTGCTATATATAAATTAACAGTATGATTACTGAAACATAAATATAAAACCACAGATTTTATTAGATGAATCCATACTTAAGATAGTAGCGGTGTTTCATGCTTGTTGAAGAAGGTTTTCGTCAACTAAAGGGATATATATATATATATATATATATATATATATATATATATATATATATATATATGTGTGTGTGTGTGTGTGTGTGTGTGTGTGTGTGTTGTGTGAAATGGACTAAGTCAGATAATTATTTTTATATATTTTTTGTCTATACGTTAAATTTTTAGATACATTA
>OZ038477.1:19092725-19110225 GCA_964036315.1 Acanthosepion esculentum
AACTGGTAAATTACAGGAGACCATCACCCTCTAGTCTTGTCTAGGCAAAGGAAAACATTGAATCCAGACTGGCTTGGAAACGGTAGCCAATTTGCAGATGAAGTTCTTATTGGAGCCAACGCCCAGCATGCAGCAAGGAGATGGAAAGTCTCTACCCTACAAAATCACTAAAGTATAGCATCATCTGGCAAAAATAAGGCACACGGTGCACCAGTGGAGAACATTGCGCTCAGATGGAGATACTGCTAATTGGCCACTTCAAAATATTCACTTGTTCAGGTTGTATGTATAGATAATCCATATATCTATGTATGTAGAGAGAATCCATCCATATATCTATGTATGTATAGAGAATCCATCCATATATCTATATATGTATACAGAATCCATCCATATATCTATGTATATGTAGATAATCAATTAAATATCTATATTTGTATACAGAATCCATCCAAATATCTATATTTGTATACAGAATCCATCCATATATCTATATATGTATACAGAATCCATCCATATATCTAAATATTTATAGAGAATCCATCCATATATCTATGTATGTATACAGAATCCATGCATATATATATTTATACAGAATCCATACATATAACTATATATCTATACAGATTCCATCCATATATCTATATATGTATACAGAATATATCTATATATCTATGTATGTATACAGAATCCATCCATATATCTATATATGTATACAGAATCCATCCATATATATATATATGTATAGAGAATCCATCCATATATCTATATATTTATAAAGAATCCATCCATATATCTATGCATATATAGAGAATCCATACATTTATCTATGCATATATAGAGAATCCATCCATATATCTATGTATGTATAGAGAATCCATCCATATATCTATATATGTATACAGAATTCATCCATATATCTATGTACGTATACAGAAAATCGATATAAAATTAGTAATTCTATATCGATTTTCTCAGGATTTTTTCAGGAAATTAGGTTTAGGATAATTTTTAAAAAATGATGCCTGTGTACAAAGCCGGGCTTTTGTCAATGCCGGGCTACGGCTATTGCTTGTTTGGCGGCATAATATCTTCGGAGTCATTTAATGCTGATATTTAATTTTCTCGAGTATTAATAATTTGTTACACAGAAATGTTTTTTGGTCATTTTTTTTAAAAATGAAAATGTATTGCTGGTATTTTTAATATATAAAAATATATTTTCGAACTGTTTTGACCTCGGTTTAATGGTTAGTTATTTCTCCAAATTTGCTGGTACTACTACCCCGGGTCAGCATGTACCTGGGAAAAACAGCAATTAAATGATGGTTCCAAGCTCCTCATAACCTCCCGAGGCCTTGCTGCAGAGTTTAGTTTGTTGCCATACCCAGGAAACTATTACTGCAGTGAGCCAGTGTATAACGATAACCACTATGTATAGGAATCTCTATACAAACGGATTGGTCAGTATGGCGGGTGAGTTAACAATTATCAACGACAGTTATTCCTCCATATTATGATCTGATTTATTCAAATACAAGTAACGTGTTTATGACTCTGCTGTATTGAAATATCCGATAACGTGTTTAGAAAACTTTGATGATAAACTCTCGTATTGAATCTATTCCAATCATGTTTGCATTATTGATTTTTCCTTCTGTAGAGATTGTTGTATATGGCCAAGATTAACAATAAAAGATTTTAAAATGTGGCTTTCTGACTGACGCAAGGAATCATAAATTCTGGTTCTGTAAACTCATCATAAATAAGTCTCTGATCAATATTATGTAAAACTGTTGTTGTCAATATGTTTTCTTCCACTGACGGCATTTTATCTTGTAAATTAAACATTTATACAGGGATACCTCAAAAAAAATTTAGATAATTTTATACTAAAAGAACAAAAACTCTACTAAATCTAAACAACTTCCAACATATTTGGTCTGTTCAAACGTTTGTCTGAGTAGAATCTATGGACATAAACACAAAATGTTTTATTTTCTTTTTGTTTAAATAGAAATGGCAATATTTCGTTACTAGAAAAATAAAAAATGTTCAACTTCTACGTAATATTAATATTCCTGTATGGCTGGGTATCCCTCTCCTCTCTCCAGATGTGGGGTAAATAGTAGGACTTGCTGATGCAATATTTATTTTATTCGCAAGTTAAAGATATTATAATTTATCTTAAATACGAGTGAGTTAACAATTATCAACGACAGTCATTCCTACATATTATGATCTGATTTAAAAATAAATGTTTTATTTTGTTTTTGTTTAAATAGAAACGGCAATATTTTGTTATTAGAAAAATAAAAAATGTTGAACTTCCACGAAATATTAATATTTTCTATGGCTGGGTATCCCTCTCCTCCCTCCAAATATGGGTTAAATAGTAGGATTGCTGATGCAATATTTATTGTATTCGCAAGTTAAAGATATTATAATTTATCTTAAATACGTTTCGAATTTAAACAACTCACAAAATGTTTTTCAGCCCTTAAAAATTAAAAAAAGTAAACAAATCAACCAATCAATGTATGCCAGGTGATGCTGGACAATTTACCCAAATACGAAGGCAGAAAATGTGCCCACAAATTTATCCTGTGAAAACATTGTACATAAATTATGAGTACTGTGAAACTTTTCTTTTTTAAGAAAATGGAAACAAAAATTATATTTTATTAGGATGTAAAAGAGACAGTTGAAATTTCTGGGACGCCTAATGAGGAAAGAAGGCTTGGAGAATCTAACACCCGTAGGGCATATTTAAGGCCAGACGGACAGGGTGAAGCTGATATTAATTTACTAGTTTGTGTAAATGGAGGCTAGAACAGGTACTTGGTGGTATTTTAAAGTTGCAATGAAGAGAAAGACGTCTTCGATCTCGGCCTTAAGAGTCATAACACATAAATGAACATATCTACGAATATTATTTCATACTATTTCTTCAACTCATTCTTTTCAATCGTTGTAAATTCACATGCACTCATATTTTAGAGTTTTGCTCCAGAAGAGATACTGACCGACTGATGGCTATTCGCGAAATATCTTATCGCCGGTCGAATTTTGATTACCACTCCATCAATTCCATTCTGTTTTTGGCTAGTGATCAGCTCGTGCCATTTATTTGTTGACTTGTGACCAACGCGAATTAGTTTGCGTAACCTTTTCGCTTGGTCTCTGCTTACGCTTAACTGTCACGCTAAGAGCACGCGGCTGTGTTTGTCAACTGGCAACATTTTTCACTGGCTCCGCTAAACTTTTCACTGAAAGCATGTATGGAAATCGAAGAGCGACAACTAAACGGCAACGCAAACGGCTATGGTAGAAAGGCTGATTAGAGTTATAGATTGACGACACTGCACAGTGTAATAACCCTGGCATTGCTTCAGAGAAATTTACGTCTCAAAATGTGCGCAACATTTAAACAATTTCATGCTATTTTATGGTTAATATATTTGTTAAACTTATTAACCTTTAGCGAATTGCATTATTAATATGATATCCTTTTCCACTGAATTCTTTTTCAACGCATCTCAACTGTATTACCCCTATTTTTAATTTCACTCAATGTTGTTTTCTGTTGCCATAGAAGGATATGACAACACAACTATCAAATTTAAACACATTATTGTCCAAGGATCAGAGTCACATTCAGTGACAGGACAGGTTTTAGAGTATCTGCTGACACGATGTTTTAACCTTTCCACTTTACTACAAAATTAATGCATTTAAACGAATATTTAACACTGATGGTTGATATTATACAATGATTCATTTTCTACGGTATTCAACCATTTTCGGATTATGTGAAGCCAGAAAAGATTTTAAGAGTGTAAGAATTTTTTTCAGATAATAATTTCCTCATCATCATCCTTCAACCTCTCCATGGTTGTTCGGAACTCCATTGAAAATCTCTTTCCATACTGTTCGGTCGTATATTTCTGTCTCGATATCCCCAATGTCCAACCCTGAGTCCCGAGCTATGATGTCGGGGCAATTCAATTTTCATGAGAAGTCTCTTCCAGAAGTATTCCATTTCCCTGTCCGGTCGGTGGCAGTGGCCGGCAAACTGTAATCGTTTTCTTTGCGCTCAGTTCTCTGTAGATTGGGTTAAACGCTGCATGCGATCTCCAACTGATTTTCTGGATTTTTCTAAGTAGATTTATATATGTTACATCCAGTCGTCTTTGAAGACAAGCAGATAATGTCCAAATTTCTGATCCATACAATAGGACTGGTTCAATCAATGATCGAAACGTCTTGACTTTTAAGGAGGCTGGAAGGTCCGAGCGCCAAATCTTGTGAAGTTTTGTTACACACATGCCTGCAAGGGCTTTGCGGAGGTTAAACTTTCTGAATGGTTTTCTCTTGACCAACATGATGAATGATACTAGATTATATTTTACATCAACTTTTGTGAAGATGATTGTAGCTCTTCGAAGATTCCTTTCTCTTGCATCTAGGATTTGCCATGATTTTTTTGGGGGAAAATATTGGAGAATTATTTTCTTTGTCGTCTTCATTTTTTAAATTCAGATTTACCCTTCTCCTGCACTGGATATTCCCGTCCACCCTGTTATGTAACCATTAGCGTGCGAGGGGATAAGTAGATTTATTCGGATTAACCCAATTGCTTGTATAAGAACTGCTAACAACTGTTGAATGGCTTTGCCAAAGCAATATATATGAAAACGGGCACAAAGACCCCTTCTCCCCTCTGCTTTTATCTCTCAATCAGCAACGGATGGCTTAGAAATAAAACCTTCTTTACTTGAAAACTCTTAGGTTTTCCGCAAACTTTATGTCGAATTGAAAAGAACACATAATACTACAAGAAAAACAATGCCCTAAATTGGTTTACTGAACGTGAGCATATATAATAATTCTAAAAAAATAAAGAATTTTACTCAAATCTAACTTATAAATTCACACACACGTAAGAAAAGAGTTTTCTCTACAGACACATCCTCATCCTCCCCCATTTTATATTAGTTGGCACAGATTACTAATTGTAAGTAGTTATTTATATCTTCATTGATATTCTCTACTTTAAGGGAACTCCAATATCTCCACTGAAATATAATTTATCACCAAATATGTCTCGACATATTCAGGTCTAACTTAAATGAATTTGGGAGAAGTGAACACAACAGCCTACATCGAAAATTGAAGTCAGATTGGTGATTCCATCTGCAGCACGGATAACGGTTCTTTCTTTTCTTTTTATGTGCCATGTCCTTTCAGGACGTGTGCGATCATGGCTCTCCGCCTCCCGCTATCCCTTGCAGCTCTCAACAAGTTCATTCCCTCTGCTTCCTCCCCTAGACTACGTTCTGTCATCCGCTTGTTTAAACCCGCCAGGTTTGTCACACGTTGTTTTCCCTTGTCTATTTTTCCCTCTATTTGACCCGTGAGTATCAGATTCTCCAGGCCATCCTTCCTCATTATGTGTCTCAAAACCTTCATCAGCCTCTTCCTGATATTAAGTATAAGCTTCCTCCTTGTTTGCAACCTCCCCAAGACCTCATCGTTGCTCACACGCTCGGTCCATGATATCCTTAGCAGGACCACATCTCTGTCGCCTCGAGTCTCTTCTTCATCGTTGAGGAAATCGTCCAACATTCGCTGCCGTAAAGAAGGACATATGTCACGTAACAGTTCAGTATTCTTTTCCTTGTTACCAAAGATATCCTCCTGTCTCGCAGTACTCTGCCAAGCTATTGCAATATGTCCTTGGCCATCCCAATAGGCCTACGGATCACAGTGTCGCACTTACCGTCCTCTGTCAAGAGGCTTCCCAGATATATAAACATCTGGGTTTGGTTGATTCTATTGTTCCCGACTTCAAATCGAATTTCGGTCTCCTGCTCTCACTGACGGCCATGTACTCTGTCTTCTTATCAACTTAGACAGAATATATGCTTATGTCATACCTAGTCTATATTATATCAATTTGTTTTTCTTGTTAAACAGTACAAAGGAATCATCAGGATATGCGATTAACTAAATTATTGCAAAATACCAAATCAGTAAAGAGTGTAAATGATGAATTTATTCCTGAACTAAATTACTAACTAATGCATTGCTTGTTACTTTAAACGCTATTTTTAGTGGAAGTTCGTATTTTAGCAGTTGCTCCATTTATTTATTAAAAAGTACACTTATTTATTTCAGTCTACCTCAAGGTTTCCCAACCTGGGCGATATCGACCACCGGAGGGCGATTTCAACTGTTGGGTGGGTGACGTTAAAATGAACAGAAAATAGCAGGCGAATGGAAAATTTAATGGCTTTCGAGTAATAAAAAGATATTTCAATATATGCTACCGAAAAAATATTCAAAGGAGATATGAAAAAAAAACCTGCATTAAAAAAACAACAAAAAATAAATAGAAAGTCACATTCCTAGATAAGATAAAAATATCGCTGCAAACAAGGAATATATTGGTATTTTCTATAGTCTTGATAAGGGTCATTAATATTCAAATAGTTATTTAGACAAAATAATATTTTTTCGGATATAAACCAGACAAGGGTAGACAAGAAAAATTTTACCAGTAAAATTAAGCAGCAACTGCTGGACAAAATGTATTTAATATAATTATTTTTTTTACTTTTTATCACATTGGCAATCTCGAATTTACCCATGTTGGAAGAGTGCACGTCTAAACATAATATACCCATCACCGTATGATCTTGCGTTACAGCTGGACGGTGGAAAATCATTCCATGTGAAATTTGGATGTTGAAGCAAAAATGTTTGGGAAACCCTGGTCTGTCTGAATGTTCTATTTCCTGAAAATTCAGGCCGATAGACAAAAATAATAAATGTACGGTTTAATATTATAAATAAACGGAGCATCTACACAAGTACAAGTACGCACGAAAATAACATTTAAATTGAAAAACATACTAAATAATAATAATATACTGTTTGGTTTATCCAAATAACAATATTTGTGAATGATTCAATTACAATTTTACATATTTATTTATGGCGTTTTTTTTTCAGTATTCTTTTCTTCATCCATGTGACATGAAATAGGCAATTATCGCTCTCTACCAATACATTTTGTTTTTATCAGTAAAGTTTTCTTTGAGCTATCTATCCCAATCCCTTTTCTAATAACCATTTACATACGCTCCTTAGGTGATGCATCCACAGTTTCCGCTGTTCCTCTTGCGTTCTATATGTGCCTTGAGTGTCAAAGTCCACATTCCTTGTTATTTGTTCCTGGCATTTCAATTTTCTCTTTCTGGTTCTAAACAAATAATTTCTTGGTAACTGATCTGACCAGCTTTTTCCCCTGTGTCCCGATTACATGAATTTAAGCGTGCTACTAGATTGGCATCTAGGTCCCACACTTCTCCTGTTGAAATAGACAAATATAAGACCCATTGTTACTCAAACAGTTTCTTTTCTGGCACTTCCCGCTTATTTCGCTTTATTTGCTTGCCTGATAACTACAATCTTCAAAAATGTAAATGCAACGTCAATCGCCATCTTCTACCTTCTTGCATCCCGTTCATATTTTATAATTTTCTCAACCCAACCACTATACCTAGACTTTTCTCAAACATTCAATCTCTGTAACCCTGTGGATTCTCACTTTGCTTTTGCTTTGGGTGAAATGATATATATATATATATATATATATATATATATATATATATATATAGTTATTTCTTTTTTTTATTCCCAATTTTTTCCTCGGGTACCGATTTGTTTTGACATATCTACAAGTTGAGCTATCTGAGGTTTTTTCCAACCTAGTATTATTATTATCATTATTATTATAATATATATATATATATATATATATATATATATATATATATATATATATATACACATACACATATATATATATACATACATACATACATAGATATATATATATACATACACACATATATATATATACATACACACATATATATATGTATACATACACAGACATATATATATATATATATATTATTTATGTTTTACTTTTACTTCGTCGTCGTTCAGATTTTTAGTCCATAATATTCTCAGCATCCTTCTGTAGAACTAGAATTCTGCTAACTCATGCCTCTTCTTCATATGCGAGATCATCCAGCAATCTCTGACAATATGGAAAGGCCGATATCACATATCATATTTCAGTACACTTTTTTATATTCTTATTGAAATGATTCTATTTCGTAATATTTTACATAGATTTTATCAGGCCATCTTTCGTTAGACTAATTCACCTTCGTATCTCCGTCTCGCATTTTCCATCCTCTGTTTATAAACTACTGGATATTTCAGTAACGGATGATATCTGCCCGCACTTATGATGAAATAATTAGGAATAATCATTTATAGCGTTTGAACATCTAATTCTTGTGTAATACTTAACGAGCTACTATGATTACCCCTCATAGATAAGTCCTCACTTCTTATCCTATATTTGTGGTTTTATACCAGAACAACATTTAAATATCTATATTTTTAGAGCGCTCGTTATTAAGTAGCAAGAGTGATCAGAGATTATCTGACATGGCACGTCGATAATTGTTTACATTCTGATAAGTTTTTCGTCACTGACGTTGATTTTTAATTCGTAGTATTATTGTTGTAAAAGACATTAATTCACATATGATTAATTTCCAGACGTCTTAAAATATCAAGCATTCCATGACATTTAAATGATAAATTGATGAGAAATAACTTGGGAAGCAACTAAATTCGTAGAAACCTAATTGTGTATGTTGTAGCAACAAATGTTATAATTATTGTTTCTTCTTGACAGAATTTAATCACTAAAAAGCAATGGTTGTGGTTACTTCTTCTAATTCATGTCTCATCAAAATCTCGTGAAGCTGTCTTAACTTGGATTCCAGTTATTTTTTATTTTTAAAAAAATTAATTAATTTTTATTTTTATTTTTTACCTTTTTATTTTTAATTTAAAATTTAAATTTTCTTATTTTTTATTTTTTTTACTTCTTATTCTGTAAATTTTTATTTTTTACATTTTTTATTTTTTCTTTAAATTTTCATTTTTATTTCATATATTTACTTTTTTTACATTTTTTATTTTAAATTTTAATGTTTTAATTTTTATTTTTTTATAATTTTTATTTTTATTTTTTTATGCCAGCGTATATTAATTTCTTATCCAAAAATTCATATGATTTGGAGGGAAATACACATAATCACTTTTTCATTGCCTATTCCACTCTTTTTGTTTCTAATTCAGTGTTATCTTTCTTCTAGATTGGTTACAAGAGAAACCATTTCACTCTACTATTTAACCCATAGCTGATCAAAGAATAGAGGGTTACATGGCTATCCTATGAGCAGTACCAAAAAGTGAACGCAACAGACTTTCCTGAACATGAACTCAGCTCACCGATTTCTCTTTTGCCACCGGTAACCTTTACGCTTCATAGCAAACTTTTCAGGTAATTCCCATATACAACAACCAGCTACACTAGCTATGCCTATTAAATAATATTTTAATACCGTAGTGACGGGTTGAATGATTGTCAGAATGATTTTCCAAAGGCAACTGAAAAAATTGTCTAATTGTACACGACAAGTACTTTGAATTTAAAAAAAAAATCATATCAGCGTGGGAGTAGAAACTGCACCTCATAACTATGTGGTTTCTACGGAACCGCAGTAGCAATAATTTATATAGTGAGTGTGTGTCAGTGTATTTCACAGAGGAATCTACAGGGTGAACATACAAAGGATACGCAAATGATAACCATCAAAATCAGCGAATATTCTATTGTTGTCTTTATTAACATCACTTAACTTAAGTCCAGGAATAATTTAAAAAGGCAAAATTTGTGAACCTCACAGAAAAGCCAAGCATATCATCAGTTTGTCCTTTGTTGCGATAGAAAAATCACTAGCGCTTAACATTTGTCAGGGGAAAAAAAACAATGAATGAGAGTCCTTTTGCAACAGTTGCTGCTTATCCCTTTTTTCTATATTTTGTTTTTATATACCTACAGAATAAGCGTGGTCATAGTCCTCGACAGCTTCCTATCTTTTGTTCCATTACGTAATACTCACCCTTACCTATCCCTCTCTGTTCCTATTTTACAATCTTTTCTGATTTACAAAAATTTCACGTTGAAAAACCCTCCCCGGACAACCACAAAATTAAGCAATATCGAGCTTGGTTAGTATCTAGATGGGTGATGGCTTGGGAATATTAGGTACTGTACGCTTGGATATGCCGGTGGTATGATGGATCGAAATTCTAATCGGAGAGTCGAGTTCCAATTTCAGTTGGTTTCGTTATATACATTTATACGCAAATGCCCTTGGGAAAGGTATGGCTCCACCTCTTCTCTTAAAGCAAGGAGTTAATTTGTAAGATTTGTATCCCTAAATTATTAATATCCACCCCCACAAAATTCTTACAATCTAAAAATATTCTCTGGCTTTAAATAACCTGGAATATGTTTCAGTGAGGGAAACAAATCATTATTTAGCACTTGAGGCCGAGCACACCCCCACGTTTCTGACAAGATAGAAATTGTGTGTGCGTTTGCTACCTTTTTTATGGAAGAGCGCACATTGCTGGTAAACCGGAAGTTATCTGGGAGTGGATATAAATTGCTAAAGCGAGTTGCAGTGTTTAGTTATAAAGATGGAAAAAAAACTGTAGCTAACGGAAGGTACACAAGTCGATACCTGATCAGTATCAGTTGGGTCACCGTGGAGAAGCGGGCATGATGTTGAAAGACCCGAAACCCCTAATGAACCTCGGGTGGAAACATCACTGATGATTTGTACCAAAGCATCCAATGGATGTATGTTACGAAATGGAAAGGGTTGATAAGCCTTAAAAAACAAATCAAATCAGTCTATTTTCTAAGCATGCTACTCGCTGTTGCACCTTGTTTCCCGGAGGTTCTGTATGTGTCATTTGCTCAAAGTTCCTTTCCTTATTATGCGTCCCAGAAATTGAAACTATTTCTAATTGTAAATTAATGTTTTTTGATGTTGTTATTTTCCATCAGATTTTCCCGTTGCTTTGTCTATAGTATTATTAGTATTCTTCGCAAAGAAAGAAGAAAATTTCTGTCGATTTAGATTTCTTTTTCATCTAAGAAGTAATTGGCAAGTAAAAGAAGAAAAAAAGAGAAACTATGCAATTCTTCAAGTGATAAAGAGGCCTGGGATGCTTAATCCATCTCAGCAAGCGACACCGAATCATATTCCATTGCGTAAAATATAAAGCAAATATCATTTAGTTTTATTCGCAAAGTAACGGAGATGAGTACGCTCAATAATTATGTGTCACAGGAAATCTATTGATCATCTCATGGGAAAAAAGGCTGTGGTTAGTGGTCGAAGTTTCACTTGATAGGACGCATTTAATGAACGTTACGGTTAATATAACTCAATGGTAAGCCGAGCGAATCAGTGATGAGCAAAAACACGTTTGTGTTCCGCTCAATGGCCTTTCGCATAGCATTTGCTTCCGCCACAAACAAATATCTGACGGCTGGTTGCGCCTAATGTAGCTAAACTTAAGCTCATTTTGAATTCCAAATCGCTAGTGTGTTTGGCTGAAATGTATTGCATCGATATATAGTATTTATTTAATCAAGTTAAGCCTCACTTTCATATTGATAATGGCAATGTTACAATTAACCGTTTCTTTATAAGGATAGATTTGCAGAAAAATGTATTTATTGATCGAGCAGCTCGTACAATTGTTGATTGAAATTTATATCTTTCTCTGAAAATGACAAAATCCAGAGAGGTATATGCAATGTTATAGATCCTGATCTGGCATCTCGACAACAGTCACTTTCTCACAGACGCGTTGTGGCTTCTTTCTGTCTTGTCTAGAATAACTTTTATGGCAAGTTCTCTGACGAGTACTTTCATTGGTACAGAAACTTCACGAATTTAAGTGTGCTACTAGGTTGGGATATCGATCCCATCCTTTCGCTATCGAAACGGTTACATGTAGACGTCTCTTCGACTCCAACTTTCCGACTGTTGAGGTTTCTTCTAGACTCAATGAATTACTTAATTATAATTATCTCAAATCCTCTTAATAATTTCTATCGTTTTTATATATATATATATACACATGCATACATACATACATACATACATACATACATATATATATATATATATATATATATATATATATATATATATATATATATGGTTCATGCTAAAATCGAAAAGAATTATCGTGTGACGCGTTTCTTTTATGATTTTACTAGCAGCATGGCCCGGCGTTGCCCGTACTTGATTCAAAAATCGGACGACTCATACAGCAATCGCTATCACTTGACTTAAAATATATTTGCTCTTCCTTGCCTTTAAAGGAGTGCCCTTTGCCGTGCTGATGTTGCTACGTGCCTTACTTCTTGCCTATCTCATACTGCGAATTTTTTCTAAGCTCCATAATAAACATTAAATCTGTTACGAAAAAAGAACTAAACAAAATGAACACAAAACGATCAGCTCTAAAAAAGGACTCGTAACTGGAAAAACCGAATGAAAAAAGAATGTTAACAACAAATACTTTTTCACGCCCAACCCACTTCTGCGGAATCAGAATCAACGTTGAGTTTAAGCAAGCGAATGAGCCAATTGGAGTAAAATGCCATGCAGATTTAACTTTTTTCCACTTGTGACGAATGCAGCTATCGATGATTTTTGCATGCTAGCATGCTAGTTAATATTCGTGTCAGTCAACTGTTGGCTCTCACGCTGGCCAATAGAATCTTCCTATCTATTCGTGGCAGCCAGCTATAGGCTCTCACTCTGGCAGGGTACAAAATGGTCGCAAACTTCATGAAAACTGCCATAGAAGCATGAAAACATCGATTATTTCCACTATCCATGGGAGTTGGGAAATTCAAAGTCGGTCTTGGCCTTACCGCTTACTTGGAGCATGTGCATGTAAATGTTGGTGCAAATCCATCGAAAATTGCGGCCGTGCCATGTTTAATGGATGTCAGTTGTCAGTTATTTCCTGTTAATTTCCATCTGAAAGTTCTCCACTGCCTTAACCGGGAATTCAACTGACATTCTTTGGGTCCTGTCACTGGATCTAACTAACGCCTTTATCCACTGTGCCATTTGACCTTGAGAACAATCTAACCCAGAGAGCGAAATAAAGGATTTAGTTCGACATTCCAAAACCTGAAGAAGGCAGGATCGTACAACGGCCGAAACATTCTAACAAATATGGCGACAAAGATGAGGACAATAGTCCGAATAATGTAAATAATGTATGATGAAAAATGTTTGATAAAAGCAGCGTATAAACAGGCAGGTAAAATCACAGATAAAAATAACTTTTGTACGAGTAGCGCAATCCGCTGATACAGTCAAAGATTTTAGCGTTTATCTAGATACAAATCCAAGATCCCTTTGTATGATTCATCTTTAAAACGTATAAAAAGTAACCGTTCCGACAATACTTTCACAATATGTGCAAACATGAACAGAGATATACATTCCATGCCGACGTATTTACGGCCACTGACAACAAAATACGGTACTGAACTAGATGTTTACTGTAGCATGACTTAAACAAGAAAAAAAAACATTTTAACACCTTACATAAGTTAATGTCAGAAGCCATGAGGGTCATGCCTGTTGTAACATTAGGGCATTTATTATTATTTTAATTAATTTATTTTCCTTATCTTGTTTTATAATCAACTAATAACCTCGGGCAAGTGAAAATGTGATCTTTATTATTTCCATTAAATTAATCAAAAGAGAGGTATTAGTCACAATAATGTAAATGGACAAAACTCTTTGTATGATATGGGTTGTGCCTACAAAGCTCTTCTTCTTCTTCTTCTTCTTCTTATTAGTATTATTGTTTTAATTATTATTATTATTATCATTATCATCATCATCATCATTATTATTATTATACATTTAGGATTTCCTGAGGAAACATTGAAGCAAAGATGTTGTTGATTTGCTCTTGAGTTCCTTCATTTTTCAGACTCTAATGTCCAGTCACAAAAGTAAGAGTGTTAGTTTTTCCTTCCTTCGTTTTTTATAATTCATTCTCCAGATCTTTGTATTTGCATATTTCTTTCAAAAACCATCGCAGAGTTTGTTTTTTTTAATTTTAGGGTTTTTTTTTGTCACTTGGTACAGTCACGTCGATCAGGGTGTAAACTTCTTTTTTATTTTCCCTTTTTGGTTATAATGAATTTGTGATTTGATTTCTTGTTCAATCTGTGTTGATTGAACAATTCCAGCGAATAGTAACATCTGCAGATTCATGAGGATGTTCATACCAGTTTGTAGCTGTTTTTCTCCCGTAGTGATGACAGATGTCCCAATGCCAACAATGACCAACCCTGTCAGACGGTTTTTGTACTCAGCGGGTGGAAGCATTGCCCATCCTGACATAATATTATCCATAGTTTCAATGCATTGATCACAGAACCTACATGTTGGGTCCATACTATTGTGAAATATATTAGCTCGTTAGTTGCATTTTAAGCAGGCTTTTTACTTGTGCAGCAAGAATAAACACTTCAGTTTCACCCTTGACTTGTATTCCTTAGGCAACGGCAGATAACGAATTGATCTACATCAGGAGTTTTGCTTCAGAGAATGAACTGTCTATGAAGAGGCTTTTGGTTTCAGCTTTCTTCTGTTTGCATAGCTTCTAGTTTCCGATTTTTGTGATGGTTGTATTTACTTCATTGCTATTTTCAAGATGTAACCTGGATTCTGGTATTTAATTATGGAGTTATTTGTTATATTTTTACTATTTTTCCAGGATCCATTACGAGCTGTAACTTCCGAACTTATATACTTGCAATATAATTATAACGTCCCATTTTTTAAATTTTGTAAGATAATCTCTCTTGAATCCTGCACCAACCCACTATAATAATAATAATAATAATAATAATAATAATAATAATAATAATAATAATAATTATTATTATTATTATTATTATTTGATTAGTGTTATATGCCTATTGACTTCCTGTTCCCAACAAGCGACCTAATGTCGGAAATGGCTTCATGATTTTTTTTTCACCTATCATCTAAAATACTATAAAAGCTAAGATCACATACATTTTCCATAGATAAAGGTCTTCGTAATATGTGAGCTGTACTTGTGAGTACAATTTGGTGTATTTCTTTAAGACAGAGACTAGCGGGAATCCCTTCAATGAGTTCATAGGAACCCTTTCCATTTCACTACAACTCGAATTATTGATAACTTTATGTGCCACACTTTTTAGATTTCCACTTCAAGGTCCCTTTACTTTGATAATTTTTTGAAGTCCCTTCAATATTGTCAGAGGTCCTATCGCTGTAACCGGGTCTGGGTGATCTTCATACCAGTTTCTAGCAGTTTCCTTCCCGTAAAAGTTGCATATTTTCAAGTGAAGTAATGGCCCACTCTATAATGCTCAGTTTTATATTCAGTTGGTGCTAACAATGTGCAACCTGATGAAAAAAAGGCACTTGTTTCTGGATATTTATCACAGAATTTGCATTTCGGACTATCACAGTTTCTTAGTATGTGTGCTTGATAATTTCTAGTTAGCAATCGTTGGTCCTGTGCAGCAAGAATAAAACCGTCGGTTTCAGATTTTAACACTGCACTCTGTATCTGCTGATGGCTACGGGGTTTGTCGACATCAGCTTCTTTGATGGGGACAGAGTATTGACCATAAAATGGTTCAATTTGCCATCGTTTCTGTATCTGTCCGGTTTCAATTGCTCTTGATTTTTTACGTTCTTTGCCGCTGCAATAGGCGTATTATGGTTTATATGATCATTTTTTACAGTTGAAATTCTCCCTAAATTTCGTTTTTTGCTTCTTTCATTACTGAATAAAGATTTTTCTTCCCCCCTTCCTCTTCTTCTTCTACTTCTTCTTCTGCTTCTCTCTCATCATCATCTTCTTCTTCTTCTTCTTATTATTATTATTATTAGTAGTAGTAGTAGTAGTAGTAGTATTTTATTTCCTTTGCTTTCTGCTCTGTATACGTTTCTTTCCGGGTCCCGCCCAGAGACCTAAGTTTAGAAATGGCATCATGACATTTTCCACAGACCAAGAAAAAAAAGTCTATAGATAACGCCCTTCGTAAGGTGTGGGCTGTACTCGTGAGAACAATTTTTTTTATTTCTTTAAGGCATTGGTTTACAGGAATCCCTTCAATGTGTCTACTGGAATCTTTTTCAACCAATGCATATTAAAATTATTAGATATTATTATTATTAATGCACGGTTCTTCTTTTGAAAGCGAATATCTGGTAGTGTAGCAAGATCTCTAAGGGATATGATCTGAAACCGTATATTTTATAGAATATTCGCAGTGACAGGAAAAGCAGATTTCTTAAGGTACGAGACACTAGGATTATTCCCAATTTCTCTATGAAATGCATTAAATTCAGTGGTAAATACTCCAAGGCAGTAATGATATCTGAGACAATAGTAGACTGAATGTCCCACATTCTGGGAAATTTTAATTCGAGGTATATCTTAAGTTTGTAAAGATGGATAAATGTGGGGCGAGATGATTTCGTTGTGTTAACACCACAGGAAAATGTGATGGTTACCGGGTTCAAAAATGCGATATAATAATTTGTTTTCCCTTCGCCTTAAAGCTCTTGGGAACGGTGCGAATTCAATAAAACTTCATAGAATCAGTAATTCTTCTATGCTGCTGCTAGTATGCATCATTACACAAAATATTTCATACTAGCAGATGTCCATTACGGATTCAACTTATCCGATTAAATGCCGGGTATGATGACCACTGTGACGCATTTGAATTAACCAAATTAATAATCTATCAATATTCGTTTATACAAAAATAAATATCATTCTTAAAGGGATAATCGATTAGATAGATAGATAGATAGATAACGAAAAGACTGAAAAACAGATAGACAGTAAATAAAAAGTATGAAATAGTGATCAATATATATTTTATTCATATTTATCGAATGTTTTAAATACAATCACGGTGGATGCTTAAATGAGAAGTTATTTACGCAACTGTCAGTGGATAGTATACCAATTTAAAAAAAAAAATGTACAAAGTCAGATACACTCATATCTTTCAACTTCATTTAGAAGGAAGACAGCATTGAATGATTTATATATAATTGGCACACACACATATTATTAACAATACATATATATATATATATATATATATATATATATATATATATATATATATATATATATATATATATATATATATATATATATACATAACAATCCTACAAACAACTGAGAAATATCCACGAGAAAAAGATAAACGAAAAGAACGATTTAAAGCACATTAAGTTTTCTTGGGAACTAGGAGAGGAGCAATATGACAAACGTTGCAAACATCTGCAAGGTATAAGAAGTTGTGGAGTCCCATGATAGCATATGTTCTGAACGGACATGAAACACTCGTTAGGAGATATCTGCAACTTACTTTTTATTTTATCTTTATATTTTATAATGGGTCGAAAAA
>OZ038477.1:19120225-19127725 GCA_964036315.1 Acanthosepion esculentum
TTATTGACTTTATCTATCCAAGAATAAGAAATGCTTTTGTTGATTAATGTTGACAGCTTTTAATTTTTTTTCTTTACAATGGGTATTGCTGAATATTTATGTGTTATGATGAAGAAACTATGTGATTGTAATTTTTTTGTTTTTTGTGCCCTGTACTTTTCGATAGCATTTCCTTTGGTATTATAAAAAAGTTTTTATACGAGGAACTGTTATGGTTGTATATCCTATATGAGAGAAGCTCATTTTTTAATTATTATTTACAGTGATACATTAATGATTTTGATTACAAGTAGAGTGAAGGATTTACACTCCAAATTTGTCATTAAAAATTATTTCATTTATTGATCTAACTAAGTAAAATATATTTCCTAATTTTCGAATACAGAACATGTTTAGAATAGCAAAGTAAAGGATATAAGTTATTTAATCTATTCAAACTACAATATTTCTCTTTGAGCAATACTGAAGAGAGAGCTACTTCATAAAATATTTCGTTTTGTCCCTAATGAGTAACAATTTAATATTTTTAAAGTAATACTTAATAAATGGTAAGAATAAATTAGATAATTATAACTAATTTATTTAGAAAACTTTTGGATCAATTATGGAATTATGTATATAACATATTGACAATGTATTTTACTCTTAAACTTATCATACTGACAACTGTTATATGATTGATTTTATGTTTCTAGCAAAAGCATTTTTATTCTATAAATTTAAGTTACCAGTTGATAGCAATAGGCTTGGTATTTGATAGTCAATTTTAACCTCTCTGCTTTTGTTGCAGTAGAAATACATTACAATTTATTGTTTCTATTATTCACCAAATACAAATCCCAAGAACGACTCAGTGTAAAGGTTTACTGAATAAGTTTGTTTTAAGGGCACACTAAAGCTAGTAAGTGGTACATAATATTAAGAAATGTGTGTTGACTGGTGCAACTATATTTTATTTGTTCATTTTATATTTTGTTTGTTTCTCACCGAAACTTTGTCGGAGGTGAAAGTAGCCATATTTATCGTGGCCACGCATAACAAAAAATAGAAATGAATGATTATCGTTTGGATAGGTAAGGTAAAGTTTGGAATATTCAAATTTTAGCTTTGGAACTAGGCTAGCTAAGTTAGCTATTACATTTGTGTTGCTCCTTTAGGTTAGGTAAAAAATGTATTTTGTAGAGTTTTTATTTTCTAATTTTTATTTCCTGGCCTTTCCCTTTCGTTTAGGCAGAAAGCATTCACACTTTAACTATGTTATAAGTTTACAACAGACCCAGTTAGAAGAATGTTTCTACAGCCATAGTTATGCGGCCGACCCTAATCTACCTAGTGCTATAGAATAATTATCACGGCTTTATTAAAAGAGCACATCATGATAATCCTGGCACCATTGTTTATCCGATTTCTGGGAGTGTATTTTGAAATATTATCTATGATGATGTGCTTGTTTTTATTCTTCCAAATTGAAATTATTTTCTCAAAATATTTTGTTGATAATGTAAACTTTTCAAAACACTGTAAATATCTGACTTAATTTTTTAAAACTAGAACATTGATATGAAATATATCCGTGAAGATTTTCGTTATAGATCGAAATGAAGGGTAACAAGAAAAAATAAAATGTTAAAACAGCGTGAATTTATTTTGCAATCATGTTTATGGTGGAAGTATGACTTGGCACAATCTGACCTCTTTCAGGTATTCGGAATTCTTTCCTCCATTTTTTTTTCCACGGAATTGTTGCAGTTGACCGCATTTGAAGGAATATTCTCCCGGTGAAGGTACCTTCGAACTAAATGTATTTTTCAAAGGAAAATAGCAAATAACACCTACCGTTAAAATATCACACACATGGCTCTTCTTAAACCGAACAAGTGATCAAAATATCAACAGATGTAGCATCATATCCGTACGTGTGCACACGATTCAATGTCCCGACAGTTTTCATATGAAAAGAAAAGTAACTAATCAAATTTGAAGAAATGTTAAACGACCACAATGCAATTTCTATTCAAGAGAGCGTCGGATAACTCATGAAGAGGCCTGTAAATAGTGCCAAAGTAAAAAAAGAAACCCAAACCACAAGAAAGAACATATATTTTTAAAGTTATCACATAGAATATAATGCACCTAAACATATATGAATATGTTTTTTTGGGAGGGGTGCGTTTCACCCCAGGCAAGGCGGGAAGCCACTAGCACGCAAGCGGTTACAGAGAGTTGGCGCTCTAAATAGTAATTGAGGAAAGGATGAAGAGAAGAATAGTGGACAGATCAAGGCATCTGGAGACGTCGATTGACATTACATTTGAATAGTTGGAGATTATAGCTCTCAGGGAAACAGGAAGAGGGAAGGGAGTTCCACAGGCGAGAGGTGCGATACATGAAGCTATTTGAGTTGAAGAGACTGCTACATTTAACCGTTTCGACAGTGAAAGGTTTGGTTTGGTTTGTTTTACAGCATATCAACCTCAATGAGTCATTTAATGCTGACAACTTTTTTTTTCTGGTAATATTTTTGTTTTGTCAAAAATATATTTCTGTTAATATTTTTTAAAAAACGTATTGCTGGTAATACTTTTTTTTCTCTTTAAAAATTTATTTCTGGTAATAATTATTTTACAGAGTATTTCTGGTATTAAAACCTATTTTTATACATTTATATTGCTTTTTACCTCAGTTTCGGGGTTAACTATTTGCCCATAGCTGGGACCCTAACAGATCCTACCACCCCGGGGTGAGGGCGGACCTGGGAACATCAGCAATTAAGAGGTGGTTCCACGCTCCTCAAAGCCACCTGATCAGAGATCTTGCTGTTGGACGTAGTTTATCGTCTTACCCTGGACGTGGATGTAGTTTATCGTCATACCCAGGACGGGACATGAAAGCGTGTGAGCGAGATGCCAGCTTAGAAGAATGCTTAAATTCATGAAGTTTGGGAACCGGCGAAAGCAGCTCCTCGGAGCAGTTACCATGTAAGTATTCGTAAAAAAGACAGAGCGAGGCGACGGCACGTCTGTGAGAGAGTGACTGAAGACGAGATGCCAGGTCAGGGCCAAAAGACATCAGAAACTATAAAACATTGGAGAGAGTAAATACTTCATTAGAAAATATATAAAGAAATCAGTGAAAATTAATCGTTGGAGAAAAAACTATATGTAACAAGCTTAAAAGAAATATGTAAAAACAGGATTGACAGA
This sequence comes from Acanthosepion esculentum, assembly GCA_964036315.1. NCBI lineage: Eukaryota > Metazoa > Mollusca > Cephalopoda > Sepiida > Sepiidae > Acanthosepion > Acanthosepion esculentum. The sequence goes on from OZ038477.1 coordinate 19,123,429, forward strand.
CGAAAGGAAATAATGTATTATGCGTCTTCCATATAAAATAATAACATCAGTAGAAATTAATTTAAGACAATATTGATCACCAAAACTAAGACTGAATGACGGTTTTAATAAATCATGTACAAAAAAAGCGCCTTTTTCAGAACGTAGATATAGATATATTTGTGGAACGTAGGATAAATACGTAAAAAGGAAAAATAATTATGGCATCCGTCACTCTCGAGCGACCACAGATTTGCGCCTGAAAAGTTATACCCCACCCGGGCGCAGGTGTGGACAGGATTTATTTTTTAATGAGAGATAGTCGGTTGCCCATGTAGGACTTTTCCTCTCTCCACGTCAACGATGTTGTCCAAAATAAAGGCAGCAGTCAATAAAGGTTGTCACAAGCACCGTCGTGGGAGTTGCCAGAACGAAACTGAACATGACATCGGACTGCCTTCTGGATTATGGCGCTGGATTTGAATTCAGAGTGGGTCTTCTCTTTATCTGGTTACCTATATACTGTCCTAATATTTGCCTATAGTTCTTTTAAACCCAGTTTCCCTTCTCCTAGACTGGCTGATATACATGGCTATAGAACTCAGTCAGTCTTGCATGAAAAATATTAGTAAGGCCAATGTCTTTAATTATTACACGTAGATACGCACCAAAAACTACAAATAATAAAACATAGAATAATTAGAAAGGCGAAAAATTTACATAATCCAGTACCAAGATGTTTTGGAATGTGTTCTGGGCAAAGTACCTAACATTTTGACACTTGCTGTCACTGAATAGCTTGTTTACAAAGGAAAACGAATGAAATATACATTATAATAATTTACATATCTTTAAATAATGGTATCTCGTTTCTTGAGAAAGAAACTTGAAATTCAGGTAATCTTCCACACTTACCTCTTATTTTAAATGCCAGATTATCAGTATCCAATGAAGATATGTGCATATGCATCTTAAGGAGATAATTTCATGGTAAGTGGAATCTAGAAAAAGACTTATGAAAGGATGTAAATTTAAAAGTGTAGGTGGATGCAAAAAAAAACCAGCTCAACGGGAAGAAAGAAAAGCAATCAGAAATAACTTAGATCACTGAGAGTAAAGAGAAGATACCCAATAAAACAAAGCAAAACGGTTTTAGTATAACAGATACAAAGAATAAGATATTTTCAGTTGTAAAACTGTTGAAACGTGTCAACCTTAAAAAGTAATGTAAATTTATATATCGGGAAGAAAATAGCGCAGTTGAAAAAACAAAAGAGAGTTAAAGAAGTAATGACGAAAGGTGATGAATTCAATCTGCAAAGCAGAAAGAGATGAATGCATCTCAAAAATAAATTTGAAGATTGGAAAACCTGTTGAAAAAAAAATAAGATGCCAAAGCACGATGGCAGTTGTGGAAAAAAGAACAATTGTATTGAGGAAAATTTTTACACATAAGATGAGAGTAAAAAATGGTGGAAGTAATGATCTGAATGGAAATTAACCAACGTAAATGGATTGAGTTAATAAAAACAGTTACAAAGTTTTGCAGAAAAAAAATGTGATAAAAGGATATACAATAAAGGAGGAAATTAATTTTTTACATTACATTTAATTGCTACAAACATTTACAGGAAATGTGCTAAAGGAAAAACTGACTGACAGCATGAGTAAACATTTACATTTTCGCTATAAAAATGAAATAGGATGTTTAAGAACTTGCCATTGTAAAAATTATTCCATTGAGGATACATTTAATTTGAGTTCTCGTATATATATATATATATATATATATATATATATATATAATGAAGAGGTTATAATGGTTCCAACGAGAGAAAAGTGTGTATTTTAAAAAGAAGAGAGGCACCATAAACTTCTTTGGTTGTCATGTGGATTTTTAAAAAAAAATATTATCCTTTATTTTTCATAATTTTACAACACGTGTTTCTGGTCTCGCGACCGTCTTCAGGTAAAGGGTGGATATTTCCACAAATTATTAAAAATAATTAATTTTTGCTTTATGTTTTTCAATGTTAAATATTCTCGATACGAGACATTCTCTGTTTTTGTGTTAGTAATCCGAATGTCTTTCTTGATATGGCAGTGAAGAGTTCTGAACGAAGGGTCATAAAACAATTAAGATTGGTTTGAGAAGTGATGAATTAGTTGTCGGTATCTTATCTTTTAATGTTTTAATGACCCTGTGTGTTCTTAGATCTATTTTCATTTTCGTGTGTTTCTATCAGCATGCGTGTATATATGTGTGTGTATATTTCCCCTCAATACATACACTGTCTCACTACGAAGAATTAGTAAACACATTTGTACACATACACATATAAATATATATATATATATATAGTAGTATTAACAATGCTCAATACACGTGCGGACAAACAAAAGTAAAAATAACATGTAGATATTTTAACTTTAAAAATTATGAGGTCTGTTGAACCCGCTTACCTTGGTTTCAAAATTACGGTATCATCAGGCGATTTTTAACAAATGACCACCTAACGCTTTTTTATTTTATTTTATTTTTTTACCGAAAATCTACATTATTATTTTCAAAAATAAATAAACAAACGGACAACATTGGGTATAATAAATAGGGAGGGGGAAGATGTGGAGAATGAAGAAGGAGAAGGAGGGGAAGAGAAGGAAAGAAAGCGTATTGAAAATGTATTGATGGTGTGTGGGGTGGGTAAAATATTTTTTTTTATCCAGTCTCATACTCACTTAAGAAATATTTTCTGATATATAAACAAGGACTTAAGACATAGAATTTCTGGTTTAAAAGATTCATTGAATCCAGAACTGTCATATTCGTTTTTTTTTTTTTCTTGATGGCAAAGGTTGCAAATATTGTTGCGATTATTGTGAGGAATTGCCTTTTTTTTTAAATTCTACGTTTCGTTTTTTTTTAAGTCCACACATGGTTACCTAGTTTGGTAAAGTATCTAAGATTTGTTAGCTTAAATGACGACCTATGGTTGTACATCTACGGTTGAAAGTACCTTCCGTACATGTGTGTACGTTCTATTTTGGCCATTAATATCTGTTAAGTATCAGATATTAATGGCCAAAATAAAACTTATATATGTATGTAAGCATGAGATAAATGAGGAATAAAAAAGAAAAACTGAAGTTTGACCCTTCAAAATTAAAGATCGTCAGGACAAGTCCAATCTTTATTCTTTATCTTGTGTATCTCGTGGTTCATGGCTTAGATATGGAGATCTCGTAGTAGGAGAATTTTTTCGGTTTGTTTTTTTTTGTTTGTATTTTTCTAAGGTCGTATATACATGTCATCAGGATACAATATTAGTTATTAAATAACACAGAGACATGAAATCGTAGAAAAGGGGAAAATCGACACTTAAATGGGGTATGTTTGAAGGAAGACACTGTATACAGATTCGAAGTTGAGGTGGAGGGCCTCCCGATGATGAATTATATTGGTAAGACTGACCGCACGTTTAAAATTATGATGGGATATTTGCATGTCAAACATATTTAATAACTAATAAAGAACCCGGACAGCAGTCACATCCGGGCTAAAAAAGAAAAGAAAAAATAAACACCAAATTTAAGCTGTACACCACGAATTACACAAGATATATCGAAACGGGACTGACTATCCTGAATTTCTTGGGAGTATTTCATTTAAGTTCCGATTTCATATATACTACGTTATATTGAGAACTTTAAATATGATATTTATTAACAAATTTATCACAAACATATTATAAACCACTACATATATGTGCAGACACACACGCACGCACACACGCGCTCGCGAAAGGGCGCGAGCACCCCCTCTCATATATATATATATATATATATATATATATATATATATATATATATATATATATATGAATGAAAGTATAGGGTGACCCCAAAAAACGGGACCTTTTTAACAATCCAATAAAACCAAGAGTGATGGAAGAAAAATATTTAATTCACAGTAATTGAAACCTTAAAACATGCCATTTAAGAAACATTGGTTGAATTCTCATTTTTTTTAAATTACGTCCTGTAGATGCGTCCTCCTGTACGAATGCATTCTTGAAATCTGCTGTTGAGATTCCTCATTGACTGCTGCAACATCTCAGCTGGGATACTGTGAATTTCATTCTCGTTACTAAAATGGCGAAATATTTACTTGCTCAAGGTCACTGTCTCGCATTGTTGCCACTTGCTCATGTCTGGCAATACGCACTTCAAAAATTCCCGTTTTTGGGGGGTCACCTTGTATTATTGACCTTACATAGAATTACAACCTACATTCTTTTCAACGCCCTCTCGTTAGCAA
>OZ038477.1:19132725-19177725 GCA_964036315.1 Acanthosepion esculentum
TGATGAAGGCAGCTACAACATAAAACCAACGACCTCTAAACGTCATTTTATCTCATTCTTCCCTACCTGATTGGTGAACAGTACGTGGAACACTGGGCTAAAGACTGAGTTTGGTAATGAGAATATTACTCTTCGCAGTAGAAATTTACTAGCGCAGTCCGGTGATGTTTTCTTCCTATCGCCCGCAAATGATGGTGGAGTGCTTGGGTAGGAAATTCTCCGAAATCTAAGTGAACCAAACCATGAGATTATATTTTGTGAGATTCGAAACCAAGTCTCATAGAACACATATTTTTGCGAGATTATACGTTCTATAAAATAATAAAATTATTAGCTAGCCTCCGTCTCCTGTGAGACGTGTCTATTTGTAAATAATATATATATATATATGGTGTATACTTTGACAGCAAATTTTCCTTTCTCATATCTGCTTAAAAGACCACGGAAATGAATCTTTAGAGATTTATTTAATTTAATATTTTTTTTGTTGTTGTTAGTTTAAGTTTGCAGATGTATTTCCCGATAGAGTTGATTCAATTATTTTCCTAACTTTGGGATGAAGAAGTTGTTGTTTAAAGGGGAACTTGTTTACTTTCAACAGCATATTATTTTGATCTATATATGTGAACGTATACCAATATATCCCGAACATGAGACGTAGTTATAAATCTGCAATTTTATCTGAAATTGTCAATGTATAATTTTCGATTGATATGAACAATAGTCAGTCCATTTCCAATGGTTTGCGTGGGGAAAATGTATATTTTTTTTGTATAAAATAAATACAAAACAATCGTTCATCGATGTACCTACAAGTAAGAAAATATATATATATATATATATATATATATATATATATATATATGTACTATTATTATTAAAAGTAATACTACTATTAATACTACTATTAATAATAATAATAATAATAATTTCAAACGAGTTATATTCGACTTGTTACCAGTTTCAACCTCAAAAAAGACAGAACAGCTAATCGTGTTTCATTATATATCAGACTTTCTCAAAAGACTATACCTGCTCACCCTTTCGTATCCAAAACGCGAAAACTAAAACTACAAGCATGCCAAAGTAATCTCAAAACGTACCAAAATATTAAGAAACAGGAAAATATATTCTGAAATATAGAAAAGAGTACTGAAGTCTTGGGTTATATCACTCCTATTATAGCATTGAATGATGGATGAAGATGAAGAAGGGTTTTGAATCAACAGTAATATTGTTATATATATTTTTTAAAAAATATCATTTAACATTATTTCCTACTACTCCAAATAGCGTAAAAAACTGCTTAATACATGTTAACCTCTAAATTAATCCTAAATATGTAATACAATCCAGAAAAAAGCATGGCTTAATCATTCATCTTGATAATAAATTATGAGAAAACAAGCTATATGATCGCAAATTTGAATTTGTTTTCCAACAATGCTATATCATCTGAAGAACAATGGAAAATTGTTTTTTGGGTAAAATTTGATCCCGTAATTTCGCTTACTTTCAGAACACAGGGTTATCTGCAAGAATAGTCCGACTTGTGAATTACAAATTGGAGACACTAAAATCAAGCAAATACAAAATTGTAAATATCCAGGAAGAAAATATCACACCGAAATCGGAAGGCACACCGGGTTAGCGAAAGATTCCTTCTCAAAAGGTACGAAAGTAGAAAGAAACAGGAAAATATCGTTTGAAATAAAGAAAAGAGCACTGCAGTCTTAAGTAATATCAGTTCTCTTATATAGCATTGAATGCTGGACGATCTCATCACAGTTGAAGAAGGGTTTTGAGTCAACAGAAATATCGTTGCTCAGTATAACATGGACTAACTATGTGAGCAACGTCGATAGTTTAGAGGAAATAGAAACAAAAGGGAGACTTAGAATATGAAAGAAACAGTTGAAATTATCAGGGGAAATAATGAGGAACGATTTGACGCTAAGCGAACTTATAAAAGGCAAGAGAAACAAAGGAAAGCATCGTATTATCTACCTATCGAGAGTGTGTAAATTGCTGGAAGAGCAGAGATTAGGAGAGACAGCAAATGACAAATTTTATGTATAAAGGATAAAGAATGTGGAGACCGTACGTCCTGAAGTGATATGGTGTATAAAACCAAATAAGCCTAAAGGATTATTTCTTCACATGATGAAATATTTGGTGACGTAGCTTACTGAATATGTAAAAGATTTAGTTAAGTTCGTGTTACAAATATCCGTCTGAGTAATTCTAATCGCTACAGAACATATTCCAGCAGACATATCGCCCGGTTCACACTCCTTCTCCTGTCTTTGGGACAAATGCAGAGAGTTATCATTTGTTTCGTATTTAGGATTGGATTTCAGATTCCCTCTAAAGTTTTCTCATTCTCTTTCATTTCCAGAAACTCCTTCCGTCATAGTGGCGTTATCGTCTTGCTTGACTGAAAGGATTTTTAAAAAAGGACAGCAGAGTGGCAATAAACACAGTGGTAAAATGGTTAACTGTCTGAACTTTCCGAGGGAACTGAAAGAAATAATATAAATCACGAATATTTCAGGGTTGTCGACCATTCTTTTACATGTTGAAACAATAGGAAGTACATAACGTCTGGAAATAAATAATTTATATCTTCCTAAAGAAATCTAAGAGATTACTATAGAAGTGAAGAGATATGCTGTCACTCGAACTTCATATACGACTGATGTTCATAAACTGGTGCATGTAATTCGAAGCTGGAATAGTGATAGGTATGTTATACTAGACCACTCACTATATTGCACGATGGATCGGAGATTACCTCTTTGCAAGCGTAAGAGCCTAAATCTGTTTGAAAAGCGATCAGATGATGAATACTCTTTAAAGTCTTCGAAAGCTTTATTCTGTTAATGTCATATTCAGATGAGGATGTTCGATAGCCCGGCAGGTCATAGGGAGGTGAGACAACGTAAACGACTTCATATGGTGGGGAAATGGTGAAAGGCTGCAGTCGCCTGACTGTGCCCCCAATGTTAATACATTGCTTAAGATCTCAAGGATTAAGACTTGATAAGGCCAAATCATTTCGCCCTGTCCTTTACCACTGTCGGAAAGTGGTGATCACAGACAAGTAAAATGGCCGATCACGGTTCTGTTTGTTCGTCTGTCTGAGCTGTTGTCCAGTGATAGCCGTATGATAAATAATCAGGAACTATAGACGACAGAGTTAACTGCCTTTTGATGTACAAAGAGATACTCTACTTTGGTAATAGTAGTGGCAGTAGTCGTAGTAGTAATAATAATCTTCGTTTTATAAACAAAATGATTTACCTTATTTTACAAGTAAATGGTAATATTAGCCGTTTACGTACAAGGACACATTTGATATTCCTTGACCGACAGTCAGTACAGCTGGAGGTTGAAATTTATAGTATTTCGTTTAAAAAAAATTATTCAGGTAATTACTTTCCTCAAATCCAAGAGCTGTTAGGTCTCTTTTCAGTATTAATGGCGGTTTCCTTCCTAACCTTTTGTTTGAAGTAGTGTGGAAATTTAACATCCTCGTTTTGTCATTATTTTCTCTTCGAGTTACAAATGAAAATGAATAATAATAATAATAATAATAATAATAATAATAATAATAATAATAATGATAATAATAATAATAATAACAAAAGCACAGTTGCTACCTAGTGCATGGTTGAAAGCTGAAACTGAAGGTTTTATCCCTGCTGCACAGGACCAATACTTGTTAACTAGAAATTATCAAGCACATATACTAAAATATTGTGTTAGCCCAAAATTCCGATTATGTGATAAATATCCAGAAACAATTGATCATCTTGTATCAGGTTGCACGATATTGGCACCCACTGAGTATAAAACCCGGCATGACAGAGTGGGCCAATATCTGCACTAGAAAATTTAGCAACTTTTGCGGGAAGGAAACTGAAAGATCTGGTATGAACACCACCCAGGCCCGGTTACGGAGATAGGGTCTGTTAAAATTCTATGGGACTACACAATACACACTGACAGAACAATTAAAGTCAACCGCCCAGACATTGTTATTAAAGACCACAATAAAAAAAACGGCCTCCTTTTGGTACGGCAGTCCATGCAGAGTGCAATGTATATCTGAAGATATTCAAAAAGCTGTCAAATACAAGGACCTTGAAATCGAAATCTCAAAAATGTGGCACATAGAAGCATCAGCAAACCCTGTTGTAGTTGGAGAACTAAGATTGGTTGGAAAAGATTCCAGTAGACTAATTGAAGGGATTCCTGGAAGCCCATGCCTCAACGAAATACAAAAAAAATTGTTCGCACAAGTACAGCCCACACTTTACAATGGGCTTTATCTATGTAAAATATATGTTCTTTTTTTGTTTTTTCAGTGGAAGGTGTCATGATACCATTTTTAACTTTAGGTCTCTGGGCGAGACCCGGAATGAAATGTGTACACGCCAGAAATCAAAGGAAATAAAAACAATAATAATAATGAAATCGAAATCTCAAAAATGTGACACAAGCGTGCATCAACAATCCGTGTTATAGTTGGAAAACATTCCAGTATACCCATTGAACGGATTCCTGGAAACCCATGCCCTTATGAAATACAAAGAATTATTCTCACGAGTACAGCCCACACATTACGAAGGGCTTTATCTATGTAAAATATATGTGTGTGTTTATTTTGAATTTGGTCAGTGGAAAATATCATGAAAATATCATGATGCCATGTCTAACCTTAAGTCTCTGGGCGGGATCCGGAAAGAATCGTGTATACACCAGAAATCAAAGGAAATATACGACTACTACTACTACTACTACTACTACTACTACTACTACTACTACTACTACTACTACTACTACTCATAATAATAATAATAATAATAATAATAATAATAATAATAATATAGAAAAGCACAAAATAAAACCAATTAGTCATCGGCGATAATGACGGGAAGATAAAGTGGAGCGAAATTAATTACAAAGTCAAATAATTTGCAGAAAGAGTAAGATATGTTCAGATAAATCTCAGAATTGAAAATCGTCGGTTAGCGTTCATTCTTTTTTAGAAGGGCCACCATGAATGGATGTTGGTAGGGGTTGTGCTATCATAGGGTAATAATATCGGGAAGACAAAATACATATGTATAAATACCCGGGAAGGCGAATCAGAGAAATATACCGAGCAGTAGCTCAAATTGTCTTAAATTTTGTTTTTGTTGCACTCGGGAAATTTTCGAAAATTCTCTTCGCCTCACAGGTCGATTCGAGGCTACATGACCTCATAGGGAGTGTCAAGATGTCATCAGTGCCTGGAACAGCGGATGTACTGAGGGAAGTATTGTCTCTTTAAGCTGCTATTAGAAGTAGGGATATAGTCATCATACTCCGACTGAAAGATCTAAAAATCAAAGACGATACTAAATAATAATAATAATAATTCCAGCTGATGTTGGAGCTGTCGGATTGATTGAAAAAGGGTCCGATAGAATCATTGAATGGATACTTGGTAGCTATTCTTTAAAGAAATATGTTAAAAAATTGTAGTCACAAGTATATCTCACACATTGCAAAGAGATTTATATATGTTAAATGTGTTTTGGCGTTTTTTTTGTCAAATTTGGTCAGGGGAAAATATGATAAAGCAATTTTTGGCTTTCATCTCTGGTTGGGACCCGAAGGTAATTTGTATACGACAGAAATCCAAGGAAATAACAATACTACTACTACTACTATTAATAATAATAATAATAATAATAATAATAATAATAATAATAATAATAATCAGGAGGAATGACGATTTTACAAGTGGATGATTGAATAGACTACATTAATAGAAGAGAAATAGCGAAAATGACATAGTAAAACCAAATAGTCTCTGACAGTAATAAATATAAAGGCTGTAAAAAAGGTCAAATGAAGACGAAAATTTATCAATAAAGGAAACCATTCGGATAAATCAAAAAATCTCCACAAAATCACATTGGAAATAAGAGCTCTTGACTTAGAACAGCAAAGACCACGCGGAATGATAATAACAATAAGAGATAGTCAAGAAAATGTTGATATTATTCCGCCCACAGCTGTCAAAAAAAATATTTTAAATAATCCAATGAGAGTAACAGACGTGCGGAGAATTTTCATTCAACTTAAACGAGTATAATAGCAATGAAATGCAAAAATTTCCTTCAAGAGAAGTACAGAAATTGAAATACCCTGATGTGCCACGTAACCGATTGAAAAGGTTTCTTTTGGAAAGGTAAAGTTTAAAAAAATACTGTAATGAGTAAAAAGCTGAACATTACGTGAGAACTGACAAATGTGTTGAGCAGGAATATGACAGAGATACATGGAATTAATTTAGAATTTTTGAGAATAAATCTGAAGAATTTGACAAAATGCATTAAAGAAATGTCAAGGTTAGGAAAAAAGCCAAATTATCAGTTTATTTTATTAAGTCATTTCTCAACTATTTTAATTTACAACTCTTTTCAGCTCTACTAGGTTTTCTCTCTATTATCTCTCATTGTCAGTTTTCTTTCAGTATATATATAGTTATAGAGACAGAGAGGAAAAGATATTATATATATATATATATATATATATATATATTTATATTCGGTTGAGCTCTTTGGGAATGAAGCGTGGGTTTGTAAACAGTGACTATTAAAGCTAATATAGCAAGACTCTTTGGCAGAATTGAGTCACTGTGAGTCACTGTGTGTTTATAGAAATCTAAAAATAAATACGCTAAAATTAACCTTCATCCCTGCCGTGCGCGGACGGCTTAGTGGGAGAATTTCCGACTGACGCCAATTCAGTCGAGTTTCGAACCTAGCTAGAGGCAACCGGACGTCTAGCCACACTGATGAGCTGTGATACAGCGAAACAGTCTGTTTGTGGATGAAAATAATATACATATATATATATATATATATATATATATATATATATATATATATATATAGCGAGAGAGAGAGAGAGAGAGAGAGAGAGAGAGAGACGGACAGACAAACAGAGTAAACGGAAATAAACTTTATATTGGACTGTTAGTTTCTACGCCGGAAGCGAATTGTGTAAATTATTACACACACAATCGCCCATATATATATATATATATATATATATATATATATATATATATATATATATATATATATGTGTGTGTGTGTGTGTGTGTGTGTGTGTGTGTGTGTGTGTGTGTGTGTGTGTTTGTGTGTGGGGGTGTGTACACAAAAATATATAATATATAAATATCTTATCTATTTAAGATCCTGCTTCCTGGTCAGGGATTCCTATGCTAGATTATATCTGTAGAATTATGAATTGCTCATATCAATGCATTTTAAAATGAGTATCTGTAATGAAGATCGCTGAACAGAAACGTAAGTTACTCACTTTATTTATATTTGTTGTAATTATTTAAGTTTTAACTGAAAATATTTATATTTGTTAGCATTGACTAATTATAAGTTTCCTTGAATCAATATATATGTATGTATGTGTGTTTGAGTGTGTGTGTGTGTGTGTGCTCCATTATTCAGGTACTTTAATAAATAGGGACTGCTCTCTATAACTGTATTTCATTAGATAGATAGATAGATAGATAGATAGATAGATAGATAGATAGATAGATATATAGATAGATAGAAATGAACAGAATGGGATAGTCAGAGAGATAGAGAGAAAGACAGTAGTCTGGAACGTTAACATCTTATATAACATAATAATAATAATAATAATAATAATAATAATAATAAGGATAGATAGATCTGAACAGTGAGATAGATAGATAGATAGATAGATAGATAGATAGATAGATAGATAGATTGGATGAGGAGAGAGAGATATCTGAACAGACTGAGATAGATAGATTGGATGAGGAGAGAGAGAGAGAGATCTGAACAGACTGAGACAGATAGATAGATAGATAGATAGATAGATAGATAGATAGATAGATTGCATGAGGAGAGAGAGATCTGAACAGACTGAGATAGATAGATAGATAGATAAATAGATAGATAGATAGATAGATAAATAGATAGATAGATAGATAGATAGATAGATAGATAGATAGATAGATTAAAACGTAGTGAACTGTTGTGTATTGCAAAAGGAATAAAGTTTTCTATATATTGCACCGTTTTGAACTACCATGGAAACCTTTTCTCACGTCGGGATGTATTGTAAATATTTGGGCGACTTAAAACTAGTCTCATACACCAATTCCCCTATTCGGTTTTGGGCCAGACAAAACTTAGTCAATGCCCTGTTTTTTAACGTTCGTTCAAAGTGTAGATAAAAAAAGTTTTTTTAAACGCTATTCCAGAAAAGAATGATTTTGTGAACGCCATGAAAAAAAATAGAAAAGATAAATCAAAACAAAGATTTAGAGAAGAAGAGGAAAGAAAGGAATAAAGACAAAGTAGAAGAGCTACAAAAAAAGGATGGAATGGCTGTAAGTAAGAATGAAGCTGAAAAGCATCGAATGTTTTCTTTCTTAGGTAGACACGCATTTTGCACGACAAGCAGTGGTCTTTGCTCAAACTCACATAAAAGCTTAAATAGCGAATGCAGTCTTTTCAAGGTGGGAATGCCCTTCCATACATTGAATTCTATACAAGAAATTAATCATTTTGTGAAAAGGAAATATATGAAGTGGAAAAATGTTGAAGGAAAAATAAGGACAAAGCATCATAAACTACTAAAAAAAAAGGAGGGGAATCAGGATAAATCAGATAAGATTAAGAATGTGAAATATTTTGGTAGTTAATCCAGCGATTTGTAACAAATCAAGAGTTGTTTGTCCGAAACCAAATCATGAATGCATATAACATTGTATTCTATTTTCCATCCTGGATTTACCGTCATCTCCGTAAAGTATTGAGGCTACACTGTTTTCATATTAAGGGCCGTCGCTTCATCATGGAGTGATATAAAATAAATTAAAACCAAACAGCGTTACTGTGAGTTTTTTTTTTTTTTTTAAAATAATGTCCTATTTAAAACAAACATGTTGTATTTTAGTATATTATTATAATAGTTGCCTGAAATATATTTACTCATTCTTAATGATAAATGTGTACACCTTTTTAATATTATATCAATCCCTTTCAGAATGTAACATAAATATTATATAGCCTTCATCCTGAACATGAAAGAAGAGATGCATTTACTTTTTTGCATGGGCACAAAAGCTTGGCCCTAATTTTTCTGGTTTCTGAAGTTCCTCAGCGGGGATACGCGTTTTAACGATGAAGGTGGTACGGGACGCGTATCTGCAAGGGAGGATCAACATCTGAAAACAATAGCCAGACACAGCCTACGTCAAACGGTCAGAGAAATGTCTCAGAGAATGAGTGTCAATATTTCAACAATATCGGATCATCATATAATTGAAGAAACCTGAAGAAACTCGATAAATGGCTTCATTGAAACTCGATAAAAGTCGAAGTCTTTCACATGTGGAAGTGTGTTCGATGTTGCTTTCTTTGTTTGTTTGTTTGATTTAAGCATTCCAACCCAAGCAAGGCGGGAAGCCACTAGCACGAAAGGGGTTACAGAGAGTTGGAGCGAGAGCAAAGATGAGTGATAGAGGAAAGGATGAAGAGAAGTTTAGGGGATAGATCAGGGCAGCTGGAGATGTCGATTGACATTACATTTGAATAGTTGGAGATTATAGCTATCAGGAAAACAAGAAATGTGGCGGGAGTTCAACAGACGAGAAATGCGAGACATGAAGCTATTGGAGTAGAAGAGACGGCTATATTTAACAATTTCGACAGTGAAAGGGTGAGAGCGAGATGCCAGCCTAGTCGAACGCTTAAATTCATGAAGTCTGGGAACGAGTAAAAGCAGCCCATCGGAGCAATTACCGTGAAAGTATTTGTAAAAAAAGACAGAGGGAGGCAACGGCACGTCTGTGTGAGAGCGGCTGCAGACGAGATGCCAGATAAGGGCTAGTTACATTGCATATCCGTCTTTGGATTTTATCAAGCACCTTGAGACAAACATAATGGGCTCTGGTCCATAAATGGCGTCAATACTCCATGCAAGGGCAAATGGTTGATTAGTAGATTTGAAGGATCGACTCCGGCGAGAAAAGTTTCCTGGCGTGGCACAGGGAGCCGTCTTTCCTTAAGGTGGACTAAGCTATTTACTCAATGTATTCGTTTCATCTCAATTCAGCAGACAGTGTGAGACCGAGCAGTCGCAAAGAGGTGCTCTCGTGGAGTTGAGCGTCAGACATTCTAATGAGAGGCAGGGATAGTTCTCTGTGGTGAGTAATAGTTAGCAGTTTTGTTTTTGAAACATTAACCTTAAAGTTAACCAGCCAATTCCTGCCCCAGTCCACAACCGATTGGTGGTACTTCGGAGAAATTCGAATGTTCCATTTCTTGGACGAAAATAACTTGCGATGAGAAATGGATACTTTATGATCATCTTATACACATCCGAAAACCGAAATGGCACCAAAGGATCATGGTCACTGTCTGCTAGCGTTATCCATTAAAGCTTTCTGGAATCTTACCGGAACATCACCCCTGAAGTTTACCGGTAGCAGCTGGATAACATTCACATTCATTTAAACAAAATACAACCGCTACTGGTTAATCGACGAGATTCAATTCTGCTTCAGGTCAATGCTCGCCCACATGTTGCAAGGATGACACTTCAGTAGGTCCGCAACTTGGTATACGAGACATTGTCACGTAAATAAACTTGTAACTCGATTGCTGCAATGCATATATATTTAGAGTCTCTATTTTATCCGATTTAAACACAGTGTAAATATATTAATTCTGGAATAAATGGTGATTCTAAAAATGGACATAATTTTCCGAACAACATAATACTGTATATTTAGTTCCATCCTGACTAAATTCTCTGGCAATTATTGTTTTCTGCCTGACCAAAATAAGATAATACAATCCTATAGTTATATACTTACTGTTGGATCTCAAGTTTGTACTTGAAATAAAAGGCAGGGTTCTGAATATATATATATATATATATATATATATATATATATATATATATATATATATATATATATATATATATATATATATGTATATATATATATATATATATATATATGTATATATGTATATATATATATATATATATATGTATATATATATATATATATATATATATATATATATATATATATATATATATATATATATATTAATAAATGGACAAAGTCCGACAATTATTTTAAGACATTTTTTTTATGTTTATAATTTCTTTTTATAGATAAATCGACCTCGTTGACTGAAACTCTCTTCTGTGGCACAATAGGTAAAGCAGGTCAGGCTATTTGACGGTTCCGTATAGGATACAGGTTCGATTCCTGTCGGAGGACGAATATTTTCTACGGAAATTTATTGGACATTCAGGCCGGTAAATGTCGTTAGTACTGTTTATTATGAGCAGAGCATTTACTTAAATATTTGTATCAATAAAAAGAACGTATAAACATAAAAAGGTCTTATATATATATATATATACACACACATATATCGTCCGATTGTTGCGTTTCGTGTCATTTCTGGATTGTGGTTGTCGGCATCAACAGAGAAATTCAAGGATAGACAAATTTTTATCAAGCTACATTTTATTTTTATTGTGTGCTTGGGGATGCCATAGTTGCCGTTTCTTGTAGAAAACGACATGAAAGGAAAGAGAGGAAGAGAAAAAAAGAGCACAATCTAATATGTCAGCCGACTACGATCTTCTCTAATTGCTTGACATTATCGGTGTTTCGAATCTTCTGTGATTCTCATTCAATCCACGCCGTTGCTACCCCAATGGGTACACAACAATCCTACTGCCACAAACACACTATTTGTTATCAATATATTTTCAGTTATTAATTATGTTTAGACAAAGACAACTAATATTTCGGCCTTAAATCCACATCAATACAATAAGGTTTCTAATCAATTTTACAATCCAGCTGACACATTCCTTCTAAGTTCGTAGCAGTGAATTTCATTTGCCCCAATACTAACTTTTTCGAATGGTCATTTGACCGTGAAATTTATACTAAATTAGGTGATTCTATTTTATGTATAGTAGTTTATTTCTATATGATAAAAATACTTGAGAACAAATGAGTACATTTTTTAACAAGATTTTCCCTGTTGAAACCAGTGAAAACCAGGGAATCTATTGTCATTTGTTGCAAAGGATAACAAGAAATATATATATATCTATATATATATATATATATATATATATATATATATATATATATATATATATAAAATTGACCGGTTAATGAAATTTGAGAAATAAAAAGGAAAAGGTCATACGCCATCATCCATAATACACACCCCTGAAATTCTGCTGAAAGCGTGGGTAAATGTTTCTACTCAATCATAATACGCACCCTTTATTTGGTAATCAAACTATATAAATTGTACCACTCCAATTCCATTACAGCCAACGTTTCCTAAAAAAACGATTTTAAACATAGAATAAAATTATTTTAATTTGGTTTTATCATAATTCTAATTTTATTTTATAGCATTTTTTAAAGATCTTTTGTAGCTGTGCATAAAACCCACTCCAGAATTTGCTTATTATTTTTAAAGAAACATGCGTATTATACATGGGTAATTACTGTTATAAATATAATCAATCTTATTGCGAATATTGTTATCTTGTCTTTTTTTCCTCAAATATAATTAACCAGCCTATTAAATCTACCTATTATCAGAGGCACTCGTGCACCACTTTTCGTTTTAATCATCTCTACTCTCTCTCTGTATATATATATATATATATATATATATATATATATATATATATATATATATATATATATATATATTCGTTTAAGTTACAAAATTCTAAAAAATAAATATGAATTAATGCAGAAGACATTTTAAATATTTAATTTATTTACGCATCTATTTTGGATAGGAAAATATTTAAATGATTTTATTTTTTTTATTTTTTCCCTTGCTTTCAAACAATCATGGAATCAAGCTAAAATATTAAGCGACATTATTATTCGAATGTCAATTTAAGTGAAAAATGTTTGCGGAAAAATCTCGTCATTATTGCAAATAAACAAAAATCAAATTAACTGGTGTCATTTTTAAAGTATGCAAAATTTGAAAAATAAAATCACTATTCCTGTATGAACATTGCTTTGCTCTTATTTCGTCCCTGTTCCTTTTTTGTTTAAGTAAACCATTCGAGGAAATGAATATTAGATTTTACGCTTTCGATGAAGCCAATTTTTCGGGGGTAATTAAATTCGCTGCTATAATTGCCTCCGTTTTGCACTCAGGGTAAGAGTTTGTTTTTGTTAAAATTGGTTGCCTGATTCTGTTTAGCGGTATATCAAACTTTATCGGTAATTTAATGACGAAATCTAAACATTTTTGTACGTAATTTTATACTTTCAACTACAGATATTTTGTACATAATTTTATATTTTAAACTACAGATATTTTTACATAATTCTATACTTTCAGAATAAAATTAAGTCTTTTAGATATATAGTTTATAGATAATAAAATGTTTTGTTGGTGATTTTACTGTAAAAAAATGTATTTTTATAGCTTTTTACTGTAGCATTCGATGAATTTTAATATAAAATTGTATTGGTCATTTTACTATAAAATTGTATTAGCCATGTTACTATAAAACTGTATTCATCGTTTTACTATAAAAAAGTATTGGCCATTTTCTACAAAATTGTATTGGTCATTTACTATGAAAATATATTAATAATTCTACTATAAAACTGTATTGGCCATTTTACTGTAAAAATGTATTGATCATTTTAGTATAAAACTGTATTGATCATTTTACTATAAAATGTATTGGCCATTTTACTATTAAATTGAATTGGTGATTTGCTATGAAAATATATTGACCATTCTACTATAAAACTGTATTGGTCATTTTACTGTAAAAATGTATTCATCATTTTAGTATAAAACTGTATTGATCATTTTAGTATAAAACTGTATTAATCATTTTACTATAAAAATGTATTGGCCATTTTACTATTAAATTGAATTTGTGATTTGCTATGAAAATATATTGACCATTCTACTTTAAAACTGTATTGGTCATTTTACTGTAAAAATGTATTGATCATTTTAATATAAAAATGTATTGAGCATTTTAATATAAAAATGTATTGATCATTATAATATAAAACTGTATTGATCATTTTAGTATAAAACTGTATTGATCATTTTACTATAAAAATGTATTGGCCATTTTACTATTAAATTGAATTGGGGATTTGCTATGAAAATATATTGACCATTCTACTATAAAACTGTATTGGTCATTTTAATATAAAATTCCATTGATCATTTCATTATAAAAATGTTTTGGTTATTTTCTTATAAAATGTATTGGTTACTTTACCATAAAAATGTATTGATCCTTTTACTATAAAAATGTACTGCGGATTGGACTAGCTTGGACTAGGATTAGCTTGGACCTTAACAGGTGCTACCACCTCGGCCTAGAGTAGAATTGGGAACAAAAGTGTTAAACAGCTGATTCCACGCTGCTGGGTGTGGTTTATCTTCATACTCAGGATGATCTTTGTTTAAAAAAAGAAATAAAATAATATTTCATGGATTTTCATTATAATTATATTTTACACCATCGGGTCCAAGCATTATGTAAAGCCCTCCAAATATAATATCAACATAGCATAAAATTTACTCTTATATTGTCTTGTGCCAGACTATATACACGAAAATTGAAAAAGAGAAGAAAATTCGAGAAAGAAAAAAGAAATAAATGAAAAAGAATAAATAAAACCAGACGGACATTAAGAAAATATATATGAACCAATTCTTTAGCGGATAGGGCATCAAACGGAATATAATAGAAATAATCCGTCCCCCTCCTCTATCTTCTCTCTTGTTTAATTTCTTTTATTCTAAGACGACTGCCTTCTCGCTTCCACACTTACCTTCATCGTGATTTCCTTGTTTTTGCCAAGTAATATGCGAGACGCGATCTCTGAGTTGGTATAAAATTGTCTTTCCTCACCAATCACTGGCCCT
The DNA here is from genome assembly GCA_964036315.1 of Acanthosepion esculentum. Lineage (NCBI taxonomy): Eukaryota > Metazoa > Mollusca > Cephalopoda > Sepiida > Sepiidae > Acanthosepion > Acanthosepion esculentum. Next base: position 19,147,770 of record OZ038477.1, read on the forward strand.
TGGTCAATCCAAACTCTACATATTTCAGTAGCTTTCCAAAACAGAGAAGAAAACATACGTATTTATAAACGATCTATACAATCCGAGAAATTCATTTTGATGTTGCTGCCAATTCTTTCTTTTTTTTTATTTCCAATAACATTTGTAGTGAACAAAGGTTTTTTCTTCCATTATTCTTTTTATTTAAAACTAGTCGTTATGTGGCACATCAGACGGTCTTGCTGTGAAGGTGTGGAAAAACATCGCAGCAAACTTTTCAGACGCAATGTCCTGAACCTTTTTCCCATTTCAGCTTTGTAATCGATCGTTCTTAAATAGCGTAAAAGGAAAATTCTGACTCAAATATAAAAGACATGTATTTTGGTTTCTGAATATTTGTTCTTCGTGCACATATGATCATGTGTTTACAGTCATTCTTTATCTCGATTTTAGTAAACGTAAAGGTTTACGTGTTCAAATTCCGACCTAGTCGAATGCATAACACTTTATCAAAATTTAAAAAAATTAGGTATGATTTTAATTTTCTCGTATATTTATACACCATGTCAGTTTAGGTCAACGGTGATCTAAGTTTTCTTTCTGTTTTTTTTTTGTGGCTCGAAGTAGCATTTGAAAATCTACAGTGAATATAACGTTTATTTATTTGCAATTCATTCAAACAAAACTATTAAGTAGGTTACTTGTTCTTGTGTCGGAAACCTACCACCCCTCTTGAAGATGAATTTGTCTGCGTCTAAAGACTTTAAATAGCGGCACGTCGAGAGACATTGGGCGAGCGCGAGAAGGTTCTTGGCTGAGCTAGTTAGAGACTACTCAGGCGATTTCTGTACCTTTTACCAACCAATAAAACCCTTTTTATTGTTACGTGTTATTTGTCGTTTGTCTCTACAAACCCCAAACCAACATCATAACACTTGTTATATTCTTCAGTGTTAAAAATCGCTCAAAGCTTCCCAATTACATAACTCAGAAATGTCATCCATCTCTTTCTTATTTTAAATAACAGATTCCATGTAGCCCACAGCTTCTTTAAAACTTCTTCGACCCACAGATATGTGTGCATGGTATTCTTAGCATTCCTTAGTACAATGATTCAACTCATCCGAAGTTTCTTCTTCATTTGTGATGCGATGACAAGCCTACTCTCCCATATAGATGGCAAATAATTATACAACATTTCATGACACTTTTCTTTCATTCTAAAGACATTTTAGTTTCTCTTAATACGTCTTCAATTCTTTACCATTTCAGTTTTGCCATTTCAAAACATGTTGCCCAATTAAATAATCTGTGGGTATTATTCACCTTATCTACCGGACGCCTGTCAGGTGGCGTTTCATTTATGATTTTAAATGGAGTGCGATTATACCTCTCTCTATTTCTCTCTCTCTCTCTCTCTCTCCTTCCCACTTTGTCAGTTTCTCTCTTTCTCTCCCTCTCTATTTATCTCTATTTCTCTCTATCTCACACACACATACACTTTTTTTCCCTAGGATACCGTAGTTAAAATAATTATACAGAATTCCTCCGTGTAAGCACTCCATGGATATGCGGATTACTTAATTTCATCAAACCACGTGGGACACGCGAGCCCGCACATACACAAACATTACTTCTAAGCCGTTATTTTATTTCATTTTTTTGAAGTTATCTGTATACACATAAATATATTTTTCTCTTGGTCTTCATTCCTGAGCTATATTCTTCGTTATATAAATATATATGTACGCTTTTAAATTTATTTTGAAAGAGAGCAACTTTATGCGTTAGTATCTGGTAGGAACGTTCGCTACAAGTGCATTATTTGGCAAAAGTGACTTACTTTCTTTCTCAATAGATTAATGGTTTATAGTGTTTACAATGGTGAAATATTATTTCCATAAATCAGCAACACAAACACTATACTACGCCACCCAGTCACTGTTTCTCTTACTGCTATTGGGATTAACAGCAGAAATATTTAATCATCTTCTAGCTTATGATTCAGTATAAAATTTATATAAAAAAGCTTAGCATTTTCGTGACCATTGTTCGAATTTGCCTGAATAAAGGTTTAATACTAGATTGGCAAATAGGTTTCATCTTTCTACTCTTGAAATAGCGAGATATAATGTGCCATTTTAATAGTTTATCTTCCACTGTGAATCGCCAGATTACTGCTTCTTTGCAACCTACGATCTAAATGCAACATCAACCGCCATCTTTTGTTTCCTGGTTCATATACTTTTATAGTCCTTTCTCCTCAATAACGTTTTCTCGTCTTCTTTTAGTAACCTCTTAAGTTTCATTGACATTATCTGGGGAGGAATGATTTAAAAAATCTCCTGAATGATTTAATGTACACTTAAAAAGTACTTGTGCTATACAATCAATAAGCGCTCAGTTAACAAAAGTTACATCAACCTACTGAAATAAACTTGCACCAGCTCAACAGTCCATATCAAAACAGAACTGGGAACTAAACGTTGCGTAGACATCATAAATAGAGCTAAGTGGGGAGATGTCCTATCAGCACTTCTTTTCTGTATCGGCATACCTGCGCTTATCTACCAAACTGAAGAAGAATACTCCCCCAACTATCAAACTGGAGGTCAAATCTTATCAACACTTAGCTATGCAGATGATCTGGTCATCGTGAGGTACGCTAGAACTGAGATGAAACGACTAAATTGAATCAGTAACTGAATCTGCTGCAAGTAAATTTGGGTCATTGTGTCGTGTTAGAAAGTTTTTTTCGTCAGAGTCCATCTTGCTCATTTACAAATCTACCATTCGGCCGCGAAAAGGCCATATCTGATCTGGACCTGCTGCTACTCATCTCGAGCTTCTTGACAAAATCCAAAGAAGGATCTGCAATATAATCGGTCCTGATTTGGCATCTCGACTTCAGTCACTTTCTCACCGATGTGGCTTCCCTCTGGTTTTCTACAAATATTTCCATGGCTTCTGCTTAGACGAGCCTTTTCTTTGGTTCTTGGACTACGCGAGTTTAATCGTGATACTAGATTGGCATCTAGGTCCCACCATTTTGCAGTTGAATTAGTTCAATGTAACCGCCAACTCTACTCCAACGGTTTCTTTTTTTCGCACCCCCATCTTGTGGAATTCCATTCCGTTTCCTTGCTTTCCTGATAACTTCAATCTTCAAAATCTAAATGCAACATCAATCGACGTATTATGTCATCTGGAATCACGTTCAGCATTTATTCTTACGCCCCATACGCAGTCTTTTCTTTCATTTTTACTCTCTGTAACACCCTATATACTAGAGGTATTCCTGCATTGTCTGTAGTGAAAGGATTCAAAAAAGAACTAATCTACAAAACTTTCTGAAGGAACTGGCTAAACATGCACTTGAGTTTGGCTGAAACACCAACATCCCCAAAACGAAGTGAATGACAACTGATAAATAAAAGTCCGATCTGTAACTCACATTCTACAACCAAGTTACGGAGTTTCAATATTTCGGTGATAAGTTCTCATCAAAAAATGGAATGGTTCTTGTGCAACATCGCATTGCTCTGGACTGGGCAGCTTTCAACAGGAACAAAGAAGTGCTGACATCATAACAAGTTTTTCATCATTTGAAGGCTACGATCATTAACAATTATATCCTATCAATTGTATTATTATTTTGTCTGTGGTAACTGAACAACAAACTTGCTTCAAAAGCTCGCTACATTCTAGAACAACATCACGAGATTTATGATTAACAAACGCCTTAGCGACCATATCACTATCAATAAGCTACTCAAAATTACCAAGCTTAAGCCAATAACATCAGTTATAAAGTAAATGGTATTTAAACTGAATGGTCATACCAAAAGATCAACTCATAGTGTAGGTTACGCCTCGAAGGAAAGTTGGCCGGTAAAATGAAGGTCGACAGCCCAAACGCTGGTTTGATAATGTCCACTTATGATCTGGATTTGACTGTTGAAGATTGAACTTCGTGTAGAAGAATATATTATTATAATGCGCAGTCTGCAACAAGAGAAGAAAGCGACTGATAATGATTAATATGTGTTCATTTCAATAGCAAATTCAAATATTTAAATTGGAAGTGTGTGTGTGTGTGTGTGTGTGTGTGTGTGTGTGCACCTTGTAACGTCTTAGGTTCATAGAACCATTATATTCCCTGTAACCATAGTAGCAGTGGTTTATCTAGGGCAAGATAGTCTGACACAGTCCAACCCTGTTCAAGTTGGTTTTTAATTCAGCGTTTTTCTTCTCTTAAATTGATTCCAAGAGAGTTGTACTGCTATTTAAAACAAAGCTGTAGGAAGACAGTTTCATGCCTTTCCAAGGACAATAATGCAAATGGAATGAAACAAAATGAGCGGAAATTTAACTCGGAATGCTTAATTCCTTTTCCACGTTGATAACCGATACACCATCTGCGTTTCGAAGTGCAAACACACAATCCAATTTTAAGATATCGTCGAACATTTGTAGCAGGAGTCGTTTCTAGCTTGTGAATATATCTGTTCTTTATAAGACGTTCAAGAATATGATTCAACACAAATCATTTCTAATTCTAAGAAGAAACCATTGTATTCCATAAAACAAATGGAAATGTCAATTCATTCACACTCTTCAATTATACTGAACTACTGATTTACCTATGTTAAACCCAAGAGATGATTTTCTTTATTTGAAACCAAAATGACGTTTAAGAGATCTGTAATCCCTTAAGAAATATACCGGGTGAGCTAACCATAGGAATGAGAAACTGAGTTTATCTTTCTACCCAGGGGTTTAACAATATGACTTTAACCCGATGAAAACCAAATAATGAATGAGATGTGTTCAGAAGCTGGTCAAAGAAACACTGTATAATCCAATTCTTAAAATACCTATGAATTCTTAATGTAACGTTTCAAAGACTCATATACATAGACTTAATACGTCTATATTTTCGCAATAGAATTCTTCTAAAGTCACACACCTCCTTGTGTGAAAAAATAATGCAATTTATGAGCGAACAAAAGAAAGCGTTTTCTATTTCAAGTTTTATTTCCTTCCCTGTAAACCATCTTACGCTTCATCACGCCGCCATTTTTCTTTTAGTTTTGGCGCGTTTACATGGGGAAAAGTTGATGTTTCACGTTTCAGCTCCTTTCTCCATTCGGTTTTCACTTCTCTGTTGGCATTTTACTTGGTTTGTCTACCATGAGATCTATCATTCAGAATTGGGGCCGAAGAGTTCGTGCTGCGAACACTGTTCGTTCTGTGGGGTAAGTCCATTCAACATCTCTAGAGGACCTGATTGATGTTTCTTTGCAGTTGCAAAAGGTGAAAAGGAAAGCAAGCAAAACGAGAAGCCAACAACGGTAATGAAAGCGAGAATGAAGACAATAAAGATGAATGCAATACTGAATAGGAGAAAAGATGAAAAATAAATGGAAAATATGATAGATTCTGAAGAAAACGTAAGAGACTAAACATGCAAGGAATTTTAGAATTGAAGGAAAGAAATTTAATTCCGAAATAAAAGATAAACACGGGGTGGAAAAAATTAAATCTATTATGAACGTCAACGCATACTGATCTTCTAAACACCGATTTCGACATTTTTATAAAAAATATCGATTTTTTCTTCTGTGATCTTTTCCGATTATTGATCTTCACAGCTTCCTATACATGAAAACTCTAAGCAATAATCCTCCCCTTGTCACCACAGACATCTTCCATTTATAGAATATCGCTAGACTGCTTATTTAACCTGTCACTCTAACCCTCTTGCCTTCATTATATGCAGTGAGTGCCAAAGTCATCAGACCCTCCTTTCTAACTATCTATTCCACAAATGTCGCCGTCCTGTGTATGACGATAAACTACATCTGCCTCCTGGGTAAGACGATAAACTACGTCCAACAGAAAGGCCTCTGACCAGGAGGCTTTGCGGAGCGTGTAACCACCTCTTAATTGCTGATATCCCCAGGTCAGCCCTCACCCGGAGTGGTAGTACCTGTCAGGGTCCCAGATAAAGACAAAAATTTAACCCCGAAACTGAACTACATCCGTGTCCTCGGTATGAAGATAAACTACATCCGCGTCCTGGGTAAGACGATAAACTATGTCCAACAGAAAGGCCTCTGATCAGGAAGTTTTGAGGAGCGTGGAACCACCTCCTAATTGCTGGTGTTACCAGGTCCACCCTGATCCGAGGCATTTGCACCTGTTAAGGTCCCAGATATGGGCAAATAGTTAACCACCAAACTAGGATCAAAACACTATAAAAGTGTAAAAATATGTTTTTAACAAATTTTTACCAGTAATACACTTTTGGAAAAAAAATATTACCAGCCATAGATTTTAAAAAAATATTACCAACAATTGATTTTTGAAGAAAAAAAAGAAAATATTACCAGCTATAACTTTTTTGAAAAAAAAATATTACCAGCGAAGGAAAATTATTACCGGAAACAGATTTTTGAAGGAAAAAATATTACCAGAAATGGATTTTTTGAAGGAAAGAAATAGATGTTTGGAAAAAATATTAGGAGCAATAAAAATCTCGTTGGCATTAAATGACCCATTGAGGTTTTGATATGCAGTAAAACAAACCAAACGAAACCAAATCAATTTAAACTTACTACTAGACTGGCATCTACGACACACTCTATTACTGTCAAAATAGTTAAATCTAACCGCCAATCTCTTCCAACAGTTTCTTTTCTTGCACGTCCATCTTGTGGAACCCCATTCCATTTACTTGTTCCCCTGATAGCTACTGTCTTCAAACATTTAAATGCAATGTCAATCGTGATCTTCTGTCTAATCCCGTTCATCTTTTATCCTTTCCTCGAACGCCACTATACTCAGTCTTTTTCTTCACCTTCATTCTATGTAACCCCCTGCATACAAGTAACATTCCCGCCTTGCTTGGGGTGAAATGATTAAAACACAGCGTACTCAAGACTATAAACCCCACAAAGACGCACGGGGTTACTCAATGTTCGAGAATATGAGAAAAAATGGAGAGAGATCACTAAAAGAAAAAGAATTAAAAAGACAGAAGATAACAATTGACATTTAATTTAAATATTTGAGGATTAATTTAACTGGGAAGCATTAAACTGGAAGAGAGTTCAACATGGGATAAGTGCCGCGGGAAGAAACTGTTACCATAGAACTTACGGTTACAACGAACAATTTCAACAATAGAATGATGAGACATTGCCGTCACTACAGTAGTGAGCTTAAGTTCATCAAGTCTAGGTACCATAAAGAGATTTCAACGGAACAATTTCAATGAATGTATTTATAGAAGAGATAGATGGAAGCTAGGTTACGGCGTGTGAGAAAGGGAATTAAACTGAGATGCCAGGTCACGACCAATGTCAGTGTAGTTTCTCTTTTGGATTTTATCAAAAATCTCTAAATATATAGCGGTGACACCAGACCAGATGTAAAAGAAATATTCAAAGCAAGGACGCATGGTAGATTTATATATATATATATATATATGTGTGTGTGTGTGTGTGTGTGTGTGTGCGTGTGTGTGTGTATGTGTGTGTGTGTGTGTGTGTGTGTTTGTATATGAGGTTTTCTAAAAAACAGGAAAGAAAGAAACTGCAAGGGATTTATTGTATAGTTTAGAGAGAACAGAAAACAGTTCAGGAGCACATTTTAATGACAATTAAGAGGACACAATTATATCCACATTCTTTCTGTGGGTCCAGTTTAAAACTGATAGCAGAAACAATGGACGGAGTTATATGCATATCACTCAATAGAAACGCAGTTCTAAGTGAAACGTCAGGCAAACGAACTGCAGATGATTCAAGGATAGAATTTGAAGAGAATTTATGATCAAAATATTCTTGAAGTGAGGAGGAATAGAAGACTTACTCTTATTTAGCATACTACTATGGACCGGCCAGTTGTCACGAGAAAAAAACTAATTAGACGATATAGGATGCCTCATTCTTTCAGAAAGGAAAGACTTAACATCTTTGAGGACATTTTTACAATTATTTCGAGCAATCACAATTAGGCGTCAGGTACATCCGGTAAAGGGGACCCTATGGGATATAACGGCTGAGCAGGCTGGTGTAAACTAAGGAGAGGATTCTGGTTTTATCTGATTATTGTGAGAAGGTACCAAAACATCAATGCTGGCTTTAACCCAAGAAGTAACCTTTGCGCCACAATTCTCAATAGGAAGGTTAAGAATATCAGTCAAAGGGGCGTCTCTAATGAATCTATGATATAAATCCCAATCAGCACGCTGGTAGCAGAAATATGTCTTGTGGATAGAATTTCCCTTTCTAATAGCCAATTAAAAATATCAATAGTTACTAGAGTATGGTCCGAATTGCCAAGAAGACAGATTTGTGATTTCCGTAAACGACACATATATTTTTGTAAATTTTACTGCGTTATTTTTATTTTATTATCCGGAAATAAAAAAAAGCATGAAGTAAACGAAAATGCACCCCATTTTCATTCGCTTTTAATTTTAATTGAAAACGCATAAAAATCACTCTTTTATTATTTTTAATTTTATTAACAACAATAGTCACTGAAAGATGGATTCATTGTATTATTAATATCACACACACACACACACACACACACACACACACACACACACACATATATATATATATATATATATATATATATATATATATATATATATATATATATATTGGGATCAAATACATCAAATATAAATCGGAATCTGACAGAATGATAGGTTAAGGAACGTCTATAAATCTAATATGCCTCCTTCCTAACGTTATTCTTGAAGTAGTCATTATTTTCCCTTCAAATTACATAAAATATCAATTTTAGTTGTTGCTCTTATTGAAAGTCCTCAAGTTTTGTCTGATATATGACATAGTTATTTTTCCCGATTCTGTAGCGCCAGTGTAGGATGTTCGAATTATGTTTTTTTATCAAATTTACATGGTTAATCGAATTAATTTTTTTTTATCTTTGATCTGAATAAGTAGTTGCATACAGTTTAGATATTTCTGAACGAGGTAAGAAGACCATGTTTGTTAGCAATATTTTCTATATAGTATCTATACACAATCGATTTATATTTACACCTGCACTCCAGATATGTTGGTCTAATTTCAAGTCTGACTTTCGGATTTTTCTGAAATTTCTAATGGTCTCACGAATGTTACGCAGAAGTACATCGGTTAGACCTGAGCTTGAAAACAATTTACAATTCAGGAAGTGGGCAATATTTTGTTTTGAAATGTAGGCGATCACGTGTGGAGTTAGACATTGAAATTTTACCACGATGCTAATTGTGTTTGGATCGTGTTTAAGTGATGGGGATAGAGTTGAACAACTATTCTATCGCATCGTTTCCCTTATATTCAGCCAGCGGACATTTTAATTCGATATAAAGTGATTATCAAGATAAGTATGGGACAAGCAGGTGGGAAGATGGAATTTGTGAAATCGCGGAAGAACGATTTTGTGAAAGGGAAGAAGGAAAGGAAATATGGAAGCAAGTAAGATAATGGGGCGGAATTATTTAGGGGGAAAGAAAGATTAACAACGACATAAGAAAGAGATTCAAAGAGAGTGAAACAGGGGAATTAAAATAGGGATAATCTTGAGGTAAATTAGAAAGTAGATATGGAGAACGAACTTTATGGAGATTCATATTTGAAAAGAGCGTAAATTGAAAATGTGAAGGAATAAAGAAAGTAGATATATAATTAGCCGTTGGAAGAAAAAGGGAAAAGAAAGGCGAAGGTTGATGAAGAACGAAAGATTTTGGAATGTGTGAAGATATTTGGAAGTATATCTCAAAGAACAGACTCAGGATTTGAACAAACGCAGAGAAGTGTGTGCGAGGGAAAAGAAAAAAATCAAAAAGGTGGAAAAGAACCAAAAAATTATAATAGAAAAATTAGGTGCTTTTTAAGTAAAATATAAAATATTTTTTACGAGACAAAGAAAGAAAAAAGAAAGAAAAAATGAAAGAAAGAAAGAATTAAAGAAAGAAAGAATCAAAGAAAGAAAGAAAGAATTAAATAAAGAAAGAAAGAATTAAAGAAAGAAAGAAAGAAAAAAAGAAAGAAACAACGAAACAAAGAAACAAAGAAACGAAAGAAACGAAAGAAAGAATTAAATTAATGAGATATATTGGAAGGAAGACAATTAAAAAAGGTAAACGGAAAAATTCAAAATAAAACCGAAATAATTTTAAAGAAAATAATAATAGCGAATATAAAATAGAAAGAATGTAGGAATTTTGAAGAAATGAGATAAAATAAAAAGGAGATAATCTTAGAATGACTGAAAGAGAGAGAAAGAGAGAGAGAGAGAGGCGGATGAGTAACGGAAATATTAATAAATTTGTTGTAAAAAAGATAAAAAGAAAAAGCAAAAAAGAGAATATAGAATGCAAACAAAAATTGAAAATAAAAAAAGCGAATAACAAAAATGACTTATAAGGAATAAGGCATTTTTAAAAATAAGGAATTTTTAAAAGAAATGTAAAAGGTGAAAACTGGAAAGAAATAAAAGAAAAGTTGCAAAGTGTGTGTCGAAAGTGTAAGAGAGTTGAACAAATGAATGACAAAATGAAAAAGAAATGAAGTCTCGTAGGAAGATGACTATAATTGTGAAATTTAGTGACGGAATTAAGAGAATAATTTACTAATGAGAGGAAATTAAATGAGAATAAGGATTTGTAAAAATGAAAATAATGAGAACGAAAAATAAAAATAAATAAAGAGAGAATGATATAAGAAAAAGAAAGATAAATATTTGGAAAAACAAAACATTCATAAAAATAAAAATAAATTGTTTACAATGCTTGTCTCAGTTTTGGCACAAGAAAACGGATCGCTTATAAAACACACTTCTAAGTATTATCCATTTGCCAAAGACTTTACCAAATATTATACCACAGCGCTCAGAAATTAATGAAATTTAGAGTAGATTGAGAGAAAGTATAAAGAATGACTGTGTAAAAAGAGAGAGACAGAGAGAAAAATAAAGGATGTGAAATATATGAAGAAACATAAATCAATAAGAGAATTTATTTATACTAGCAATAATAATAATAATGATAATAATAATAATAATAATAATAATAATAATAATAATAATAATAATAATAATAATGATAATAATAATAATAATAATAATAATAATAATAATAATAATAATAATAATAATAATAAATAGTTGTTGCTTATAATAAATATGGAAGCAATTACTAAGAGTCGGAATGATAAACGCAGATAAATAAAATATGATAAAAAGAAATCGTGTACAAAAATGGTTAAAGAATAATGCAAGTGAATATTCGCAGAAAAAAAATCTGTTCATTGTACAAAGAACTGAATTGTCATAGAAAGGAAAAACGTGGAAATAGAAGTAAATTAATAACGTTTCATTTTTACGAACGTCGGCCTAGAGGTAAGCGACTAAGAGTTGATGAAAATCGGGAATTATTAACTCAATGGTGGTCTCAAAACAATTCAAAGATGATGTATGATGAAAAAAAGAATGAGTGCAAGAGTGTTGATGAAAGAAAAGCAAGGGAAAAATAAAAAAAGAGGTAAATGTAAAAGCAAATTAATAAAAAAAAGCAAAAAACAATGATGGCGACAACCAAGACAAAAAAATAGTTAAATAAGTGAAAAAAAAAAAAAAGACTGGAAAATTGAAGATAAATTAGAAAAAAAAAAGAACGAAAGACAAAAAATATTCGGAAATGAAAAAGAATGACTCAAAAATAGCGAATGAATTAACCGGTAAAAACGACGAAGAATAAAGAAAATGCACGTAAATGAAACATTGAACGAGAAGAGGAATTATATACAGTTGATGAATTAAAAGCATAAAAAGAACGAGAACAAAATAAACAACATGAGAACGAATGAAAATAACCGAAGAAAAATATAAAGGAAAGAATAAAATGAATGAGAAATAACCAAGAAATGAAAATAAATATAATGAAAATAAATAAAAAGAAAACTGAAATAAAAATTAAACAGGGGATATTATCAGAAATGGGAACAATGTGAACAAACGTTGCGATGGCAGCATTCCCTGAAAGGAACAATCTCAAAACAGAAGGAAAAATATAGAGTAGCTAAAACATTTTAAAATATATTTTACGCAGTGGAATAAAAATGGATGCCTTCCAAAATTAAACACTATACTAAGAAGAAGGAAATATTCCTTAGAAGCAAGAAAAAAGCTTTGGACTGCTATGAGGTAACCCTTGTCCTGTATTATGGTGAATGCTTGAAAATTCCTCACAGATGAAGAAGCGGAATGTGGGTCTGTAGAGTATAACTTAAACGGAGCATGTTAGCAACGGGGATGTTTTAAGGAAAATTTAAACAAAAATGTCACGTATACTTAGTATCTGAATGTTGAAATTTCTTGAAAAGATGGTTTGAAATAGTTGACACTTACATCCCTATTGAAGGCAATAGAGAGATGGAGAGAAAGAGAGAGAGAGAGAGAAAATATCGAGTAACGTACCTGTATAAATGCATGTCATAAATGCGAGTGGGGTGATATTAAAAGTAGGAACGAGCCATATATGGGGCCAGTAAGAAATATATACTATTAGGATATGTAGGGTATATAATGCTGGATCCTCGACCTGAAGAGGTTAACAAAGTAGAGATGTGAGAAAAATCCATTCGGAATGTAACAGTTCTGTATGAAGTGTGACATGAAATGTTTCTTCGGTTATTTTGACATAATTCCAAAATTCACTTACTGTTGACTCTTAATGAATCAGGAACTATTGCTGCAAGATGGAAAGCTGCGTGCAATCAAGACATTCCTATTTGATTTTTTACGTTTAATTATATTCTGCTCAAATACTTTTTTATATCCCGTGACCCCTCTGGACGTAGGCAATCACGACTCTCCACAACTTCCTGTCCTTTGTAGCTCATAATAAAATATGTCTTTTAGTTATTTCTCATTATTTACATTATTCGGACTATTGTCCTCATCTTTGTGGCTATATTTATTACAACGTTACGGCCCTTGTACGCTCCGTCCTTCTTCAGGTGCTTGCAATATCGAACTGAACTCTTTATTTCGCTCACTGGAGTAGACTGTTCTAGTTCCACGTGCCATGTTTAATGGATGCCAGTTACCAGTTATCTCCTGTTAATTTTCCTCTGAAAGATCTCCACGGCCTTAACCGGGTATTGAACTCACACAGTTTGGGTCCTGTCAATGGATCTTACTAATGCCTTTAATGCCATGTATTCTTAAGGTTAAGGCAGTGGAAAACTTTCAGAGGGAAATTAACAAGAGTTAACTGATAATTGACATCCATTAAACATGGCACGTGGAACTAGAACAGTCTACCCCAGTGAGCGAAATTAAGGGTTCAGTTCGACATTCCAACGACCTGAAGAAGGTCGGTGCGTACAACAGCCGAAACGTTATAATAAATATGGCAACAAAGACGAGGAAAATAGTCCGAATAATGTAAATGATGTACATAATTCCTCATAATATATATATATATATATATATATATATATATATATATATATATATATATATATAGTAAACGTAACAAATACGTCGGTATATAATCCAAGTCGATCCTAGTAATATATATATATATATATATATATATATATATATATATATATATATATGACTGGGAGAGAGATGAGAGATAGAGATATTTCTTTATTCTTCCTGTGTCCAACCATTTTATACACGTATCACTCACTTTTCGTAAGTAACCCGCCCTATTATACTAGTGATAATGCATAAAAATATTATCTCCCACAAATACCGGCCGACTTCTTCCTCACAACTCCCAAGCGGCACTAGTGAAATACACAGATTGAAAATGTTTTGTCTACCATCTTTTCTTGATTTGGCGTTGAGCCATTTCGGACGTGTGGGAAATTTTCGATGATCATTACCTAATCAGAATTTGTCGAAACATTGATGAGTGAATCATTGTAAGGAAATTCTGTATGTATATATATATGAAATAATTAATGGTTTTAAACATATCCGTGAATAAACGCAAAGGCACAGACACTCACGAACACACACACACAGAGGTAGCATCGTATATAGATGTTCCACGTTTTTAATTGTATAAATTGGTCCCTTCAAGAAAATCCTGAAATTAAAAACATTCAAAAAATAACTTGTTTCTCATAAATTTATGTCTACTTCAACAAATCGGAACATACTTTTTAGCTACATCCATTTTTGCTGCCATGTTTTCTACGATCATTGGATGACATGTCCTAGCGTCAGTTTATCGTGATCTGAAAAAATAACCCAGCCACCTCCACTCTCTGACCATATTTTTCTATTTTAACGTAGATCGATTTGCTAATCGAGATATTCCCACAATTATATCTTTAATTCTGATGTTATACCACCCTTTAACTTCCTAAAAGTGGTAATGGTTTGTTTTTAATTTCCCTAATAGATCATTTTTTATCACAAGGTATCTAACATCGTCTGAGGAAGTACAATTATAGTATTGAAACATGAAAGCTTTTGTGTAGCGATGTAAAATGTTTTTATTTTAATCTATTATAATAAAAATATTATAATAATATATTGATTTACTTTATTTAGAGAACTTTTTATAAAAAAGAAGTAAGTGCTACGAACTGTGGGGTTTTACTCCATCTCTTCTTTGTCTTATTTGGATATATGTGTGCATATATATGTGTGTGCTTGTGTGTGTGTGAGAGAGTGTGAGAGAGAGAGGGGCGATTTACAATGTCACTAATATCTTCATGTTAGTCAGCGTAGCTTACTCTTCAGTTCATCGGCTGTGTATCTGTCAAATGTAATATTTATTTCAGAAACTTAAAAAAACATTCGAGCTCTGGGATCCACATTCAAATACAAAAAAATGGTAATATTTTTACAATGATATTCACCCTATACATGGCCGAAAATTCACTCGGGGTAGAGAGTTACAGAGTAAGAGACACATTCTATGGGGATATGTGGGGAAGATAATAATTAACCCTAGACGGAAGCAGGTTAAGATTGTAGTGATCGGGGAAGCATCGTCGTGGAGTCGGTTCAATAAAGCAACGGATCCTGGGAATTATCTGCTCTAGTGAAACATACAATGGAATACGAAAGGAGTGACGTTGGTTCGCAACATTGGGCGTAGTATGACGGTTATAAGCGGTGAAAGACAGAACTGGTTGATTTTTTTTTCTTCTGAACACTTTCCATGGGAATAGACATAGAACAGCTAGAGGCTTGCGACCTTTCATCTGCGTGAAAGAGTTAATACGCCACCCACAAATGCGCAGAGGATCCATCGAGACAGGAAAGCGAATAGTGGGCAACTCCTGCCCATATATGACAACATTTATCCATTTTCCGACTGATCTGAGATAGCAGGAGGAATCAGGTACTTACTAGATAGGTACAGAGAACCAATCACATTTCTAGAATCTTTAGAAATGACTCTTATGAGCGAGTTCCACTTGGGGTCTGGATTGTGTTTGAATTCCAATATGCACTGAAAGTAAGGGCCTTCCTTGATCTGTGAAAGTTATAAGACAGCTCGGTCAAGAATATCACTGGTTTGCTTTTCGAGGCATTCAATGTGACCAATCAGTTTTTCACCTAAGAAGCTATTAGATCTAGGTCAAAGGAGAGATCAGTCACCAAGATCTGATCATCGAGAGTTTTGGAGGTGCATCTATCTACCGATTTATTGCTCCAATTACTGGTTTCAATAAAGGTAACATTAGCTATTTATTGGCTGAGTATTTAGCATTACTTTCGGTTGAAATTTATATACAAGGTGTCCATAAAGTTCGTGTGTACTTTAAAAAATTTATAACTTTATTTGTATTTGTGATAGAAATAATCTGTAAAACATGTTATAAATTTTAACGTTCCTAGATTTAAGTATAGCTAAAATAACTAATGTTAATTCCTCTGAATTACTCTGTATTGTAACCCAAGTTTCACGCTCACACTCATACAATTTTAAGACGATTTGAAACTCAGAGATATATCTCCTTAAAATTTATCAACAATTTCTTTGTTAAAACAATTTTTTTTTGTGAATATACAGGGTGTCCATAAAGTTCGTGTGCACTTTAAAAATTTATAACTTTATTTGTATTTGCGATAGCAATAATCTATAAACAATGTTATAAAGTTTAATGTACCTAGTTTTAAGTATAGCTAAAATAACTAATGTGATTTCAGGTATTACTGTAAATCAGTTGGCAAATGTTTTCAGTGAACTACAAAACCGTATTACCCTTTGTATTGCTAATGATGGAGGACATGTGGAAAGTTAAATAAAATTTCAATAAAACCTTAAAAAATATGGATTTACTTCTTTCTAATCCTTTTTTTACAAATTATTTCTATCGCAAATACAAATAAAGTTATCATCCTGTAATATTCCTATTAACACATTTCTTTTTTCAATAAACTACACTTCTGATGTCGTTTAAGTGCTATTGTCCGTTGTGGTCTTGAAGTCAGTTTCCATCCAAAACCATTTTAGGTGATGTCGAGAGACGATATTTTGATTATATCATTTCGCTTCTTTTTTTTGCGCTACCTACTATTTTTAATGTTTTGGAAGCCTTCAAATGATCTGTCTTTGTTATTATGTAAACCTCTTTGTGGTTTGTAGCACCAATCTATCTAATTCTGATAAAGGGTCGTCTTCTTTAAGATTAAAAAAAAAAACCCTTGAAACCATTTTTAATAATTGACCTGATCTGAGAAAAGAAATGTGCCCCGATAGTAGTTTACACACTTCGTAACGTGTTGGGCACCGTATATGAGATCCGTATAAGTTTACGTCTGGAGTGGCTATTTCATTGCAAGACTAGTGTACTCAGGGGTAACATTTTGTTTTTAGTTTCTTACTTTATTTGACAACGCTGTTTAGTCTTTTATTCTCGTGAATTTGGATGAAAAATATATTTCTGAAACATAAAAAAAGGCTTAGAATTAAGAATAATAAACCAAAGAAAAGGTGATTACATTTACTTTTTCTGCGCCTCAAATTAAACTGGGTTCATTGGAACATTATACCTTTTAATGGTTAGCAAATATATTCTCTACTTGTGTCTGCCTGTGAGGAAATATATGTCATCACGAACAAAAATTGGCGCGCAGCAACGTTTCAAAAAGACTTTCGTAATATGTTTATCCTGTACAAAGAAGCTGACCATTTGAATGCATGACTTTTCGCAACTTACGAATCCAAATATAATTACTATGTTTCAAATTACTATGCAAATAATAAACAAATAAACAGACGACGTATACACGCATAGATGCAAGTAAATTAAATAATAATAATCAACTAAAATAATAAAGTCATCAATAATAAAAGGAAATAATAAACAACACTAAGAAATAGCTATGAATAACTGTATTCGGATCCAAAAATATTTCTACACAATAGCTCTTAGAATCTGTCTATATTTCTGAGATGAGGTATTATGTACATTATTTACATTATTCGGACTATTGTCATCTTTGTCGCCATATTTATTAAAACGTTTCGGCCGTTGTACGCTCCGGTCTTCTTCGGGTAGTTGGAATGTCGAACTGAACCCTTTATTTCGCTCACTTGGGTAGACTATTCTAGTTCCAAGGCAGTGGAGAACTTGGAGAGTGGAATTAACAGGAGATAACTGATAACTGACATCCATTAAACATGGCACGTGGAACTAGAAGAGTATGGCGACAAAGATGAGGACAATAGCCCGAATAATGTAAACAGCTCTTAGAATAATTTATTAAACTGTAATTTTCTTTTTATTTTCGTCTATTAGCCTGAATATCAAAATGCAACATTAACAAACACACTGTCTAATGATTGCGTTTAAGCATGAAACAGACTGTCACCTCTCGGTGTTGACATAAAATACATCCATACATACACATACACACACACACACACACACACACATATATATATATATATATATATATATATATATGTATGTATATATATATATATATATATATATATGTATGTATATATATATATATATATGTATATATATATATATATATATATATATATATATGTATGTATATATATATATATATATGTATGTATATATATATATATATATATATATATATATATATATATATATATATATATATATATATATATGGAGAGAAAGAGACAATTTTTCACTCTGTTTGATCCTATATTCGGATTGATATATATGCAAAATATGTGTTGCTTTCTATTTTCATTTACAACTTTAAATATTTTGCATTTTCATTTTATAATTGCTATCTTTAAATTTCAACAAGCAATATTCTAACTAGTTTATGACGAGTTTCGGCTTATGGATTAATTATAGCGAATAGGGAATATAAAGAAAAGTAATTATTTAATCTCAACTACTTATCTACGTTGTCCTTTTTACATTTATCAAAACTTCTTATTTTGTATTAGTCATTCTCACTTTTCTTCTTTCGTTTTAAAAAGCTATATCGTTCCAAATTTCGCAATTCCCCCGAACTTTTTTTTTACCATTCTTCAGTCAGTCAAGCAGGATAAAGGCTTGGGCGATTCATGACTGACGAGGCAGAATATTTTCTTATAGAATGATGCTATTCCTTTCGGTGATAGACTGGTTTTCAATTATGCCTACATGTTTTAGTCTGTCCTGTTACTGAACCCATAGCTGATAAGCGGAGAAGAATTGGATTCATACCTTTCACAAGGATATTTGTACGTAAGTACATGTAATGAATCCAACTGAAATTCGAACCCGGCTCTTTGATTTTTCATTCCGAGGCGTTATTCATTATACCTTCCGCACATCATTCTTACATTACGCTAATTCTTCTTTTTTCGTTCCTTTTTCCTTCACGTGTTCGTTCTGTCTTTATACATTTATGTATTTATTCTACTGTGATCCTTTTTTCATCCTTTATAGCGTACCATAAATACTCGGGTATCAACCGATTTAAATGTAATCTGACTCTTTTTGTATCTGAGAGATAGGCAAAAGTCCAAACCCCATATGTAAGTCTAATCAAAATATTATCCAGTTTGTGTGGTTTTGCAAATTACCATGTGTGCAGAATATTTTTATGTTTTCCCAATTGTAATGTTCTCAAGTGGAATTTGGAGTACTGTTTCTGTTTCAAAACTCAATTAAACAATGAAGTTTTACGCTTTCTTCCGTTTTATTTCAGCAAATTTCTTGAGATTATGTTTAATTCCAGTTAGCAAACGACAATAGCCCGATCTTTTGTGCTGATTTCATTTAACATACAAATCGAATAAAACACGTGTTTACAAAAAAGTTGAAAACCATTTAATGTCTTAAGCAGATCCAAATTTGCGAAGTGGTGAAAATCTTTATATAATGCACTTAATACACATATAGGAGGTAATATGAAAATAAAATCTTTTACGTAAAAATAATATTAATATATCATAAAAAGGACAACATCCATAAAGACAGTGAATACTAAAATTATTCTGTAAAATGCTTCTAAAATTTAATTAAAACTGTGTTCATTGTGATACATTCTTATATATATATATATATATATATATATATAGAGAGAGAGAGAAATAGATAGATAGATAGATAGATAGATATTCGTAATATTAGTGGTCAATATATATATATATATATATATATATATATATATATATATATATATATATACGTAAATTCCCAAGGGGATAGAATCCAGGTAGAATTCAATGTCCATGGCAGAGTAAGAATATAATATAAATGTCTCAAACACTAATATTCTATGTTTATAATCTATTACAGTGGAATCGTAATAACGTTCCAATTCATCAGACCTACAAATTCCAAAATATTTTTTGAATTTTTTATGTCTGATGAATTGGATCGTGAATACGATTCCACTGTAATAGATTATAAACATAGAATATTAGTATCTGTGCCTTTTATTGATATATATATATATATATATATATATATATATATATATATATATATATATATATATATATGACGCTTTTTTATAGAGATATTAGTCTGCTCCCCATTTTATCATTGTTTTGTTTGTTACAGATTACTCCACATATGCATAAGTATATGTGGTATTTATGTATGTACTTTTATTTAGAATTAGCCAAGATATCCTGCGCTGTCCGAGTGTACATGGTTGTAATTGTATAACCGCACGAGCTGTATACTTTCTGTCTAGAAATATCTGTCTGTATTCCCTCTTGTATACATTGTTCATTGCTATGCTAAGCTACTCTATCACTCATATTTTATTGCAGTATATCCTTCACAAGTGTTTGTTCTTAATTAAGGAATTCCACAGATAAAACCTTCTTGTGTTGTGGTTGCTCGACATTTAATTTTTCATTGTTTTAGATATTCAGTAAATTTCCTATGGTCATAATGACTTTCAAATAGTATGGCATTCACAAATCTAATCAGCAAAAATTGGGATGAATCTTCAGACCTTGATTCAACTACAAGGGCAATTTCATGAACGCTTCCCCCCTTCTTCGTACGTTTACTGCAAAGATGGGGTTTATAAGGGGTTGTTGGCAATTTTCCCTTTTAACGCTTCAATAAAGCTTCTCAAACAATCATTGCATCAACGGTTGTTCGTATAGCAATTTAGGATTTGGGACCTAATTTTCGCAGATTTCCCCCCACTTAATTGAAATAATCTAAACCAAACATTTACGCACGACAATGTGTGTGCCGCATATAATTTATATGACAAATTCAGAAAGCATCGGATGAAAACCAGGGAGATATGACCAAAAAACGGACTTTTTGAACAAATCTTCGTGGATTTTTGTTATATGCGGGAGGCGATCAGGACTAAAAACATCACTTATCTTATTACTTGAAAGTTTTTGTGATATGTCTGAATAAAATCGGATATAAACTGAGGAAGTTATTAAAGTCTTTTATTGTAATTGGTACGAACAACACGATTCTTTCACAGTTTATTGTGTGAAGCCAAAGTAGCAGGAACATTATCAAGCACTCTACATAAAGTTCATAATATCAGCTATGATTTGCATTAAGTGCGAAGAACATCAGCTCATCTAGTAGAAATTTTGTTTGCCTTGGATTTTGCAGAAAGTCGTATCCATCTTCAGTATTATCGATTCTTCTTCCAAACCCGAAAGGCCTGGCGATTACGAAGGTGGGTCAGGACCAACTTCGTAAATTTGCAACATGTGGGTGCAATTACATCGAAATCGGTGAAGAAATGAGGACGTCATAAATCGCATACTTACGCATAGACAGGCACACAGACAGACAGACACACATGCACCTTCTGTTTTATAGATATAGACAAGGTTTGGCCAAACATGTGACAAATATTCACATTTCTTGGAGGATCACATAGTTGCTCAGATAGCCCTAATGTTCTGCACAATGTTCCATTTTCCCTAAAAATTTCACTACACTGAAAAAGCGTATTATCTGCAGTGCTTTAATTATTTGCTTGAAGATCGTCTAAATTTCATATCCTGCTTACCTCATGCCAGATTTGTTGAGCACTGAAAGAATGAGTGAAAATGCATATCATTATGAACATATCTAAAATTGCTTCGGAATTTTAAGTGTAATTATTTCGGTAAATTTGTGGAATAAATTTATATCCTGTTACTTCAATCTCTGTCTGATGAAAGCTTCCCAATATTTGGTTCACTTGAGCCGCAATCGTTTTTTAAAACGAGTTTTATTTTTGAATTTGGAATGTTACGTATATTAAAAGTCTTGTGTTGGTTTAGGTCAACGGTCAACTTCAGCCGGTAATCAGGAAACCCAGTATTACAATTCGTACATGATACCTACAAATTGAAATGTTGGTAAGGACCTGATTTTCTGGATTAGTAATATGTGTATGTAATTTCGTCGAAATCAGTAGATAAATTTGGACGTGCATAGATAGCGTACACACAGAGATTGACACATACATCTTCTGTTTTATAGATATAGATTACTTATATTTTTCTTTTCTCTCTCTCTCTCTTTCTTTCTTTCTTTCTCTTTTTTTTCACTTATTTATTTCTTATTTCATTCTCAGTTCATTTAGTTAATATACAGCCCCGCCCGTTGCTATTTATTATTTCTTTCTGAATCATGCATTTTCTTATTTTCTCTTTCTCATCCTTCTATTCTTTCTACCTTTCTTTTTTATCCTCTCTTTCTTTTTTGTTTTCTTTCAACTGTTTCTTATATATTTATATGTCCCTTTTTTCTCTCTTTCAATGTTGTTTCTCTCTTTTAATTCTTAACTCTTCGTCTGTTTCTTTACTTACAACGTTGCTATTCATTATTTGTTCTAAATCATCCATTTTGTTTGTACCTTGGTTTCTTTCATTCCTTCTTCGTTTCTTTATATGTTTACTCCTTTCTTTATGTCTTTCTTTCATTTTTATCTTTCTTTCTTCCTTTCTTCATACCTTTCTTTTTATCTTTCTTTCTTTCTTCCTTTCTTCATACCTTTCTTTTTATCTCTCTTTCTTTCTTCCTTTCTTCATACCTTTCTTTCTTTATATTTTTCTTTCTTTTCTTTCTTTCTTTATAATTTATTTATGACTTTCTTTGATTCTTTTTATCTATTTTTCTTTATGTCTTTCTTTTATTTTTATCTCTCTTTCTTTCTTCCTTTCTTCATACCTTTCTTTTTATCTTTCTTTCTTTATATTTTTCTTTCTTTTCTTTCTTTCTTTATAATTTATTTATGACTTTCTTTCATTCTTTTTATCTATTTTCCTTTATGTCTTTCTTTCATTTTTATCTCTCTTTCTTTCTTCCTTTCTTCATACCTTTCTTTTTATCTCTCTTTCTTTCTTCCTTTCTTCATACCTTTCTTTCTTTATATTTTTCTTTCTTTTCTTTCTTTCTTTATAATTTATTTATGACTTTCTTTCATTCATTTTATCTATTTTCCTTTATGTCTTTCTTTCATTTTTATCTCTCTTTCTTTCTTCCTTTCTTCATACCTTTCTTTTTATCTTTCTTTCTTTATATTTTTCTTTCTTTTCTTTCTTTCTTTATAATTTATTTATGACTTTCTTTCATTCTTTTTATCTATTTTCTTTTATGTCTTTCTTTCATTTTTATCTCTCTTTCTTTCTTCCTTTCTTCATACCTTTCTTTTTATCTCTCTTTCTTTCTTCCTTTCTTCATACCTTTCTTTCTTTATATTTTTCTTTCTTTTCTTTCTTTCTTTATAATTTATTTATGACTTTCTTTCATTCTTTTTATCTATTTTCCTTTATGTCTTTCTTTCATTTTTATCTCTCTTACTTTCTTCCTTTCTTCATACCTTTCTTTTTATCTTTCTTTCTTTATATTTTTCTTTCTTTTCTTTCTTTCTTTATAATTTATTTATGACTTTCTTTCATTCTTTTTATCTATTTATCTTTATGTCTTTCTTTCATTTTTATCTCTCTTTCTTTCTTCCTTTCTTCATACCTTTCTTTTTATCTTTCTTTCTTTATATTTTTCTTTCTTTTCTTTCTATCTTTATAATTTATTTATGACTTTCTTTCATTCTTTTTATCTATTTTCCTTTATGTCTTTCTTTCATTTTATCTCTCTTTCTTTCTTCCTTTCTTCATACCTTTCTTTTTATCTTTCTTTCTTTATATTTTTCTTTCTTTTCTTTCTTTCTTTATAATTTATTTATGACTTTCTTTCATTCTTTTTATCTATTTTCCTTTATGTCTTTCTTTCATTTTTATCTCTCTTTCTTTCTTCCTTTCTTCATACCTTTCTTTTTATCTCTCTTTCTTTCTTCCTTTCTTCATACCTTTCTTTCTTTATATTTTTCTTTCTTTTCTTTCTTTCTTTATAATTTATTTATGACTTTCTTTCATTCTTTTTATCTATTTTCCTTTATGTCTTTCTTTCATTTTTATCTCTCTTTCTTTCTTCATACCTTTCTTTTTATCTTTCTTTCTTTATATTTTTCTTTCTTTTCTTTCTTTCTTTATAATTTATTTATGACTTTCTTTCATTCTTTTTATCTATTTTTCTTTATGTCTTTCTTTCATTTTTATCTCTCTTTCTTTCTTCCTTTCTTCATACCTTTTTTTATCTTTCTTTCTTTATATTTTTCTTTCTTTTCTTTCTTTCTTTATAATTTATTTATGACTTTCTTTCATTCTTTTTATCTATTTTCCTTTATGTCTTTCTTTCATTTTTATCTCTCTTTCTTTCTTCCTTTCTTCATACCTTTCTTTTTATCTTTCTTTCTTTATATTTTTCTTTCTTTTCTTTCTTTCTTTATAATTTATTTATGACTTTCTTTCATTCTTTTTATCTATTTTCCTTTATGTCTTTCTTTCATTTTTATCTCTCTTTCTTTCTTCCTTTCTTCATACCTTTCTTTTTATCTTTCTTTCTTTATATTTTTCTTTCTTTTCTTTCTTTCTTTATAATTTATTTATGACTTTCTTTCATTCTTTTTATCTATTTTCCTTTATGTCTTTCTTTCATTTTTATCTCTCTTTCTTTCTTCCTTTCTTCATACCTTTCTTTTTATCTCTCTTTCTTTCTTCCTTTCTTCATACCTTTCTTTCTTTATATTTTTCTTTCTTTTCTTTCTTTCTTTATAATTTATTTATGACTTTCTTTCATTCTTTTTATCTATTTTCCTTTATGTCTTTCTTTCATTTTTATCTCTCTTTCTTTCTTCCTTTCTTCATACCTTTCTTTTTATCTTTCTTTCTTTATATTTTTCTTTCTTTTCTTTCTTTCTTTATAATTTATTTATGACTTTCTTTCATTCTTTTTATCTATTTTCTTTTATGTCTTTCTTTCATTTTTATCTCTCTTTCTTTCTTCCTTTCTTCATACCTTTCTTTTTATCTCTCTTTCTTTCTTCCTTTCTTCATACCTTTCTTTCTTTATATTTTTCTTTCTTTTCTTTCTTTCTTTATAATTTATTTATGACTTTCTTTCATTCTTTTTATCTATTTTCCTTTATGTCTTTCTTTCATTTTTATCTCTCTTACTTTCTTCCTTTCTTCATACCTTTCTTTTTATCTTTCTTTCTTTATATTTTTCTTTCTTTTCTTTCTTTCTTTATAATTTATTTATGACTTTCTTTCATTCTTTTTATCTATTTATCTTTATGTCTTTCTTTCATTTTTATCTCTCTTTCTTTCTTCCTTTCTTCATACCTTTCTTTTTATCTTTCTTTCTTTATATTTTTCTTTCTTTTCTTTCTATCTTTATAATTTATTTATGACTTTCTTTCATTCTTTTTATCTATTTTCCTTTATGTCTTTCTTTCATTTTATCTCTCTTTCTTTCTTCCTTTCTTCATACCTTTCTTTTTATCTTTCTTTCTTTATATTTTTCTTTCTTTTCTTTCTTTCTTTATAATTTATTTATGACTTTCTTTCATTCTTTTTATCTATTTTCCTTTATGTCTTTCTTTCATTTTTATCTCTCTTTCTTTCTTCCTTTCTTCATACCTTTCTTTTTATCTCTCTTTCTTTCTTCCTTTCTTCATACCTTTCTTTCTTTATATTTTTCTTTCTTTTTTTTCTTTCTTTATAATTTATTTATGACTTTCTTTCATTCTTTTTATCTATTTTCCTTTATGTCTTTCTTTCATTTTTATCTCTCTTTCTTTCTTCATACCTTTCTTTTTATCTTTCTTTCTTTATATTTTTCTTTCTTTTCTTTCTTTCTTTATAATTTATTTATGACTTTCTTTCATTCTTTTTATCTATTTTTCTTTATGTCTTTCTTTCATTTTTATCTCTCTTTCTTTCTTCCTTTCTTCATACCTTTTTTTATCTTTCTTTCTTTATATTTTTCTTTCTTTTCTTTCTTTCTTTATAATTTATTTATGACTTTCTTTCATTCTTTTTATCTATTTTCCTTTATGTCTTTCTTTCATTTTTATCTCTCTTTCTTTCTTCCTTTCTTCATACCTTTCTTTTTATCTTTCTTTCTTTATATTTTTCTTTCTTTTCTTTCTTTCTTTATAATTTATTTATGACTTTCTTTCATTCTTTTTATCTATTTTCCTTTATGTCTTTCTTTCATTTTTATCTCTCTTTCTTTCTTCCTTTCTTCATACCTTTCTTTTTATCTTTCTTTCTTTATATTTTTCTTTCTTTTCTTTCTTTCTTTATAATTTATTTATGACTTTCTTTCATTCTTTTTATCTATTTTTCTTTATGTCTTTCTTTCATTTTTATCTCTCTTTCTTTCTTCCTTTCTTCATACCTTTCTTTTTATCTCTCTTTCTTTCTTCCTTTCTTCATACCTTTCTTTCTTTATATTTTTCTTTCTTTTCTTTCTTTCTTTATAATTTATTTATGACTTTCTTTCATTCTTTTTATCTATTTTTCTTTATGTCTTTCTTTCATTTTTATCTCTCTTTCTTTCTTCCTTTCTTCATACCTTTCTTTTTATCTCTCTTTCTTTATATTTTTCTTTCTTTTCTTTCTTTCTTTATAATTTATTTATGAATTTCTTTCATTCTTTTTATCTATTTTTCTTTATGTCTTTCTTTCATTTTTATCTCTCTTTCTTTCTTCCTTTCTTCATACCTTTCTTTTTATCTCTCTTTCTTTATATTTTTCTTTCTTTTCTTTCTTTCTTTATAATTTATTTATGACTTTCTTTCATTCTTTTTATCTATTTTCCTTTATGTCTTTCTTTCATTTTTATCTCTCTTTCTTTCTTCCTTTCTTCATACCTTTCTTTTTATCTTTCTTTCTTTATATTTTTCTTTCTTTTCTTTCTTTCTTTATAATTTATTTATGACTTTCTTTCATTCTTTTTATCTATTTTTCTTTATGTCTTTCTTTCATTTTTATCTCTCTTTCTTTCTTCCTTTCTTCATACCTTTCTTTTTATCTCTCTTTCTTTCTTCCTTTCTTCATACCTTTCTTTCTTTATATTTTTCTTTCTTTTCTTTCTTTCTTTATAATTTATTTATGACTTTCTTTCATTCTTTTTATCTATTTTCCTTTATGTCTTTCTTTCATTTTTATCTCTCTTTCTTTCTTCATACCTTTCTTTTTATCTTTCTTTCTTTATATTTTTCTTTCTTTTCTTTCTTTCTTTATAATTTATTTATGACTTTCTTTCATTCTTTTTATCTATTTTTCTTTATGTCTTTCTTTCATTTTTATCTCTCTTTCTTTCTTCCTTTCTTCATACCTTTTTTTATCTTTCTTTCTTTATATTTTTCTTTCTTTTCTTTCTTTCTTTATAATTTATTTATGACTTTCTTTCATTCTTTTTATCTATTTTCCTTTATGTCTTTCTTTCATTTTTATCTCTCTTTCTTTCTTCCTTTCTTCATACCTTTCTTTTTATCTTTCTTTCTTTATATTTTTCTTTCTTTTCTTTCTTTCTTTATAATTTATTTATGACTTTCTTTCATTCTTTTTATCTATTTTCCTTTATGTCTTTCTTTCATTTTTATCTCTCTTTCTTTCTTCCTTTCTTCATACCTTTCTTTTTATCTTTCTTTCTTTATATTTTTCTTTCTTTTCTTTCTTTCTTTATAATTTATTTATGACTTTCTTTCATTCTTTTTATCTATTTTTCTTTATGTCTTTCTTTCATTTTTATCTCTCTTTCTTTCTTCCTTTCTTCATACCTTTCTTTTTATCTCTCTTTCTTTCTTCCTTTCTTCATACCTTTCTTTCTTTATATTTTTCTTTCTTTTCTTTCTTTCTTTATAATTTATTTATGACTTTCTTTCATTCTTTTTATCTATTTTTCTTTATGTCTTTCATTCATTTTTATCTCTCTTTCTTTCTTCCTTTCTTCATACCTTTCTTTTTATCTCTCTTTCTTTATATTTTTCTTTCTTTTCTTTCTTTCTTTATAATTTATTTATGAATTTCTTTCATTCTTTTTATCTATTTTTCTTTATGTCTTTCTTTCATTTTTATCTCTCTTTCTTTCTTCCTTTCTTCATACCTTTCTTTTTATCTCTCTTTCTTTATATTTTTCTTTCTTTTCTTTCTTTCTTTATAATTTATTTATGACTTTCTTTCATTCATTTTATCTATTTTCCTTTATGTCTTTCTTTCATTTTTATCTCTCTTTCTTTCTTCCTTTCTTCATACCTTTCTTTTTATCTTTCTTTCTTTATATTTTTCTTTCTTTTCTTTCTTTCTTTATAATTTATTTATGACTTTCTTTCATTCTTTTTATCTATTTTTCTTTATGTCTTTCTTTCATTTTTATCTCTCTTTCTTTCTTCCTTTCTTCATACCTTTCTTTTTATCTTTCTTTCTTTATATTTTTCTTTCTTTTCTTTCTTTCTTTATAATTTATTTATGACTTTCTTTCATTCTTTTTATCTATTTTTCTTTATGTCTTTCTTTCATTTTTATCTCTCTTTCTTTCTTCCTTTCTTCATACCTTTCTTTTTATCTTTCTTTCTTTATATTTTTCTTTCTTTTCTTTCTTTCTTTATAATTTATTTATGACTTTCTTTCATTCTTTTTATCTATTTTTCTTTATGTCTTTCTTTCATTTTTATCTCTCTTTCTTTCTTCCTTTCTTCATACCTTTCTTTTTATCTTTCTTTCTTTATATTTTTCTTTCTTTTCTTTCTTTCTTTATAATTTATTTATGACTTTCTTTCATTCTTTTTATCTATTTTCCTTTATGTCTTTCTTTCATTTTTATCTCTCTTTCTTTCTTCCTTTCTTCATACCTTTCTTTTTATCTTTCTTTCTTTATATTTTTCTTTCTTTTCTTTCTTTCTTCATAATTTATTTATGACTTTCTTTCATTCTTTTTATCTATTTTCCTTTATGTCTTTCTTTCATTTTTATCTCTCTTTCTTTCTTCCTTTCTTCATACCTTTCTTTTTATCTTTCTTTCTTTATATTTTTCTTTCTTTTCTTTCTTTCTTTATAATTTATTTATGACTTTCTTTCATTCTTTTTATCTATTTTTCTTTATGTCTTTCTTTCATTTTTATCTCTCTTTCTTTCTTCCTTTCTTCATACCTTTCTTTTTATCTTTCTTTCTTTATATTTTTCTTTCTTTTCTTTCTTTCTTTATAATTTATTTATGACTTTCTTTCATTCTTTTTATCCATTTTTCTTTATGTCTTTCTTTCATTTTTATCTCTCTTTCTTTCTTCCTTCCTTCATACCTTTCTTTTTATCTTTTCTTTCTTTTCTTTATTAATTTCTTTACGACCCTCTTTCATTCTTTTTATCTATTTTTAATATCTTTCTTTCATACTATTTTTCATAACATCTTTCTTTTTATCTTTCTTTCCTTATATCTTTTTATCTTTCTTTCTTTCTCTTTCTTTATATTTTTCATCCTTTCTTGATGTCTTTCTTTCTTTATACATTTCTTTCTTTCTATATTTCTTTCTTTTTATCTTTCCCTTTTATATCTTTCTTTCTTTATATCTTTCTTTCTTTATATCTTTCGTTATAACTTTTCTTTCCTTATATCTTTCTCTCTTTTTATTTTTCTTTCTTTATATCTTTCTTTCTTTATATCTTTATCTTTCATTCTTTCTTCATATATTTCTTTCTTTCTTTGTATCTCTCTTTCTTTCTTTAGTTAAATCTTTCTTTTTATATTCCTTTCTTTGTATCTTTCTTTCTTGCTTGCTTTGTTTTGTTTTTGTATATTTCCTATTTTTTAGCTCTTCGTTCATTTTTTTTTTCATTTCTGTACCTTTCTTCCCTTTTCTTCCTTCTTCCGATTAGTTAATTTTATTCATCACTGTCCTTTCTCCTTCTTAATTTATCTTTCTCTCTTTTCTTCACACGTCACTTTCCTTCGTTCATTCTTTCCTGTTTCTCTATCCAGTAATATCGCCTGCCCACAAGTATTCTCACTACGACTCCGTCTTTTCATTTCTAAATACATTATATACCGCTTTTTTTTTCATAATTTCACTATTTTTTTCTATCATTCACTCTGCAAATTTTACTCGAGTCTCTGTTTTTCCCCGCTGTGACTCTTTAACGTTTAATTTG